>CM076572.1:796838865-797243946 GCA_034641835.2 Pinus albicaulis | reverse complement strand
GATTACATTCTCTACCGTTGATCTAGTCCTTTGATCCAACGGCCTGTGCTCAATCGCATCGCAAACTTTCAATCGCATGCGTTTTTTGTCGCTCCCCCGATTGCCGATCCCCGATTCAATCCCGACCGTTGATCTAATCCTTGATCTAACGGTCCGCGCAAAATCGCATCGCAATGTTTCACCCCCTTGCGATTACCTCCGATTCATTCCCCGCCGTCGATCTGGTCCTCAGATCAATGGCCAGCGCTCAATCGCAAAGGGCTCAATCGCAAAGTTTCAATCGCATGTTGTTTTGTGACCTCCCCGATTGCGATCCTCCGATTAAATCTGGGCCGTCCATTTCCCGCCTATCCAACGGTCCTTATTCCCTCCGATCGCAAGTCTTACCGCCATTTCAAAACCCGCTGATTCGTTTTCCGCCGTCGATCTGATCTGCAGATCAACGGCCAACGCTTAATCGCACTGGAATTTTCAATCGCATCCCCTTTTTTGCCACCCCTGATTGATACCCTCCGATTAGATCTGGACCGTCCACGTGTCCAAATCGGACGGTCCAAAACTGCTCCTCCTTATTCTTCTCCCGCTATCCTTTTTTCCTTTCTATGCAGATCTCCACCGTTGGTTGCCTTCATCCGACGGCTACGCTCCTCTCCTGCCTTCTGAAGCAATCTAACCCATTTCGCAGGATTTCTTAATTGTTTTTTGTTTTATGCAGGTGTTTTCAATGGTTTTCCGTTGTATCACGAAGAAAAGCCGAGGGTTGGGAAAGACGTTTCCTGCGCCTTTGAAGCTACTAAAAGGAACCATTCACACGGTTGGATTCAATGATTTGTCAATGTTTCATGAGCATTGATGCCGAAAAGCCCAGCACGGCCTTGCACATCGACAAGACACTGTTTTATTCGAAAGAGCAGTTAAAGAGTATCAGTTTTGAGAATAAATCACAGCAGAAGAAGATTGAAGACAATATTACGGGGATTACGGCTAAGACAGTTATCAAAAGCCTAATCCCCGACTCAAAACACAGTTTAAAGAAAACCTAAAGTGTTTTATTAGACAGAAAGCCTCCACCGCCACAACTTGAGGCAAATTGATTCCTCAGCTACCAAAGAGCCACCTGTCGCCTCAAACCATTCAGAACAGAGGCCGAAGTTATTGCTCGAAGAAATATCCGCCTCCAGCATTGCCAAGAAGTTATTTCTGCAAGGAGACCAATGAATAAATATCTGCAGAGTTACTCCAAAACATACACAGAGCCTCAAAGTCAAACAAAGCTTCCACCGAGCTTTGATATTTATTGTGAAACAGTTAATGTAGTGATCCACCTGTAAATTTTTCCCTCGAGCCTCTCAAAGGGCCGAGAAGTCTTCACTCTGCATTCACTGTCCTTGAGATATTTTGTTAAAATCTCACCTCCTCATCTTCCTATAAGTACTTCTACATAAGATGAGGAGTTGTTGGTTGCAGAATTTTGAAATACACTTGAGCTTGAGACTTATTTTTGTACATAGTATTCACTGGCCCTTGACGCTCTGTTTGTGCTAAAGTAGTTAGGTTAAATAGTGAAGATGATTGCTGAACTGAAACATTGGAATTGAAGTTTGTAGCTGGTTTGACATCAATATAAAAGTCGTTTCGGATCCCAAGCTATAGCATCATCTGGTAGTGCTTCTTCCTTGTTAATCATTTTCCTTCTATGTATGCCATATTGTTCATTTTCCCTCTCGTAAAGAAATGCTAGGCCAGGTTAGGATTTTCTCGTAAGTAGAATTTTCTCTGTACTGTGAAATCTTTATCTTAATGTTTTCTTCGCATATGTTTATTTAAGAATGATTCAACACAAATAAAAATGCTTAGAATGTTGGCGTTCCCTCGTCCTTCTGTTTTCTCAAACATTGTTCTCGAATGTTATTTCCATTATTTGCTATTAAAGTTAGACTAGAGAAGATATGGTTTGCCCTGATTCCTAGATTCTTTTCTCCAAAGGCAGATTCTGAAAGTTTCCCTTGGTGTTGACTGAAAGCAGACTAGGTTTAAAAGTACTTTATCCGATCTTAAGTTACACTCTGTTTTTCTTATGTGTTTTCATACTTTCTGAAGGTAATTATGTGGATTACTGGATTGTTTGTCAATTAAGCTGCTTTAATAAGAACTTGCCCAAGAAGTCTATGGTTAGCCTTGTCCTTGGTTGGTTTTAAAACAGTTACTTAAGAGGCTTTTCTTGTTTGGACTGACTATAAATCCTCTGAGAAATTATTATCAGTTTCCACCCCTCCAACATTTTAATGTTTCCATTTCATCATTTTAATCTCAATAATCTGGTGGTATAGATGACTTGCCCCTTGGATCACACTTGATGTTGTTGTTCAATTAAAGCCCAGATATGACTCCATAGCCCAATGGAATAAAAACCAGCGTTATATCTATCTATCTGCCAAAACTGTTCTATTTGCTTGCAACTTCTCACTTTTGAAACTTTTTGCACTTAGGACTTTCTCCTCAAGTAACATTTCATGCTCAACCATCCAAAACAAAACAAAACCCTTGGCCTTCATAACTAGCCTAATATCATTACCTTAAGCTTTTCAAAGACAATATCCATCTTTGTACATATTGGAGAGATCGCTCTCCGGATTCAGGAGGGCTAGATCCTAGAATCCCAAAGTTGATTGAAATGATGTTAACTCTGTGATTGGACTCTCCCAATCTTGCTAATAAATTACAGAGACCTAACAGAATGTTATAAAGATACAAAAATGAGTGTGACCTATTGCTTGCAACTTTATGCTAGATGTACAATTAATCCAAGAAAATACCACGTATTGCTAAAATATTTGCACAATGTAACCCTTGGAGCATTTAGAGGCTTTCTTCTGGTAAGTCTCGTCTCT
Organism: Pinus albicaulis; assembly: GCA_034641835.2. Classification (NCBI taxonomy): domain Eukaryota; kingdom Viridiplantae; phylum Streptophyta; class Pinopsida; order Pinales; family Pinaceae; genus Pinus; species Pinus albicaulis. The sequence goes on along the minus strand of CM076572.1, from coordinate 797,241,055 downwards.
TCAAAAATTCACTCAACCAACATCCATGTAATCTATTATGCTAATTTTAGAATTAACATAATAGTAGAACTCCTTTTCCACCCTTTTAGGAATGGTGAAAATTGAATCCTCTTTAATCCATTTACACAACATAGGCATCCTTTTTATATATTGGATGATGTATTAACATTACCCTCTTCAAATGTGACTTGCAATTTGCTCCAAGTCCAAAGTGGACCTTATGTGAAATCCACCTATTTTTCAAAATTGTTGAGCTCCTTGTGTATATACATTTGACTTGTGCACATAAGGCCACTCAATTATCTCATGTGTCTAATGGTTTGCTATCTTTTTTTAAATTATGTCCAAGGCACTCCTTACCTGTCCTTGTGTTACATTTCATGTCAGACATCCATCCATCCAACTTATAATGTGTACCCAAATTCCTAGGGACTCTTGCTCGAAAACTAGGGTTTTGCACCTCCGGCATAGTACTACTATATGCCCATGAACAAAGGAAGTATATTGTGTAATTAATCATGAAATCTCTATAAGAAAGACCAAGTTACAACTCTCATCTTATTTCCATACTTAGCCAAATTATTTCTTCAAGTCATCCAATGCTTAGGCGTGATTTCCTAAAATGAAATATTTCCTAAAGGATGCTCGTCTAGCCTTAAAACTTGCTAATGATCGTCGAATTGACGAGTGGAGGTACCTGTTACTGACTCTAAGACGATGACCTTACACCCTCCCCAACATAAAGTTGTTGTGGTTCTTGACAACATTTCCATATAAGAGAAATTTTGAGGCAAGAAATATATCTCAAAACAAAAATTATGTTATCAATATAAAATTTAAAATAATGAATAGGATTCAAGATGATGATCTCAACAATTATGATAAATAATTTATGAGGAAAAGAAAAAAATGTTACTTTTATCATATTTTTGACTTATCTCGTAATAAGTTTACTCAAATTTGAAGCGTATGCATTTTTGGATGAAAATAAAATTATGTGTCCAATGAATGCACATTCTCTATAGTTTTGATATATCCACAAACATATAAATTAGGAATAAATGTAAAACACCATTCAATCAAATTTCAAGTGTAAGAACTTGTTGGATGAAGAACTAAATGCAATATTTAATGAATACCCACTCTACATACTTATGATAAACTCATAATGAGCTTACCTAGAAATATTTGATAAAAGATATACCTATTAACCACCATGCATACTTTGTCATACCCACATGGATATATACTAAAAATACATAAAAATAATGTGTCTTTGTATTACTAATTTATCTCATTGTGGGTTTATCAAAAGTATGTAGAATGGATACTTCGTCGATGTAATTTAATTTCACTTCTAAGGAGTGTCTACACTTGAAATTTGAGTAAACCTATAAGACGATAAGCCAAATATATGATAAAAGAAATGATTGAATCCTCTTTAATCCATTTACACAACATAGGCATCCTTTTTATATATTGGATGATGTATTAACATTACCCTCTTCAAATGTGACTTGCAATTTTCTCCAAGTCCAAAGTGGACCATATGTGAAATCCATCTATTTTTCCAAATTGTTGAGCTCCTTGTGTCCATACATTTGACTTGTGCACATAATGTCACTCAATTATCTCATGTGTCTAATGGTTTGCTATATTTTTTTAAATTATGTCCAAGGCACTCCTCACCTCTCCTTGTGTTACATTTCATGTCAGACATCCATCCATCCAACTTATAATGTGTACCCAAATTCCTAGGGACTCTTGCTCGAAAATTAGGGTTTTGCACCTCCGGCATAGTACTACTATATGCCCATGAACAAAGGAAGTATATTGTGCAAGTCATCATGCAATCTCTATAAGAAACACCAAGTTACAACTCTCATCTTATTTCCATACCTGGCCAAAATATTTTTTCAAGTCATCCAATGCTTAGGCGTGACTTCCTAAAATGAAATATTTCCTAAAGGATGCTCGTCTAACCTTAAAACTTGCTAATGATCGTCAAATTGATGAGTGGAGGCACCTATTACTAACTCTAAGATGATGACCTTACACCCTCCCAAACATAAAGTTGTTGTGGTTCTTGACAACATTTCCATATAAGAGAAATTTTGAGGTAAGAAATATATCTCAAAACAAAAATTCTGTTATCAATATAAACTTTAAAATAATGAATAGGATTCAAGATGATGATCTCAACAATGATGATAAATAATTTATGAGGAAAAGAAAAAAAAGGCTACTTTTATCATATGTTTGACTTATCTCCTAACAAGTTTACTCAAATTTGAAGCGTATGCATTTTTGGATGAAAATAAAATTATGTGTCCAATGAATACACATTCTCCATAGTTTTGATATATCCACAGAGGTATAAATTAGGAATAAATGTAAAAACACCATTCAATCAAATTTCAAGTGTAAGCACTTGTTGATGAAGAACTAAATGCAATATTTAATGAATACCCACTCTACATACTTATGATAAACTCATAATGAGCTTACCTAGAAATATTTGATAAAAGTTATACCTATTACCCACCATGCATACTTTGTCATACCCACATGGATATATACTAAAAATACATAAAATAATGTGTCTTTATATTACTAATTTATCTCTCACTGTGGGTTTATCAAAAGTATGTAGAATGGGTACTCCTTCGATGCAAAATTTAATTTCACTTCCAACGAGTATCTACACTTGAAATTTGAGTAAATCTATAAGACGATAAGTCAAATATATGATGAAAGAAATGATTATATTTTTATTTTTTTGTTAAAAAAATAAAATCCTTATTTTATTATTTTGACTATGCATTTATTATTTTCCTTAAAATACCCATCTTAGACCTCAAAATTTCTCTAATGAATAACTCAATGACTTTGCTAAGTATACTACATAGACTTATACATCCATCTGTAGTGAACTCAATCAACCACTTTACAATGTTGCTTCCAGAATTATTGTTTAATTGTCAATTTCTCAAACTCACTTTCAGCAAAAATAACTTTGGCTAAACTTTGCCAACACCACTTCCTACATAGTACAACCCAACTATTTAATATTACTATAATTGCCTCCTCATATTATCCAACCCAATGAATCCTCATTTAAAAGCAATGTACAATTGTCCAAATATTGTATTTCTCCAAACCTGAAGTACTACTTTGACCAATTGTAAAATACTTCTACACACCATAGAAGTTGAACTCACTAGGTAATTAACTCAATTGTCACAACCAACCCATAAAATGCACTTATTCATATGCAAAATAAACACTCCTCACTACCCTTTAGCGTGCACTATAAGCCTATGGAACCAACAAAATATATTCTTCAGCGTGCACTATAATCCTATGGAACCAACAAAATATATTCTACATGCACTTATTCATATGCAAAATAAACACTCCTCTCTACCCTTCAGCGTGCACTATAAATAGAACCAACAATATATATTCTACTTTAACCAATTCTAACATAATTCTACACATTGTACAAGTTGAACTCACTAGGTAGTTAACTCAATTATCACAACCAACCCATAAAATGCACTTATTCATATGCAAAATAAACACTCGTCTCTGCCCTTCAACGTGCACTATAATCCTATGGAACCAAGAAAATATATTCAACTTTTCCTCAAAGTTAACTACCACCTCTTATAAAATTTCCCAAGAGAGCTTACAAGAGTGCTAAGTTTGCTAAGTTTCGCTAGCAACAAAAGGCAAAAAAACACGGTTCAAATCCCATTGAGTATATGGCCTGTTATAATCTCGGTTGAAGGAGTAGACTCCCCTTTACCGTGAGTCTCGGCGCTTGTTAAATCATAAGATCTAGTATATCTAACTTGCAAGTTGCTAAATATACTATTAGTGTTATAAGGCAACCACAAAGATTAATTCTGAATCTCCCTTAAAAAAAATAAAAATAATACTACTACTTACTTTCCAATACACCTTACAAGTGTGCCAACTTTAGCGAGGAAAAAAAAAAAGAAAAGAAAAAGTATAATCAAAGTCTTAGTTCCTAAAATTGTTCCTTAAGTATGAGACTTGGAGGTCTCCTACGAACAGGTGTAATAATTTTTTTTGTTCCTTTAAATAAGGATAGCACATAACACGGAATTTCGTTTTCAAAGCAAGTGATTCTCGATTTTGTCCGATATTTCATATAGCAATAAAGTTATTTATAAAATAAAATAATAAAAAGAACTTGTCTAATTTCCTCGCGTAACTTGCCCTCTTTATTTGTTGTGTAGACATTTGCTCTCTTTATTTGTCGTATAATGTATTGATATTGAAAGCATATAATCAAAAAACAAAATGGAATTTCCTGGAATCATCGCGTGCCAATAGGCATTCACCGATGCTTCCAATGCCACAAATGAGAACATTAACGAAAATGAAAAATGAAAAACACAATGAACTCAACTCTGCCTATTTTCGATCACTGGAGAAGCTATTTACAGTTGTGGCAAAATCCATAAAAAAACATTTAAATAATATAATTTTCATATAGCGTTCGAGAAAGAAAAATTCGAAAGGTATATATACGTACTCTCCATCTTTTGAGGATCGTTATTGGTGCTTTCTTCGGGGGCGGGATATTGAAAACATCGTTCTGCATTTCGACTTCGCCATCGCTCTGGCGAACCTTCTCCCACAGAGGTGAACCTTCTGGAGAAAATCTCCCTGGGATTCCACGATCGCTGGAGCTCATGGCGATGTTTTCGATTCGCAGGGGAGAGTACACTCACATTAACGCAGAGTACCTCAAGTGGCCTTCAATTATTTAACACTAAAATCAAACTGGTAATGCACTAAAATATTTTCTGTTCCCCTTTTTCACCACCAAATCAAACCCTATAAACTGTTCAATAAACGGCGACAGTACGCCAAGCCCAAATTTGTCTCCAAATTTTCGTTTGGCTTTCTTTTAAAACCCAGAAGCGAAGCAGCTGTGCACGGTACCATGCTCACACTTTCCATGCTCACGGGACTGTGGATAAATCTACTCACGAATTCTTCGGGCGATGGAAGATTCATTGACCTTTTGGGTGGATATTTAGTATCCTCTAGGAATAGCAGCTTCTGCGAAATTTCGCACCACATATTTTATCAAGATTTTCTTTTTGTTTATAAAAAATATATCAGCTATTCGTACTTTACGGAAAGCATGAGGGCCGTCTGTTTTTTTAAATCTGGAGACCGGTTTCGCGTGGTTTCTGAGAAGGTTCCTCGAAGAATATGTGGGCGCGATTATTTTCCCAGATTTAATTAACAGTGTCGCATTTTTCATCCATCGCAATATCAGCTTCCATTAGAGCCCGCTAATGGAATACACATCATGATACAAAGTACAAAGTTTTTATGGGATGTTTTAGAAATGAAGTACTGTTTGAATGAGGGCAATGATGCTGAAGATATTGCTCTTGATAATGATCTCATGTTTTATTGTGAAACTGAAGATGCAATGATGGGTGATGCATGTGTATCTGTAATTGAAACCTGTAATGATGAAAACACATCCATTATTGTAGAACCTGAAAGTTTTCATGATGTAGAACCTGAAAGTTTTCTTGATGCAGAAATCAAGTTTGATGAGACTTATATATCTCATGATGAGTGGATCAATTTGATGATTGAAAAACATCAAATTGATGAATTACTGTTTGGTGAGAAGGATCTCATATCTTCACATACAGATCAAATGCAGAACATGCTTGTAGCGACAGATCTGGATGAAGGCATAATTATGTCAACAGAAAATGATGAAGTAGGGAGAGATGGTGAAATGAAAGCTCTTCTGAAAGAACAGAAAGATGAAAATATTGGTAGGCAAGGATCAACAATAAATTTTGAAGAAGAATTGAAGTTTCTTGAAGCATGGCTTGAAACACCATGTCTTTATGAAATTAACACAGAAGTTGCTGTAATCAATGGTGAAGATGTCATCACTGATGTTCAGATGATTGACACCGAAAATAGTGAGCAGGAACAGTCTCCTATTGATCCTGTCATAATTCTAAGAAGGATGCGAACAATAAATCAAGGTTTCCTTCACAGGGGAAGTAATGAAGCGAAGGTACATCACTATCTCATGGCAAAGAAAGTGAAGATGAAGCCTCATCCACAAATGAACAAATATGGTCTCAGAAGCATAAAAACTAAGATGAAAACTCTGTTACCAAGTTTTTTTAATGTCTTTTTTTTTTTTACCATTGTAAGCCTAGCTGAGACTAGACCAGCAGGCGTATGTTATCATATGTTATTTTTCAGTACCCTTTCTCCATTAAGGGGGAGTGTTGGAATTAATGGAGAAATCCATAGTTAGGTTGTTGTTATCATAGAGATAGGATTGAGATTCTAATCATAGATCTCATATCCTGATATTAAGGGAGTGGTTGAAACCATCCCGTTAATGTGAGAGCCTATATAATTAAGGCTCATCTCATTCAATGTAATCAGAGTGTGTGTGAGTGTGTTTGTACACTCTCCAGGTTCTCACCTGGAGAGCCATTTTCATTAATTTAACAATTCATTACGCTGAGTCGTTGAAGATCAATCAAATATTTTTTATAAATTTTGGTGGTCGCGTTACAGATCTATCGACTTTTTTACGATCTGTACCATACATGGCGTCTTCGTATTTTAATTTTTTTTTTGGTTTTGTTCAATTAGGTCCAAATTATGTAGAAATTTGTCGTTCTTGTGGATTTCAGTTATATAATCTACATATTTGGAATATTTTAAAGTTTAAAATATTAAATTTATTTATATGTCTTAAAATTATTGTAGTATAAATCATATAAATATTAGTTAATAATTATTTTTTATAATTTACGAAATATAAATAAATAACTTTATATAAAAAAAATTCAGTAGATATTAGATTAGAATTTTATGAAAAAGTTCAAAGGGAAAGTTAATTGTTCCAATTAAACCATTCCAAAAACCTAGTTAAAAAAATTAATTTATTATAAATTTGCCTAATAAAAAGTAATTCGAACTTATATAATCAATTTTATAATTAATATGATATAATTAATTATTAAGATTATTATGATTTATATAGTTTAGTATATATATAATATGCTCTATGTAATTTAATACCATTATAATTAATTTTATATTTTAATATTAATATCATTTTTTTATATAATTTACTTGATATTTATAATATGTTTTATTTTATTTAAAAAATAATAATTTTATAAATGTATTAGATTGTTTATTATTTTCAAAATAATTTATTTTAATATTAATATCAATTTTTTATATAATTTACTTAATATTTATAATATGTTTTATTTTACTTAAAAAAAATAATTTTATAAATGTATTAGATTGTTTATTATTTTCAAAATAATTTTGTAAGTAATATGGTTGATGTAAAATAAAAAGTGTTTTTAAATAAGTGGTAATATAGTTGGTATGTAATAAAGGTGTTTTTGTAAGGGAGGGATGATATAGAGGTGTGGACTAATGGTTTTTTTTAAGAGAAAGAAATAATTTGTGTGATTTTTTTTAAGTATTCAAATATGATATTTTTAAAACTAATTAAGCAAAACATTATGTTATTGTATTATGTCTCAGATTTGTTTTTAAAATCTTGCTTTGCTTTATATAGTAACAACATCTTTAATATAAAAGGTTGCAAGCAATATATCATGTTATTATATGATATTGAAGATTTTCTCTTAAAAGCTTACTTTTATAGTAGTGATTGTTTTTAGTACAAGAAATTTATAGTGCTAAAAATATTTTTGGGATGTTATTTATTAATTGGTATATTGTTAAATGAAGGTAGGATAGAAAAGTTTATTTAAATTTTGCAAATGGTTAAAATATGATATTTTTTTTTTTTTAATTGTGGTTTATATATATAATTGCTTTAAAATGGATCATTAAATAATTTAATATAGTTTAGAAGATTGAAGGTTTTGTAATTAAGGAAAGATGTTCTTGGTGTATATTGACTTGTTCATATGATATGTCTTGACCATCAATTCATGGGTATAGTGGTAAATGAGTTAGCTAAAGGAGTTATTAGTCGACTATGCCTATGAGGACAAATTGGTGATTTGCATAGCCTTCAAAGGAGGCTATAACACATGATGAATGCATGGAAGAGGTGACATATAATTTCATGTGGTTGTCCATGATTGAGTTTCTAACAACATGAGAAAGGGGCAATAGATGAATAGAAAAGGGTTATGTTCCTAAAAGTTCATGATTTATGAGACTTTTTGCATATGTTTGAATGGTTATGAAGAGAAAAGGATTAAGTTCCTAAATATTCATTATTTTTAAGAATTTTTGCATATGTTTTAATAATTATATAACAAAGGGAAGGAAGACTAACAATTTGTTAACTGGAGTGAATACCTTCACCTTATATTCATTGAGCCTATACATAGAGGATGAAACTCTTGTTGATCCTTTTGTAATTTGTATTTTTCTCTAAAAATAATAAAGAGCCAAGCAAGACAAGTGAATTTGTTAAATGAAGTGTTATACTAAAGTTCTCAAGTTCATAAGACCTTAGCATCCTAGGCCTATATGGATGTGAATTAATTAAGTTATTCTATCTTTGTTACATGCTTTGTCTTTTGGTCTCATTTTTATGAGAGATATGGAAATTCCTTTTTAATTCTTTAACATGTATTCTCTCTATTAAAAGATGTAAAGGAATATGTGACACTTTTTTTATCTATTCACAACAAATGCTTATTGAAATGCATTCTATATCTAATGGTTAATAAATCTCTTAAGTAATTGTTAGATCCTCATCCAAGGTCTTTATTTGCATAACTAATCATCTTGTAAATGAACATTTTATCAACAACATGTTCCTTTAAGGAAGAACACCACTTGATAGATTTTCTAAAAAAAATTAAACAACATTTAAGTTGATAAATCAAAATTAATGGATTATCTAATAATTCAACTTCTTTAATTTTTTAGAAATATTTTACACACAAGGACCTCTATATTGATGAAATTAAATTATATCATAAATTATCTAATTATTCAAATTATTTAAATATCAAATTTTCTTTGATTAAAATAAATATTATATTGAACTACACTACTACTTAAAAAAGTGGAAACTCCATTTTAATACTCTCATGGTTAGCTAGAGCCATATTCAACATTAACACACTTGTTTGATTGTGGCAAAACTGTAAAAACCATTGACATAGATGCCTGAAAGTGAAAGAGAAAGATACACATACCCTCCATTTGATGAGGGATTCAAGTGGGGCTTGCTTGGGCTCGATATTGAAAACCTCGTTCTGCATTTTCTTTGTTGTCGAATCACTTGTACTTCTTACCAAAGGTGATCGTATAGGGAAAATTTCGTCTTCCTTCACTCGAAAGTCCAGTATAAACCACCTCCTATGCGAATCACAACTTGCCTTTAAAATCTACTCAGAATAAATCTCTGTAATGATTGCCCATAAATTCTAAGGTCCTAGCCCATCAAATAAGATGTGTAATCTTATATATCGTAACCATAACACCCAGTGGTGAGAAACCTTCCACGCGCTAATTGCCTAACCAAGTTTCCTTTGTGGCACATTTGAGCGTCTCTGGGCCGCAATTATAACTTACAAGCTAAGCATCTCAAATCTCCAGAAAATCCAAGGGAAATGTCAATACGCCATTATAACTTACGCTAAGCATATAAATAACAAGAAAACCTGAGGAAAATGATATGAAAGCGGTTTCGAAAATTTTTTATCGCACTCCTCTGTCATCAGTGCCTCTTTTACGAATCATAAGTTACCAATTGCGAGTTAGTAATTTTAAGTGAATGGTTTTCTCTTTTTCTACGCTCAGTCATCACACGTGAGTATTTAGTCGGTAAGTCGGTTCTATTTTCGGTACTCATTTCTATGTTGTTTATTTTGATTATTTTTGCAGTTTTTTTTGGTGAGATTTTAGTACTAATTGGATGTAGATTTAAAACGGGAACAAAATTAATTGTTAACATTGAAGAAAATTAAACCGCTCCAATGTTTCATAGCCCATTCGTTATTAACTTCATCTGCATGCTATTTCCTCGAAACAACAAAATCAACCATTGACTGTCGTACTGAAGCATAGTATTCCCCTGGACCTCAGATCGCTGTAAGGATCCCGTGGGACAGTGTCGGCACCGTCTTCCTGACTAATCTAGACGTCGGTGCACCGCCACAAGTATCAATGACACATCTTTGGCAACATACACGCTTATGGGAAAGGGACGACTCGGTCAAGACACAGACACATCGAAATTGAGCTAAAGACCTTTACAAAAAGTTTAAATATATATATATATATATATATATATATATAATTTACAGAATAAATGATTTTTTTTTAAGTAGAATTGGGCTATACAATCAAGTAAGATTGTGATTTTTTATTATTTAAAATATATATTTTAATGTATAAAAGATCCAAAAGCACTAGAATTCTAAGATTAAATAACTTAAACTTGAGTTTTTAAAAATATCTAGTTACATCGTTACATAGAGAAACATAACTATAGTTTGGGTTTGCTTGCTAACTCGAAAAACCCATCAAAATTCCAATACATAATTGCTCAAACTACTTTGTTTAGCCACCTGGAAACTGAAAGTTGGAGCCATTACAAAACTATATGATCATCCACAGATGAAGCAAACATAAAACTAGGACAATAATCATGCATCCAGCAACAACTGAGGAGACTAAGCATGAACAACGACCATGATCCTCTATTGCAAAAAACTGAACCTCAAGGATCTCACCACCATTTGCAGCTACTCTACAGATCAATATCGCCCCACCTCTTCTCTCGAGGCACATGACCACTCATGGCCACATCATCCTCACTACCACTGTCCCCTTTCGCTGTTGCTACCTTGGAATCAGATGGTTCCTTGTCCTTCCGCTTAGGACAAGTGTTGGCGAAGTGTCCAAGTTCACCACACCTGAAGCAATGGACCTTGGAGAGGTCCTTCTTCTTCTTCCCTTGCTGCCTCTGTCCCATAGATGCAAGGGCTGCATCTTCCTTCTCCTCTTTCTTCACCTTGACTCTTCCGCTACTACTTTGCTTCTTGGTTATCCTCCTGATTTCCTCCTGATGGAGGATTTCCCACATGTCCACCCAGGATGGTAGCGCTACTCTACCCAAAATGCTTTGGACAAATATCTCCCATTCATCGGTGACTGCATTCAAGGCAGTCCTCACCATGAGCCCTTCATCCAGAGTTGACTCCATGGCAATCAGCTGGTCATGGATAGTCTACAGTGTAAAGAGAAAGGGATCGATTTCCTCCTCCTTCTGCACCTGGAACAACCACATCTAATTCTCCAAAAGCATCTTCCTCTGGACAGAGCTTCCTTGATACATCGTGTTTAAAGTTGTCCACATCTCGTTTGTCACGTTCTTCCCGGAAATATGAGGGACCATATGATCCTTTTCTTCATCCATGATCAAGAGCTTAGCCCGCGCCAGATTCTCGTTGAATTTATTCAGGGGATCCGCATCAGTTGGAACAACTAAGACATTTTTTGCATGGTCTTTGATGCCGTACTCATCCATGATTGTCAAGATTCTGGCCCTCCAGATGACAAAGTTGGACACACTGTCCAACCTATCCCCGTCTCTCAATCTATGAGAAACCATCTCTGTTCAATCTATCGAACCACAAACTCTTCTCCCTTCCGTTGTTGCTACACTCAACAAAAGACTGGATTTGGGCTTCTTGGTGAAAGAACCCCTTTAGAGAATGTGTTCCCTTTTGTATAAATTTTAATACAATTATGTATTGTCTGGATTCTCCTGATCTAACAATTATATGCCACTGTTAAATACATAATCCTTCTACTTAAATCTTTGCAGAAACTTAATCGCCAATTGCAAACACATGAAGGAAGATCAATCACACGGGACACATATGTTTTTACCGGGAAAGCATAAAGCTAAAAACCCCACTATCATATATTATGTATAAATCATGGATCATGAAACAATCTCATACAAAACTCTACTCCAATAGCTCTCAGTACAATATACAATTGTCCCACACTGTCTTACAAAAGTTGGCATATTCATGCACCAATTTACTACTTCCTGACAACCTGCCTCCACTGCGCATTCCCTGATGGTCAGGAACCTCTGAATGATTAATTCTAGACTGCCTTGACTGCACAATACTCATAGGCATCTCCAATGTGTGTTTGGTTGCTAGTGTGCACCCACTATAGTCACAACTAATAGTCAAACTATCCCTTTCACCTATCCCTCAACTGGGTCTCCACTGGATCTGACATGCATGTAGTTAACAATAGTAAATCTTCAGTTGCATGTGAGATCACTCCATGTGAATTAATTTAATATTTAATTCACTGATATCTTACTAGTGTATCTTTAGTTACAACTAATTACAACTAGCACAACTGAGTTAAACTACTTTACAACTCACATAACTACACATCCAACTTTGTTACAACTTTGAATCACTCAGTTACAACTAAGTCCACTTGCATGTCCCACCAACCAACCTTAGAACTCGAAATTCCTTCAGTCAACTAGTTTGCCACATCAGTTAACTAAAATCAAGTGGTCCAAGAGAATAAATTATTATTTTTTGTCTAATTATTATTAAGAGATAATAATAATTGACATGCATTCTATTTTTAGACATGCGATCTACGAACAGATTTTGCACATGCATTCCAAAAATAGAACTCCATCCATAAATAGAATTTTATCAACCATCTATATATAGACTCCCGCTATAAATAGAATTTGCTAACCATTCTAAAAATAGACATACACCTAAAAATAGCCTGTGTGGGCCCCACCTAGTGTAGGTGCTTAATTTTCACTAGGATCAAGGATGTTGTTTCCGGATGCCAATTTCGTTGTTTCTTGTTGCAACCTTCAACACTCCCTCTCAACAAGAAAGGAATGTCCTTGCATGCGACATGCAACTCCATGCATTCGCCCTGCAACCTTTGCATGCACCCTGCAACCTTTGCATGCGCCATGCAACTCCATGCATGCGCTCTGCAACCCTTTGCATGCAACATTTCTGAAACTGAATAGCCTCCAAATAACTGAATCAGTATAATGCATCTGTCATCAAAGTCTTTTGACTTCTATTAGTACCAACTGCACATGTCTTCTGGTTCCACTGCACTGTTGACCTTTGCATCCATGCACTCTGCACTTGCAATCAACTCTGATCCATGCTCCAGTATCCGACATTGTCACTTTGATTTCATGTCCTCACGACATCTGACTGCATCAATCCAACTGATCCTGCTACTGCTGCTCTATGGGCTCCTCGTAGCCAGGTTCGATTCATGAGATCCACACCATCTCAATGAATCCTGCCCATAAATTTCTTCTTGGGATTATTCATGCATGTCGCCCCACCTCTCACCTGGTGGTATAGCTGCATGCACTCCCTCTACCCATCTGACACGAAATTTTTCTGCATGAGTGGTTGCTCCCACTCCATGATCCTCCGCATGTGGTTGCTCCACATATTGAGGTTCAATCTTACCTGCAAGCAAATCCTGCTCCCTCTCAAGCGTCAATTGCATGGCTTTCTCACACTTCCCAACAGTAGGAAGCTCAATAGAAATCCCTTCTACATCAAGTCTGTAGAGATTCTTAACTCGAATCCCAACCTTCTTGGCTTTTCCTGTTGCTTTGTGTCGCAGGAAAAATTTTCCTTCACTAAAGACAACATCATAGCCTCTATCCTCTAACATTGCGACTGAGACTAATTTTTTCTTCAAACTTGGAACATGCATAACATCTTTTAAATGAAAGAGTTTACCTGACGCCCTCTGAAAGGTAATGGTACCAATTCCAGTCGCACTGTATCATCCATCGTTGCCTAACTCAATATGCATCTGGAGATATTTCTCCTCCAAGTTACTGAAAAGTTTCTTATCTCCCGTCATGTGAAAGGAAGCACCACTATCCAAGTACCACCCCGATCCCAATGCACTTGACACCATGCATGCGATCAATGAGAAGTCAAGCTCAAATTGCGAGGCAAGACCCTCACCAGATGCAGCTCCAACAACCATCTTGTTCTTCTTCTTTTGTGGACAATTTGTGGCAATATGTCCATTATCGTGGCAGTGAAAACACTTCACTTTGGACATGTTGTGCTCGTTGCCGTCTTCACCAGCCTCATATTTAGAATGGAATTTCTTCCCATTCCCCTTCTTCGCCTTGGCAACCAAAGCACAATCCTCTTCATCATCATGCTTTGATGAAGAGCCATCTCTGGTGTTCCGCGTGAACTCCTCCTGCACTAAATCCGAGCACAGTCGTTCCCAATCCGGTAGTTTTTCCCGTCCATTGACAGAGTATTCATAATTGTGCCAACTCTTAGGAAGTCCGAAGAGAGCCAAGCTCACCAAATCATCATCAGTAACACTTACTCCTACACTCCCAAGATTATCCCTGCATTGGACAAACTTTGTTAAGTATACGGGAATAGTGTCTTTCTTTTCCATCTTGATCTTTCTGAGTTTATCCTTCAATGCCAATTTCATATGGTCGTTGCTGCTTTGGAAAAGATCCGTCAAAGCCTTCCACATTGCAAATGAGGTGGCTTTCCCATGAAGGCTTGAGACAATGTGGTCTCATACACCTTCCAACATAATCCTCCTTGCCCTTCCTACTTTCTTTTGCCATGCATCAAGTAATGCAGCATCTGTTGAAGTAAGCTTAGGAACATCTATGTCGATGAATTCCTTCAAGCCATTATCTTCGAGCACCGCCTCCATCCTGTCCTTCCATGCAATGTAGTTCGATCTGCCCTTGAGTTCATACTCTAGCTGTAAACCATTGAAAGCCATTTTGATGTTTACTCAACTGTCGCACCAATAAATTCTTGCAGCAAATTCGAATTGTTTCCACCAACAAACTCAGCTACTGCTTCAAAATTTCAATCTTCTTTGCTCTGATACCATGTAGAAATTTTAATACAACTATGTATTGCTTGGATTCTCCTGATCTAACAATTATATGCCACTGTTAAATACATAATCATTCTACTTAAATCTTTGTGGAAATTTAATTGCCAATTGCAAACACATGAAGAAAGATCAATCACACATAACACAGATGTTTTTACCGGGAGAGCATAAAGCTAAAAACCCCACTATCATATATTATGTATATATCATGGATCATGAAACAATCTCATACAAAACTCTACTCCAAGAGCTCTCAGTATAATATACAATTGTTTCACATTGTCTTACAAAAAATGACACATTCATGCACCAATTTACTGCCTCCTGACAGCCTGCCTCCACTGCGTAATCCCTGATGGTCAAGAACCTCTCAAAAATTAATTCTAGCCTGCCTTGACTGCACAATACTCATAGGCATCTCCAATGTGTGTTTAGTTGCAAGTGTGCACCCACTATAGTCACAACTGATAGTCAAACTGTCCCTTTCACCTATCTCTCAACTGGGTCTCCACTGGATCTGACATGCATGTAGTTAACAGTAGTAAATCTTTAGTTGCATGTGAGATCACTCCATGTGAATTAATTTAATATTTAATTCATTGATCTTTCACTAGTGTATCTTTAGTTACAACTAGTTACAACTAGCATAACTGAGTTTAACTCACTTAACCGAGTTAAACTACTATACAACTCACATAACTACACATCCAACTCTGTTACAACTTCGAATCACTCAGTTACAACTAAGTCCACTTGCATGTCCCACCAACCAACCTTAGAACTCGAAATTCCTTCAGTCAACTGGTTTTCTACATCAATTAATTGAAATAAAGTGCTTCAAGAGAATATATTATTATTTATTGTCTAATTATTATTAAGAGATAATAATAATTGACATGCATTCTATTTTTATACATGCGATCTACGAATAGGCTTCGCACATGCATTCCAAAAATAGAACTCTATCCATAAATATAATTTGCTCAACCATCTATAAATAGACTCCCTCTATAAATAGAATTTGATCACCATTCTAAAAATAGACATACACCTAAAAATAGCCTGTGTGGGCCCCACCTAGTGTAGGTGCTTAATTTTCACTAGGATCAAGGATATTGTTTCCGGATGCCAATTTCATTGTTTCTTGTTGCAACCTTAAACACCTCTAACGAATGATTTTCCTCTCATAAATACTTCACCAATTATGATGAATCAGTCCTCTACGATCACTCCTCATGATCAAACTCAGATTCCTTGGCCACAGAATTTGCTGAGAGACTGTTGTCCCCAACACCCCCCTGCTTTTTTCATCTTTGCTAGGCACGGTTCTGCACCGATAGAACCTGTGCCACACCAATAACTTCTGAAGTTCAGAAATTTCACTTCCGGTCTCGGAAAATTTCACAACAACTCATCAACTCAGATTGTGTCACCCTCCTGGTGCTGCGTTAGCCTCTGCGTGAGCATACTGGCTCAGCGTCCCTCTCCTAGTGCTGCGTTAGCCTTTGCGTGAGTAGGATGGATCTGCGTCACCTCTCGGGAGTTGTGTCAGTATTTGCATGAACAAACTGACTCTGCGTCACCCTTACAGGGTCTGATATCCCTCTGGTGCTGCGTTGGCTTCTTTCGGATCCGTGTTGCTTCAACTGCCCTTCCTACAACCAATATCTTCATCTGCTTTGCTGATGGATCAACTTGATCTGCAATGCTCTGATACCATGTGAAATTTTTTGAATCCTTAATACAGAAACCCTACTGATAACCATTGATTTACTTCTCCTACTTGATTTATTATACAAGTTATTTTAACTGAATATTCAGGAAAAATAACAATGTAAACATAAATAGCAGCCTACACACCTACAAATAATTTACTAAACATCAAACAAATATGACAAAATGACACATATTTTTCGGACATATGTCCCCAGAAAAACCCAATGCGGGAAAACCGGTGCAACAGCTCTAGAGGGTTTTATTATTATGCAGAATATGAATATAACAATCTAGGCACTAGAAACGATTTTCCGTACAGAGAAATTACACGACAGTTGTACCTTATCACTTAGAGACAGACAATATAGTTGAATCACACCCTTAGTCGGGATTTGTAGATAATGAGCCCTTTCTAGCCCACTGGAACCCTAGTGCTGCCTATGCGCTGCTTTGGCTGGGACTGGGTCACCCTAGCTGGGCCTGCACCACCCTAACTGGGCTTACACTGCCTTTGCGCAGTCCTCTGCATGGTCCTGGCTGGACTGCGTTCCTTTGGCTGGCCTCTGCTCTGCTTGATACAATGTTGCCTCTCTGTTGTTGTATTCTCGGCTGTGGATCAGATCATCCCTTGCCAATCTCTACCCTTCACTACACTGCAAACTCATTTCGAATTCCTTAGCAAACCCCGCCCCAGAAATTCGAATTAGCTTCAGTGCTACTGCAATGTGTGTCTCCCAACTGACCCTAATCCCTTCCTTTATACTTTTCTCGTTGGAAAACCAACGATCATGATCTAATATCTAATCGACGGTTGAGACTAAAATAATGCTTGATCCACGTCACTTAGATCATTCTCATCACATGTGTAAATTAATTCACTTTAATTTTTTAATTTCCCTAAGTTAGACTTAGGGTCCCCATTAAAAAATTTAATTATTAGAATAAATTTTACACCAGATGGAATTTCTCGAAAGGCTTTTTGGGTCTTGGAGATCTCGTGTGTTCTAGCCTCTCCACAAAGTTTAGGAGCTAGAGCACACCCGATGCTACCCCAAAATCTCAACAACAAATTCTCCCATTATTTTCCCACAAGCCTTGCCCCAGTAAGATGATACACCTTTAAATGTAAGTGTTTGTTTTGCTCATGCATTTTGTGCTAAGTTCATGAAGTATGAAATTAAGTGATTTGTAATTTGTATTTCATTGAAGATAATGGTTGCTTGTGGTTGTGAACAAGACTCTCAACTTCATCTCTTATCTGGAAATACTCAACGGTCTAGACAGGTTGTCAATAATGCAATAGTGTTTGATTATTATAGTTCTACAAGCTTTCCATAATCTTAGATACATCCTAGCCAAAATATTGCATCTTTCAATTCTACAAGGCCTTTTGAGTTTTTATAGAGTGGCATTCTTGGGGTCCCTCATGGTGCACCTCCCGTGCAACATTTTCAAATAAGTAATACTAATGTCGCTTATATTCAAAATTCATATTTTCCATCGCCTGTTGAAATTGGCAACAAGAAGAGCTTTTAATTTAATTTTCCCTTAATTAAATTAGCAGTAAATTGTAATTCCACATCACATGACAGTGTGTATGAGTTAACTGAGTTAGGAAGACTTAGTTAGCTCAGTAAATTCAATTTGAGGGTCAAACTGGAGGCATGTAGAGTTCAGTCTAAGTTTTAGAGGGTCTAGTTACAGTTTATTTAGAGTTGTAATTATTTAACTCAATTATTTGAGTTAAAATCAGTTTAACTAGTTCTAATAGAGAGGTGAGCTAGTGATAGGTCCAATGAATTAAATATGATTTAATTCACATGCAGTGATCAATCACATAACTGATAATTCACTATAAATAACTGTTTCATGTTAGTTCTAAGAGTGACCTAGTTCAGATTGGAGTTAAAGGGAAGAGAACTATCAGTTGTATAATTAGAAAAATGTACAGGTCATGCATGAGGTTAGCAGATGTCTTATATGAATTACACAATAAATTCTTTGGAATTTCGTAATTAATAGGGGCTCAATTCCTCCAAGAATGCGTAATCAAGGATGAGAAACCCAGAGGTAGGGAATTGGTTAAGTATCAGACCATTCTTGCTGGGATCAGAGTGATACAGTCAGAGCTAGTGCAAAGGTTTCTCAGGAAGGGAAATAGCATTACATTCTTTCATATTCTTGACTTAATGCATATACAGATAGCAAGGTTTTTAGCTGAGGCTTTCCCCAGATACATATTTCTTCTGTGCGGTTGAAATTATTTCTCCTTCTTATTCATGTGAATGTGCGATCGTAATTGGTTTGTGCAATTTGTATAATTGATGCAGTTTTTTGTTTTAGCATATTAAAAGATCAGTTGAATCTGTTTATATATTTGTACATTGTATCAGAGCATGAATCATTATAGAAGAGAAAAACCAAAGTTTGTTTTGAACAGGTGAATTGAAGTTGCAAATTTATTCTTCAGGACCAACAACAGATCAAGATGTCTTTCTCTGGATTGAGACTCGAATATGCCCTTGAGGGTAATTCGAATTACATAGCATGGAAGGAAATGATGGAGGAAGTGTTGGAGGACAACAGACTGAAGGAATTCATAGATACTGATATTCCCTAGCCCGCAACAACAAATGCTCAACTTCTGGATGCATGGAAGAAGAATGTAGCAAAGACGAGAATAATTATGTTTGAAGGAGTTTGAGATCATACTGTCTCGAACCTCCATGTAAAGGAAACTCCATATGTTATGTGGAAGGCCTTAACAGTTTCGTTTCAAAATAACAGCGACCACTGGAAGTTGGTGCTAAACGACAAGCTCATAAAGATCAAGATGGAGAAGTGCGACACGATCCAAAAATACTTGACGAAGTTCACTCAATGTCGAGATGAGCTTTGAAGTGTTGGTGTGACAGTTTCCCATGATGATTTGGTGATCTTAGCACTTCTAGGCCTTCCCAAGAGCTGGTATAGCTACCAGGACATGGTGAATGGGAGGGAAAATCTATTGGAGTGGAAGTGATTATGGTTCGACTTGGTACAGAAAGAGATTCGACAGAACACCAGATATTGATCATCATCAAAGACCGATGAGGAGGAGAATGGTGCCTTGGCTGGAAAGGCAGAGAAAGGGAAAGGGAAGGCATCCCATTCCAAGTCGGATTCCGGTCAGGCAGACAAGAAGCGAGACTTTTCAAAGGTAAAATGTTTTCATTGTCATGAGTTTGGACACTATGCTACAAAGTGTCCACACAAGAAGCCCTCAGGAGGAGCGACAAGTGAAGCACTTTCTTCATAATTCGAGTTGGATTTCACCCTCATCACATGCATGGTGTCATCGGTGATGGGTTCTATGTGGTACTTATATTGTGGAGCTTTATTCGATATGACTGGCAACAAATAATTCTTCAGTAGCTTGGAGGAGAAGTATCTCCAGATGCACATCGAAATGGGTGACGACGAAAGGTATAACACTACTGACATAGGTACAATTACCTTTCATAAGGAGTCAGGTACTCCTCTCACATTAAAAGATGTCATGTATGTTCCACGTTTAAAGAAGAATTTGGTTTATGTTGCTATGTTGGAAGACCATGGCTATGATGTGATATTCAGTGAAGGAAAGGTGTTCCTTTGTCACAAAGCCATGGGACAGGTGAAGAATATTGGGGTTCAAGTAAAGAACTTCTACAAATTGGATGTAGAATATTGTGCTGCCTTGAGCACGAAAGAAGAGAAAGTGGTGAGACAAGACATCTGTGAATTATGGCATAGAAGGTTGGTCCATCTACACCATGGCACTTTGAAGGTCATGTAGCATATTTCTATAGGACTTGCAAAGGGTGCACTTGAGAAGCGAGATACATGCAAAGCGTGTACATTGGGGAAGTATACCAAAGCTACCTTTCATGATAAGGAAATCTGAGCAAAGGCGATACTTGAGAGAGTTCACTCAGATGTGTGTGGACCGTTCTCGAGAACTTCCACAACAAAACACAAGTATTATGTGATTTTTGTAGATTATTTTTCACGCAAGTGTTGGATTTTATTCATGCAGAAGAAAGGTTAGATGTTCTCAAAATTTTGTGAGTTCAAAGCACTTATCGAGAAAGATACACAGAAGAAGGTGAAGGCTCTGAGGAGCGACAATGGTGGAGAATATGTCTCTAACTAATTCAAGAACTTATGTGCTTCAGAAGGAATTCGAAGGGAATTGATAGCACCTCATAACCCATCGCAGAATGGGCTTGCAGAAAGGAAGAACATAACTATTGTGGGAGAAACATGACCCATGTTGCATAATCATGGTCTATTGTTGCACCTGTGGGAGGAAGAATGCAATACAACAATATTTTTGCAGAACATAAGTCCTCATCAAATACTTCGGATGAGTACACCAAAGGAAGCTTGTTCAGGTAAGAGATGAGATGTGTCGCATTTAAAACTTTTGGTTCATTAATTGATTTCCATGTGACCAAAGATTCCAGGAAGAAGCTAGAGAGAAAATTGATACATCTCACAACTATCGGGTGTTCTTTACAGCACACATGATGACAGTGGTTAGAAGAGATGTGAAATTTGATGAAGAGAAAGCCATGCGAATTTCCCTTTAGAGGGAGCTTCAGTTTCATGCAGTTGAGGAGCTCTTGGCTCCAAAATAAGAACCTCAAGATGTGGAGTATCCACAAGCTGAGGTGCAGAGAGTGGAAGCACCCACTCATGTAGAGACATTCCAAGACAGAACGAAGCACACCAGAGAGGGTGGAAAGTTGTTACTTGATGCTAGAGAGAATGTGGGAGCAACCACATCACATCGCAGGAAGAGAAGGTCCCCAAAGCGGTACACTGACTACATGGCTCTTATGAGTGAAGGTGTAGAGAGAGAGAGACATCCTCTTTTGAGGAAACAGTGCAAAAACCAATTTGGGTTGATTCCATGGTTGAGGAGTATGACTCCATTATCAGAAACAGTGCATGGGAAGTTGTCCCAAGACCAGAGGGGAAGTCAGTTGTAGGATCGAGGTGGATCTAGAAGGTGAAGCAAGTAACATATAGGAGTGTGGAGAAGCACAAGGCGAAATTTTTGGCCAAAGGCTTCTCTCAGGTGGAGGGAATTGATTATGATGAGAACTTTGCACCAGTCACAAGGTACTCATCAATAGATCCATCCTTCCACTCTTAGCACATATGGAATGGAAGATACATCATATGGATGTAAAGACATCCTTCCTTAATGGGGTGATTGAAGAAGAGGTGTACATTGAGCAACCAGAAGGTGTTGAGACCTTTGACAGAGAGTCACATGTGTGTAGACTCAAGAGAGAAATGTATGGGTGAAACAAGCACCTCGTGCTTGGTACACCAAGATCAAAAACTACTTCACCGGGTTGGGATTCACCAAGAGTGAAGCAGATGTGAACCTTTACCATATTGTGGTAGAAGGTAAGCTTTTGAACATTGTACTTTATGTCGATGATTTGATACTGACATGTGATAAGAAACTCATTAAGTCTTGTAAAGAGGATCTTGCAAGAGAATTTGAGATGAAGGAAATGGGGCTCTTGCACTATTTCCTGGGATTGGAAATTTAGCAAAGAGACGGGGAGCTATTTGTATCTCAGGGCAAGTATGCTAACTAGATTCTCAGGAAGTTCCACATGGAGGGCAACAAACCCATGGAGACTCATATAACAGGAAACTGGAGAAAGGAGGATGCTACTTCAGGTGAAGTAGTAGATGATACTATCTATAGGCAGCTTGTGGGTTCACTCATGTATTTGGTGAACACACAACCAAACATATGCTATGTGGTTAACCCGCTTAATCAAGCTATGGTTAAGCCTACCAAGCTATCTTGGAAGGCAAGCAAGCATGTGTTGAGATACCTCAGAGGCACTACAGAGTTTGGGCTATGGTACATACAGATAGAGGGAGTGAAGCTTCAAGGCTTCATAGATGCAGATTGGTCAGGGACTCCATGTACAAGAAGAACACATCAGGGGGCATCTTTAGCATAGGATCAATAACCGTTTCTTGGTTCAACAAGAAACAAAGATCAATTGCACTAAGTTCAACAGAGGAAGAGTACATGACGACCAGTCAGGTAGCATGCGAGGCATTTGGATTAGGAAGATACTTGTTGGTTTGTTTGGTCGATAGAAGGATCTGAAAGTGGTTTATTGTGATAACCAGAGTTGCATCCAACCCTCGGTTAATCTAGTTTTTCATGACATGTCCAAGCATATGGATATCTGATAGCACCATCTCAGATATTGTGTTCAGAGGAAGATTATTTCATTAGAGTACATTCCCACAGAGGAGCAGAATGCAAACATCTTGATGAAGGCACTGTCAAGAAGAAAATTCGAGTTCCACAAAAGCAGGATTGGGGTAGTAGACAATCCATTTATTGTTGAGAGGGAGTGGTGAATTGGCAACAAGAAGGGCTTCTAATTTAATTTTCTCTTAATTAAATTAGAATTAAATTGTAATTCCACATCACATGACAACTTGTACGAGTTAACTGAGTTAGGAAGACTTAGTTAGCTCAGTCAATTCGAGTTGAGGGTCAAACTAGAGGCATGTAAAGTTCACTCTATGTTTTAGAGGGTCAAGTTACAGTTTATGAGTTATAATTAGTTAAGTCAATTATTTGAGTTAAAATAGTTCTAACTGAGAGATGAGCTAGTGAAAGGTCCAATGAATTAAATCTGATTAATTCACATGCAGTGATCAATCAGATAATTTATAATTCATTATAAATATTTGTTGCATGTCAGTTCTAAGAGTGACCTATTTGAGATTGGATTTAAAGGGAATAGAACTTCCAGTTGTATAATTATAAAATTGTACAGGTCATGCATGAGGTCAACAAGACGCATTAGATGAATTGCGCAATCAATTCTTGGGAATTTCCTAACTAATAGGGGTTGAATTCCTCCAAGAATGCATAAGCAAGTCTGAGCAACCCAAAGGCAGGAAATTGGTTAAGTATCGAACTATTATTGCTGGGATCAGAGTGAGACAATTAGAGATAGTGCAAAGGTTTCTCAGGAAGGGAAATAATATTTTATTGTTTCATATTCTTGAATTAATGCAATATACATATAGCGGAGTTTTTAGCTGAGGATTTCCCCATATACATATTTGTGTTGTGTGATTGAAATTCTTTCTCCTTCTTGTTCATGAGATTGTGCGATCATAATTGGTTTCCGCAATTTGTAAAATTGTTTTAGTATTTTATTTTAGCATATTACAAGATCAATTGAATCCATTTAGATATTTCTACATCGCCTCCTACTCTGGCACCATCTAATCAACTCTCCTATGTAAGGGTTGAAAGTCAACATCCATTGCAACAAGCTTGGTTCTATTCTTCTCCATCTCCTATTCTTGAATGTGAGAAAATATCTTCTGAAGATGAACAATGGAGATTTCTCCAAAGTGATAGAAGCATAAGTCTAGAGGATCATTTGTTGAACCAACAGGCAGGAGGGTGAAAACAATTATGTACAAGTTCAACATATAGGCAAGAAGGTAATTAATAACATAAATTAAAGCTCTAGCATTTGATAAATGACTTGACAGTAATTGAATATCTGGTGTATTTTCTGCTTAGTTCTTACTATATATCTTATGAATATTTCCTACAGTCACCCCTAGAATGCCTTGGCCAGATGGAGGAACACAATATTCTTGTGGGTTGCAGTTTCCAACACAGAACTAGATGGCCATAACATCTGGAATTCCACAACCAAGTATGGTTATGGAATTTAACACTTACTCAAGTTAGGTTGCAGGGTTAATAGGAAGCTTGGTTGCAGGTGTTGTATATTTTCTTGAGCCTTAATAATTTTTTTGAGGGAACCTAAATTTCCATATGTTGGACTAAAAGTCAAAAGTTTCTTCTCTCTAAAAGTAGCTTCTATGAATAACATTTTGATCCATATGTCTAGATCTGGTATTTGTTTTGCAAATTCTTGGAGGCATACTTGATGCAACATATAGGAACTGAAAGGTGTGCAATATTTTTGAGATTTAATATACTATTTTCAGCTTTGTTTATAGGTTTATGATACATGTATTACATGCATTTTATATGATTTTTTTGTCAATGTTTTTAATTCCATTGTTATGCATTTTAACAGATATCCCTACTTCAAGTAGAAGCAACTAAGCTATGAAATGCGCAAGTTTGTTCCTCAAAATAACCGATGAGAGAAGATTCCTTATTGTGGAGAAATCTGTAGATTTGATGTATGTTGTGATCTTCCTTAGGCTTTGGATATTGTCGAAAAATGGGTTGATGCTATCTGTATATACTGTAACTTGCATCACCATTTGTGTTTTTTAGATGCATATAAAATTGTCTTCTCTCATTCTTCCTGATAGCAAGTTTCCAAAACCTCAATAAATGAGTCATATGTAACATTAAGTGATTGAATCACATATTGTAATTTGAGTCTTGCCTTGTCATGTTGTTGGATTATAATCTTCTAATCAAAGCATATTGTGCATCTCCCTCGGGGATATTCAATATAAAAAATAAATATAAAAATATCTTCCAATGGGTTGCCTTCTGAAGGAAATAAATTTTGGAATTAAGTTGCCACAACACATTTCTTAGTGAAAAATTGGCAATTTTGAGTTCAATATGTGTGTTGGAAGCATTAGTGGTGGGTGGTAGGGTTCTCTTTTATAAAGAAATCGTTGACATTTACATGTAAGGAATGCATCATTTATTTACATGAACAACACTAATGGGTAAATCTGATATTCCATCAAGGAGGAACATAGATTTTCCCTCCAGAAGAAAATATGTGTAAAATTCTAACCTGCTTATTATTGATTTTGTCAAAGGTTAGCTCCAACAATTAAGAACATTCCACTACATTGAAAAACCATTATTTGCATGTTTACTGGTATGTGATGTGTCAATTTCTATGGCATACTGATTCTCACAGCTCACTGTTGTTAAAATTTGGGTACCATAGGACAAGTGGTTCCCTAAGGCTTTGATCTATGGCCTAGGGAAAAGTGTCCAAATGTATTTATCTTTTTCTCCTAAAGTGACTTTATAAGTGGTAAAGTCGAATATAATTTAAAAGTGACTTTATAAGTGATAAAGTTACAAAGTCTAATTTTAAAGTGACTTTATTAAAGTCAATGTGAAATTAGAAAGTGAAAAAGTGACTATGGAAATAAAAGGCTAAGTGGGTCTTTATTTAAGTGGAGTGAATTAAAAATTAGAAAGTGAGAATTAAATGCACACTTATTCTCAGCCCATGATCTAAAGCAGCCATTGGATTTAGGTATTCCCCAAAAGTCACTTAGGGTTAGGTTAGAGGAGAAAAGAAGAGAAAAGTTCATTCGGTCTTTCATGAATAAATTGAGAGAAAGAGAGAAAAGGAGAAAGAGAGCAAATGAGAATTTCTGAGCAGAGAAGTTGAAGGAGAGAAGAACCTTGGCAAACATACTGAGGCAGCATTCATCAAATCCGTACAGCAAGCCGACACACAGTTGAAGGCAGATTCTGGGCATGTCTTTCAAGGCAGAACCGTACATCAACTTTGACACACATTCCTAAGCAGTCGTACAACAGTTATGGCACATATTTCGAGGTGAAGTTACTGTTGTTTTTGTGGCATGATTTTCGAGGTAGATCGTATAGCGTGCTGATATCCCTGTGCACAAAAATCGAGGTAGAAACCATACAACATTTATTGTTGTCCCTTTGCATGCAAATCAAGGAGGCCATACATCAACATTTATTTTTGTTTTTCACACAAATCGAGGAGGCCATACAACAAAATTTATTGCTGTGTTTTTGGGCACAAAATTCAAGGAATCCGTACAACATTTATTGTTGTTCCTATTTTGGCTGTTGGCACAATTTCCGAGGTGAAGGTTAAGCACAGAAAATGAGATAAGTTGTATTTGTTTGGTTGTTGGAATTTTCTATGTATTTTTGTTTCACTATAAAAGAAAATTATCAGAAATAAAGAAGAGCTCTTGAACTGGTTTTCCTCAAGAGTTGTAGGGGGTTTTTCCAGGGTCATATTGACCAAAAATCAACGTGTTAATTTTCTGTGTGGCTGAAATATTTTACTGGGTTTTTATTTCTGCAATTTCCAACACTGTGAAATTCCTGAATTTGTGTTTTCAGAAATATTTATCATTTCCAGAATTTTGAATGTATAATTATGGGGTTGGGCATTTAACTATATGGGAGTGATAAGGAGAAACTAATAACCAGAGTGGGGTCTAAAATTTCTACATGTTATCAGAGCTTAGGTGGCTGAAAAGCACAGTTTGGGACATCAAGTGAAAAATTACAAGAAGTTATTTTCACGCAGAAAACTAAACCTTTACCATAGATTTGAAAACTTCAGTTTGTTAGGACAACAAACTTGTCTTTGGGCTTGAGGGTGGAGGATAGGTTGGATGGGAAGAACAATTATAGTGCATGGAGGGAGAGAACCCAGAGCATCTTTAAGGAGGCAAAAGTCTAGGGCATAATGGTTCACGCCACACAGAACCCAATAGCAGCGCCTGCTGACCCTGCTCAGTTGGCTGATTTTAACAAGAAGAATGCCAAGGGAAAAATATTGTTTCTGGATGGTGTTAAAGACCATGTCATTCCTCATGTGAGAGGAAAGATATATGCGCATGAGATGTGGACAGCCTTGACCAATATTTACCAGAGCACCAATGAAAACAGGAAAATCGTCCTAAGGGAGAAGCTAAAGGGCATTAAAATGACTAAGGCTGATGGTGTTACAACATACCTCATAAATATCACTTCTGTGAGAGATGAGTTTGCTGTTGTTGGAGAGACCATTCCACCCATTGAGTTGGTGCAGATTACATTGAATGGTATTCCCAAGACTTGGGAAAGTTTTGTGGATGAGATTGTTGCACGGAAAAACCTTCCCAGTTGGGAGAGTTTGTGGGATGATTGCATTCAGAATGAAATCAGAAAGAACCATCTTGAAGCAGCCAAAAAGGTAGAGGAGGATGAAAATGTAGCATTGTTAGCAAGGGGCAAGAAGGGCAAAGGAAAGAAACAAGCTTCCACAATTGGTGGTGGGGGCAAAGGAAAAGGTAAAGGTAAGCAGGTGAATAAGGAGAAAGACTATTCCAAAGTTAAATGTTGGAATTGTCAGAAGTTGGGACAATATGCATTTGTGTGTCCGGAGAAGAAGAATAAGGGAAAGGACAAGATCATGGCAACATCAACATAGATAGAGGACTTTTCGGAGAGCTTTGATCGAGTGTTTTGGTTCATAGCTTGTGAGTCCACTAGTGCAGGATCATGTGCCACACAGGTTGAGAGGGAGTGTGCACTTCCCTCCATTAGCGGAGCATCTTCAGGTATTTGGTATGTTGATAGTGGGGTTTCTCGTCATATGACAGGAGTCTGAGAGTACTTCTTAGAGTTTTTAGAGAGTGGCACTGCTATAGAGGTAGTACTCGGATACGACAACATTGTTAGAGCAGTCGGTGTGGGGACATTGACATTTGATAGGGAACCCAAACCACCCTTGAAAGTGTCGGATGTTCTATATGTGCCAGGGATGAAGAAGAACCTTATATCCGTGTCAGCATTGGAGGACAAAGGGTATGAGGTGTTTTTCAGGAGAGGAAAAGTGCTTATATATCCTAGGGGCGCTCTAGCTGATTCAGATAGAGTGATTGGTGTGCGCCATGCCAAGGTGTAAAAGTTTTCATTTCAGCCCCTTGTGGCATTGAGTAATAGTACCAACATCAGAGCTATCAGTTCAGAGCTGTGCGAGATTTGGCACTGCAGGATGGGGCACATGTATCATGGGCCCTTGAGGAAATTGTGGGAGATCACCACTGGTGTGCCAGATTTCAGTACTGATCA
Source organism: Pinus albicaulis (assembly GCA_034641835.2). Lineage (NCBI taxonomy): Eukaryota > Viridiplantae > Streptophyta > Pinopsida > Pinales > Pinaceae > Pinus > Pinus albicaulis. The sequence continues at coordinate 797,212,458 of CM076572.1, read as the reverse complement.
CCTTGATACATGCAGAGGATGCGCAATGGGGAAGTTTTCCAAATCCCCTTTTCCCAACAGTGACAACAGATCGACAAGGATTATTGATTTGGTTCATACTGATGTGAGTGGTTGGATGTTTCATGTATCCTTGAGTGGATATGAGTATTATGTTGTATTCATTCATGATCACTTCAGGAAGACCTGGATTTATTTCTTGAAGACCAAGAGTGAGGTCTTCAAGAAGTTTCAGGAGTTCATTAGTGGTGGGTGGTAGGGTTCTCTTTTATAAAGGGATCGGTGACATTTACATGTAAGGAAGGCGTCATTTATTTACATCAACAACAATAATGGGTAAATCTGATATTCCATCAAGCAGGAACATAGATTTTCCCTCTAGAAGAAAATTTGTGTAAAATTATAACTTGCTTATTATTGATTTTGTCAAAGGTTAGCTCCAACAATTAAGAACATTCCACTACATTGAAAAACTATTATTTGCATGTTTACTGGTATGTGATGTGTCAATTTCTATGGCATACTAATTCTCACAGCTCGTCGTTGTTAAAATTTGGGTACCAGAGGACAAGTGGTTCCCTTTGATCTTTGGCCTAGGGAAAAGTGTCCAAATGTATTTATCTTTTTCTCCTAAAGTGACTTTATAAGTGGTAAAGTAAAATCTAATTTAAAAGTGACTTTATAAGTGATAAAGTTACAAAGTCTAATTTTAAAGTGACTTTATTAAAGTCAATGTGAAATTAGCAAGTGAAAAAGTGACTATGGAAATAAAAGGCTTAAGTGGGTCTTTATTTAAGTGGGGTGAAAAATTAGAAAGTGAGAATTAAATGCACACTTATTGTCTACCCTTGGTCTAAAGCTATCTTAGCCATTGGATTTAGGGATTCCCCAAAAGTTTCTTAGGGTTATGTTAAAGGAGAAAAGAAGAGAGAAGGTCATTCAGTCTTTCATGAGCAGATTGAGAGAAAGAGAGAAAAATAGAAAGAGAGCAAAGAGAATTTATGAGTAGAGAAGTTGAAGGAGAGAAAAACCTTGGCACACATACCGAGGCGACATTCAACAAATCAGTACAGCAAGCTGGCACACAGTTCAAGGTAGATTTGTGGCACGTTTTTCAAGGCACAACCATGCAACAACTTCGGCATGCATTCCTAGGCAATTGTACAACAGTTTTGGCACAGATTTTGAGGTGAAGTTAATACTGTTTTTGTGGCATAGTTTTCGAGGCAAACCGTACAACGTGATGTTGTCCTTGTGCATAGAAATCGAGGTAGAAACCGTACAACATTTATTGTTGTCCGTCTGCATGCAAATCGAGGAGGCCGTACAACAACATTTACTGTTGTTCTACACGAAAATCGAGGAGGCTGTACCACAACATTTATTGTTGTGTTTCTGGGCACGAAATTCAAGGAGTCCGTACAACATTTATCGTTGTCCCTGTTTTGATGGTTGGCACAATTTCCGAGGCGAAGGTTAAGCACATAAAATGAGATAATTTGTATTTATTTGGTTGCTGGAATTTTCTGTGTATTTCTGTTTCACTGTAAAAGAAAATTAACAGAAATAAAGAAGAGCTATCGAACTGGTTTTCCCCAAGAGTTGTAGGGGGTTTGTCCAGGGTCATATTGACCAAAAATCAAGGTGTTAATTGTCTGTGTGTGGCTGAAATATTTTACTGTACTTTTATTTATGCAATTTACAGCACTGTGAAATTCCTAAATTTGTGTTTTCAGATATATTTATCATTTCCAGAATTTTGAATGTATGATTATGGGAATGGGCATTTAACTATATGGGAGTGATAAGGAGAAACTGATAACTGGAGTGGGGTCTAAAATTTCTACAACCGACAAGTACTTAGTAGACATGAGATCGTGTTTGATGTTACTGGTGGAAAGCACACATGAATGATTATTGAAACTTGAATGGTCTTCTATGGAGTTTGGCTTAATGACTTCCAGTGGAATACTCTCAACAATGAAATTTGTGTAAATAGTGATTTGTACCATAGTATGTGGTTTGGACTAGCCCTATTATGCTGCTGCAAAAATTATGAATAAATATTTTGGGGTGTAAGGTCATTTTGTATTTTAATTGTCTACCATTTCATATATTTAATTGGAGAGTTTTTGGTGCAAAAGAGTGCTTGGTGAAAGTGGAGATGAAGTTCTTTACTTTTCACATTGCAAAGGTTCAGAGCATATAACCACATGAAAGGTAATATTTTTGATCTAAAATTTATGGTTATACTTAATACCGGTTCTTTGATGGTAATCAATAGTGGAGTGTTATTTGTTGATGGTCACTGTGAAAAGTTGAGGATCAATGCATTTTTTGTTTTTATCATATAGCCAAAATGACATTGTGACTTTGCTAAAATTGTTATATTGTGAGTACAACAATATTGATTTAGCCATCTCAGGAGACGATAGTGTTTATTTCTAGATAGTAAATATATATCAAAGTCTGTTCATTGAAGATGTTTCTTCTAGGAAAATAAATGCCTATAATTACTTTAATTAGAAAAATTTGGGTTAAGTGGAGTGAAAATGTAGAAAACAAGGACGAACAACATCAAATGGTTGAATGAAGTTAGAATAGCTATTTTCTATTATATTATAGTAGTAATGCCATGAAATTGCCAGAGTATCAGTAAGATGAGCAAAGGAGCCTTACAATGTAGGAAGGAACCATGATGAGAATACAAATAGGACTCTTTGTCCCTTGTATCTTCTCTTTTTCTATTTTGATCCAAGGTGGAATCCAGATTTTGCCATAAATTAGAGAAAAATGTTTACTGTGAGACATGTTTAAGGGCTTGATCTGTTCTTTTTGTTGAACAACTGAAGACAGAAATTAAGGACGCTTGAACTTAATATGCATTGGTACATGATTGTAATAAGTAGACTCCGATAGGATAAAGACAATTTACGAACCTTGCCCATGAGGAGTAAGGGTAAGCTGATATAAATTTTGATTTCAAGCATGAAATATACAATATAAAGTTTTTTCTTGGAAAAAGGAATTTACAAAACCTATTTTCAAGTGAGTTGTTTTTAAAACTCCGACAAAGTATTTGACGCACTATAGGAATTACAAGATTTGATGGGAATGGAGCCCTAAGATTTTTTATAGAAAGTCAGAATATGCAAAAGTTCATTATTTATGGTCAAAATCATGGTTTTTCATAGGCATATTCTCTCAAGGTCCTGCACTGAGCTTTGTACATTTGCAAAGTTTCACGCAGATCCCTGTCACTTCAATGTGGTCGTGCTAAAAAATCTTACCTAGAGGTTGGAATGTATTTTCCAACACAACTAAAACATGATTAGGGAAAATAAGGAATGTGCTGTAAAGTCTTCAAAAGTAAATACATCTGAAAATATTTTGTATGTAAATAAAAATATTGAGCTATTAGGATTTAGGAGAAATTACTATAAAATGTTGGGAATGAAGGCTTACAGAATACAAAATGCTTTTAGGAATAATAAAATACACAATTCTGATTAAAAAAAAAAAAAAATTCCGTGGAATAGAATAGGTAAGTAGCCTCTCTAGAAGATCAAGCATTAGATTGGCTCATTAATTTAAACTAAGGGATATGAGAGGAAGAATATATTCAACAACAACCATGTTTCCTTTTGGAAATAGAGTATTACCCTCATCAAATAGGCCGACTACTCTTATTGTTGAATATAAGGCCCTTCTTGAAGACATCTCATAGTGAAAAACACTTCCAGTTCTTGTATTGAGATGACAAAAATGGGCATGTTATGAGCAAGTGTTGTGGAAAAGTTAAAAAAAAATTGACTTGGTTATTTTATGTTGGAACACCATTAAAGGATCCAAAATTTGACTCTGTTGAAGATTGCAACAGGAAATAGTGAAGGAGGCATCCTGAAACATCATCCTTGATCCTAGTTGGAAAATAATCACCTAAACCAGGTGGGGCCCACACAGGCTATTTTTAGGTGTATGTCTATTTTTAGACATGGTGAGCATATTCTATATGTAGCAGGAAGCTATTTGTAGATGGTTGGTCAAATGTAAAAAATAGATGAAATTCTATTTTTAGAAGATTGGGTGAAGTCTATTTATAGAGCGCTGATCTAAAAATAGATGCATGTCGATTATTATTAGCTCTTAATAATAATCAGGCATTAAACAACAACTTATTCTCTTGGAGCACTTCGTTTCAGTGCACAGATGTGGCACATCAGTGGACTGAGGGAATTACGCAATTCCCAAGGGTTTACTGGAGCTAATGCATGGAGGACTCAGTTAGAACTCAAGTGGCAGAGTTATGACACAATTGGAAGAGTAGTTATGGAGTTGTATTCAGTTTAACTCGGTTAGACTCAATTGAGCTAGTTGTATCTATTCTAACTGATTGATACACTAGTGAGAGTGGAGTGAATTAATTATTTAATTAATTCACAAATAATAACTCATTAATCAACTGAACAATACATCTGTTAACTATAGTTCATGGCAGTTTCAGTGGAGACCGGTGGAGATATAGGTGAAAGGGCAAGATGGACTATCTATTGTGACCATAGTGATGCATGGATTGCATCTATATATACATTGGAGTTGCCAATGATAATCACGAAGTCAATGAGAGTGGGATTACATCGAATTCTTCTTTGTAATTAGCTTGGATTGCACAGTGGAGGCAGGCTAGCAGGTGGCAAAGATCGGTGCATTGATTTGCAAGATTGGTCCTGATTAGTGTATGACGATTGTACTGTACTGAGCTTGATGTACTAAGCTTTGTATGAGATTGTTACATGATCTCCATGTTACATAATATATAGTTAGGGTTTTCGGCTTCGGGCTTTCTAGTTAAACAAGTTGTGTTATGTGTTTTTATTGCTTCATGTGTTTTGTAATTGTTGATTAAATTTTCGCAAGAATTATAGTGGAAGGATTCTGTATTTTGCAAGAAGTTAAATATTGTGAGATCAGGAGAGTCTGAATATATACATTCTTATTGTATATAATTTCTACAGACTCAATGTGGCCAAGGGATTAAATTCGACACGATTCAAATATATGCAAGTTGGCTAGGACATTGTAGATATGATAAATTGAGGATGCAGTGAGGTTGGAAGGGCTCTATCCAACTACTAAATGATTATGTCAACATTCACCTAGTAGCTCTATGCCCTACTAGCTGGTCATATTTTTGGTGAGTACATCTTATAAGAGTCATGTTTTAATTATTAAATTTATATATTACATCACAGATATATCAGATCAATCCAATCACAAGAATTTTCTTTCTATGATGAATGCTCAACAAACGAAGGAGCCTCACAATGAATTGGAAGGAAGTGCTCAGTCTTTGCTTGCAAGAAAATGAAGCCATGTTTAATATAGAAATATGTTTCCACCATTGTTTAAATTTGAATTGTACTCACTTGTATTTTGTCTGTGTGACCTTCCTCTTTCAAAATGTTCAAATCTTTTAGCTACAATATGACATATTTGGCCTATTTTTCAAGCGATTTATGCTTGTTATGAACTTTTTTCAATTTAACGATCCTATTGGTGTACCTTTGCACCTTTTTGGGGAAAAATCTATTTTATTCGTAAAAAGAAATGTCAGAAACCAACAACACGTTTCCACACTTCCACCTATCTCTCATGGTGATATTAATAAATAAAGTATTACAAAAAAATTAAATATAATTGGAAAAACCCTCATACTCGTTTCCATTTCTTGACATTAGATTTAAAACTAATATTTTATATAATCCTTTCACCTTCATAATCCTTGAACAATATATTATGGTTACATTTTTAGGAAGGAATTACTCCCAATTAAGAATTATAGTAGTGATATATACATAAGAAAGAATTACTCTCAATTAGGTTTGGTATCAAACAACTTATTTTGTAGATAATAATAATAATAGTAACAACAACAACAACAACTTGGTTTTCTATTTATTAATTATTAACTCACCTATAATACTTCCATGATGTGTTTTATCCTTTACACCTTACATAAGATATATAAGAACAACACCTAAATCTAAGGTAAAGGGAAAGATGAAAGTCTAATAAAGGGAAAACAATTATATATATATATATATATATATATATATATATATATATATATATATATATATATATATATATATATATATATATATAATTAAAATAAACAAAACTTGGTTTTCTATTCTTACTTATTAACTCACATGTAATAATTATATTATGTGTTTCATCCTTCACACCTTAAATAAGATATATAAGATCAACAACTAAATCTAAGGTAAAGGGAAATATGAAGATTATAAATGAAAAGGAAAAGTTTAAAAGGGGAAAATCAATGCTAAATAGATATCATTGTTATATTAAATTAATACCCATCATATAAATTAAATGGTTAGTAAATATTGATATATATCAATCTATAATAAATATCAAAACATTTAATTCATCATACCTCTCAAATATCTAAAATTGAAAAAAATAAAATAAAATGAACTAAATCATAACTTTATTTTTTATTTTTTTTGTGAGCAAGAGAGTGACTTTATATTAGCAAAAAGAGATTACATATGGTACAATTATGGGATCACTGAGAGACCCGAGGCCGAAGTAAAACTCGGAGGAGCTGGATATAGACCATCTACCTAATAAGGGGAACCAAATAGTCCCTTAATGGGAGCATGAGTTTGATGGAACACCATAATCCATATAGGAGTTAAGAATAGATTACAAAAATAACTTATGCTAGGATTCCAACATGTGTGACTATCAAAACATGTGCCATGCAGAGAGTTAAAAAGAAACAAAGCAAAAGAAACTAGACAAAGAATCTATTCAGACCACATGCTTGCCTTTGGAACATGATGAGACTATTTACTCTTTGTGAATTCCATCTTGGTCAATCGTTGCCCGAGCATCTCCATCATCCATCTTCTCCTCCACAATGAGATAACCATACAAACTTGTGTCTTGTTGAACAAGTTCCGTCGCTACATTCTTGACAACATGGCCTTGGCGCTCCATTTCATCCACCGAGGGAGGAGGGGAATGAGGTAGATGGGAGGATGATTTGGTGTCAGAACCACACAGAGAACTAGAGGAAGTGGAGGATAGGGGAATTGGCGAAAAGTATATGCCAAATATTCTAGAGTGAGCGCAAAGTGATTGGCGAATTTGACTGACATGAGCGTTAGCTTCTACCATTTTTATTTTTGTTCCTTCTTTGGGTAGATTTTGAATCCACAGGTGGCAAACCAACCAATTCCTAACAACGCAAAGACCATCTCTGAGGCGTTTCCTTTCCTCTACTTCCAAGGAAGCAAATTTACTGTGGATGTGAGTTGGTATTTTAGGGTTGAAGAGCTCTATCCGTTCATTGGTCTAAGGGATTTGTGAAGGATACCCATGACTGCATACCCCTCGTCTAGCTCTTCCTTGCTCACGATTCATTGTGGTCTTTGAGGGAAGTGTCAAGAGGGATGTGAGAGTAGCATAGGAAAAAAACAACAAATTTAGGCATGAAATGAGGCAGGGAAGGGTTGTGAGGCTGGCGAATTAGCAAGGACATAAGGAGAAGCACGTGAATTAACATATGCATTAGAGTGGAGGATTGTGAGATCTTAAGGTTGATGCAATGCAAATGAGCTAGATAGTTGAAAATAACTGTTGAGCATATCAAGGGTTAATGTTGGCCTGCCTCAACTAACAGGACTTCGCTGTCGATGTACCACCTAGATGTGGGATTTAAAATAATAATAATAATAATTACTAATGATAAAAACATTTAATACAAAATTTAGACATATATGCATTTTTAAAAACATGCAACAAGAATCTTAACTCTGGAGAATCATCCTCAATTTATCATCTATATTATTAAGGTACAAATAGGAATTGTTACAATACCATGGCTTCTCAATACCACATGTTCAAAAAATGATAACTCATTTCATATGACACTTGTTCATGATATTTTTTTTAATTAATGAATTTCACTAAAAGGACAAAAAAGGCATAACTACTTTGGAAATAAATCTTAGTCTTTGATTTGTGTATACTACTAAGAATATTCTAAAATATCCTATGGAAGTTAAATCCATACCATTCACATAATATTTATTTATAATTAAATTAAAATTGTGGAAACCCTATTCCAAAATAGACATGCCTATTGGCATAATTATTATAATAAATATTTATTTGTTATTTATTTCAAAATTGTTTTGATTATTTTAATTTTAATTTTTAAATCAATTTAAAGGGATTGATTTAATTTAAAGTTTATGAACATTTCATAGTATTGGTTAGACACATAGGTGGACTTAGAAAATAATATTTTTAATCATCTTATGATCCCTAGACAAATAAGTGAATCAAAGTCCCCTTATATGTCTTCCTTTAAAAACAAGTCAAATTTGTTACGGATGGATTTCAACGATTGTGTTTTATACTAGAGCAGCCATATAAATTAAATGGTTGGTAAATTCCCATAGAAATAAAAACATTTACCTCATGATACATTTGACATTGTTGAAATTAACCAAATTATAATTTTATTTTAAATTGTTATTGACCAAATTAAAATTTTATCTTAAATTATTATTATTATTATTATTATTTAAAAAAAATTACATTCTCCCTACTCTCAAATCTACTTTATTTTACTTTAGCTCCCAAGTCTTCTCAAGTGGTTGATCCTAATGAATTTAGGCCAACAAATCTATGCGATGTGGTACACACAATGCTATCAGAAATTATTTCCAACAAACTCAAGCCCCTGCTACCCTGACTCATCTCAAAGGAACAATTTGTCTTTGTGGATGGCAGACATATTATGGATGACATTGTGATTTTGCATGAACTAATCCATTCAATGAAGAAGTATTAAAATTCACTAATGGTCATGAAGTTGTACTTTTAAAAATATTTTGGTAGGCTTAATTGGTCTCATTTATTCCATGTGTTGAAAGCATTTGGTTTCTCTTATGAAACGATTGAGTGGGTAGCCTCCGTATTTTCTTCCCTATTCTTTTCCATCCTTATCAATGGCTCTCCCTCCTCTACCTTCAACTCATCTCAAGGCATTCGATAAGGGGATCCTCTTTCTCCCTCCTCTACCTTCAACTCATCTCAAGGCATTTAACAAGGGTATCCTCTCTCTCCCTCCTCTACCTTCAACTCATCCCGAGGCATTCGACAAGGGGATCCTCTCTCTCCCTTCCTCTTTGGTTTTGTTGTCAAGGGTATAGGTAATTACATGCAAGTGGTTATGCACAGAGGGGAAGTAAATGGAATAAGGCTTAACAACCATACGACCCCCATCGCCCGCCAACAATTTGTGGATGGCACCATGTTAATAGGAGTGGCTACTTTGAGAGAAGCGTAATCCATAAAAATAATCCTGAATGACTTTATGTTAGCTTCAAGCACCACAATTAACCCCTCTAAGTCTCAAGTCTTCTTTTTCAATACCATGCTAGTATTCAGGCGCACCAAGCATGAATAATGGGACTTTAGCGCTCATCACTCACATAAGGGTCACCTCTCATGGATAACTCACTTAAAAATGTCTACTGGAGAGAAATTATTGAAAAATTTTCAAACAAACTAGATAATTTGACCTTTCGAGCCCTCAACCTGGATGGGAGGTTATTACTTCTTAAATATGTCCTACAGTCTTTACCAATTTACATAATTTTAGTGTTGGTAGCTCCAAAAGAAGTCCTTCGATCCATACATAACTTTTATCATTCCTTTTTATGGGATGGAGCCACTCAAGAATGAAAATGGGCACTAGTAGCATGGAACAAACTCTGCTTTGCCAAGAAGAGAGGAGGTCTTGGGCTTAAGGATCAAAAAGTGCTCAACAAAGTCATGGGAGCCAAGCTCTCATGGAGGTGGATTTAGGGGGTCAAATCTTTGGAATTTTTTTGGGGATGGAAAGTATAGTCAGGGATTAAGCGTGGCCTCCAAGTTGCATATATACAATCACATCTCGTGCTCTGCAATTTGGAACCTTGTTAATCAGAATAAGGATATAATTGGATGCCACTTCTTTTGGGAAATTTAGAATGGTGGAGTAGCCAAATTCTGGAAGGAATCATGGCTGCAACTATCAAAATTGGACTCATAGGAACAATATTCTCAACTAGTAGAGCTAATGAAAAACAAGGGCTTCACCTAGGTGGCTCACTATTGGAAAGATCAAGCATACAACTCGAACTGGTGCACTTGGAAGAGAAAGTAAGAGTGGAACTTCGACATCCCACAAAAGGAATGGTCTCTTTTAGAAAACATTTTGCAATAATATAAAATCCCAGTTCTTGATGGAGCAGATAATATAAGGTCGGGCTACAACCCGACTAGAAATTTTTTGGTAAAGAAAGCTTACTTCCTAGCCTCATATTTTGACCAATTTCCCGAAGAAATCATTTGGTCATGTATCTGGCAGAAAAAATTATAGCGAAAAGTAGTGACTTTGCTTTAGATGCTAGCAAGAAAAAACACGCTAACATGGGATCACATTAAACACAAAGGCTTTGAAGGTCCGTCTTACTACTATTCGTGTAAAACTCATTAAGAAATATAAAATCATATCTTTAATAGCTTCCACTTGCATAGGAATAAAGGTCCAAGGTTGCATCCATATCCAAGAAGTCTAATCATAATTGCAATGCACAAGATTCATATATAATCTCCTCATGGCAACCCTTAGATTTTCATAACACCATTCTCAATAGAGCATGGACACTCACACTTGGCTTTTCCCTATGGTCAAATTGGAATAAAGAAATAACATATTTTCGAAGGAACCTTCATGGATATCGAAGGAGTTTGGGAAAGAGTTCTAAATAATATAAGAGAATCCACTCCCTTGAGAAATTGGTCCATAGAGGATTGTATGCCTCTCTCACTGAGGCCCCTTCTCCACTTTTAATCTCTTTCCCCTCCCTCCTCTCTCCTCACTAGCTCAAGCCATGAAGCCAATCCATCATCCCTGGAATCATGGTCCTCCCCACCACCATGCTTCCTAAAGTTCAATTTTGATGGGTCTTCAAAGGGAAACACTGGTGATTCAGGATTTGGAAGCATCTTCTGCAATCATTCAGGGTGTCGCCACTTTGGTTCAATGGGGATTAACAACAACAACAACACAAAACTCCACGCTTTAGAAAGATGGCTTCAAGCAACCATATCTGAGGGCTATCAAAAGATGATGGTGGAAGGGGATTCTTGCATTGTCATCAATATTTCAAAGTGGATTTTGAATGACACCAACTCATATAAGGTATCCTCTAGTTGGTGACTATAATCTTTTGTTTCCAAAATAATGAAGCTGCTGCCAAACATACAAGTCATAATTCCACGCATGCTAGGTGCCTAGGAAATAACGAGATATATCACTTAGCTAACATTCCAAATATATTATAAAAACAATTAAAAGTAAATTAAATCTACATATATATATTATACATAAAATTTATGAAATTGATTTAATGTATAATGTGAAAATTTTGAAAAACATAATAAAAACATTGAAGGAAATACCAAGAATCTTATTAAATTTTAAGGGGATATTGTGAATGAGTTTGGTTATAAAATTCAAATATAAGATTATTCCTCCAAAGGCTTTGTCACCAATTGTTGGCATTTGATGAACTATTTGTATCTCTATAAGAGATGCTTAACGATACATCTTGTTGTCGCTCCTAGAGACAGCCTAGAGTTGTGATAGACCAGTGCCTAGGACATCTTAGCATAACAAGGAGCGTATAATATAATGTATGAAGTTGTCAACTTCAGCTCACATGCTATCTCCTGTAAACATGGAAATAAACTAGAATGGGACCAAATTCTCAGAAACTGATACAGGAAAAGAAATACTGCAGAGACAAGATGTATAACTCTAATATGAAGCATCAGGCAATTCAGAGACAATTTACTACAAAGCGGGCCGATTCAGAAATACTTCACAGAAATAAGTTATCAGAAGGTGTATGTAGTGAATGAAATGTAGAGGAGATATTAGTTAACATTGAGTTGATATCCAGATACACAATACCACCACACATGGGCTTATCACTCTAAGAATCCATACATAGTAGTAGCGTTATAAAAACACCCTCCCAAAGAAACTAATATAGCAGAAACATGGTTTAGATGAATAGTGGAACAGAATATCATGCATGAGCCATATTTAAAGCGCTTGACTGACCCGAGCATGGGCATCAACTAGGATGAATCCATACCAAAAATCAGTGAGCCACTCGCATTCCAAAACATGATACAGGAAAGATGGATGAAATGAAATGGTATATTAAAATAACACATAAGAGGAAGTTACAGACTATAAAATACCAAAGACCAGAATCCTCTTTGAAAGATGGAAATCCTCCTCACTGAGACCCTATGGGCTCTGAGCATTCATACAAAAGTTCTACAAAATGTATACAAAAATCCTTTCACTGCATAATTTTCTGATAAAATCTGGAACCCTCAATAATCTGTTCTTAGGGCCCTTTATAGAAGAAGAGGAACCCTAATAAAAGAAGTAGGTGAAAAACATTTAATTTGCCTCATTAAGACAAAACGGCGGAAAAATTCGTGCCCAAACTGCTGAATGATTAGGTTGTGCTGTATGTTACTCTGTTGCCTGCTTTCTGAAATAAATGCACTCAGATGGAGGTCTCTTCAGGAACACGGTATGAGAGTAAAACCACATGAATATTCCGTCCTTTCCTGAAAGAAAATTCGGCTGAAATGAAACCTAGAGGGTTTTGTTTCTTGTACATTGTACCCTCTGTGTGATATGGGATATCTTTGATCTGGTACCTTTGTCTTCTAAGCCATGGATTAGGGCTTAGAATCTTTAATGCTGAATGCTGAAATCCTCGATCTTCCACTGATACTCTTTGCTACGACATTAATTTCTCCATCTGCAAAAATCTGTGCTTTGAATGGTTCTGGGGGGTTTGACATATTTTAACCCTGGCTTCTTTAATGGCAGGTACATAACGGCTAGGATTTCCCTCATAAATTCTAGAATGACACCAGAAATGGAGGCTAGATAATGGCAATTTTTTGTATTGTAATCTGCAAAACATAAGCTTGGTGCTGAAAGCTATGCATGGAGGAATGGGTTATGGAGGAAGGAGGAAGATAGAATCGGCGGTGGATGAGCAGGTAAATGACTTATGAATGGGGAATACATATGAAACATAAGACTTTAATGAAAAATATGAAGATTCAGGCTGCAGAGGAAATACAAAGGAAATGCATGAAATATAATGGAAGTGTGTATGAGGTGGGACCCATATGGAATCGCAAATCACAATCAGATATGGGAGTGGGGAGTAATCACAATTGCAATACGGAAAACGCGATGCGATCAATTGGAGGGGAGAGAGATCGGAGGGGAGTTGCGATCGGGTAGATCGGGGGTCGAACATGCAATGCGATCAATCGCATTGCAAATATTTGCGATGGACCGATCGGGGGGGCCAACATAAATGTTGCGATTGTGATTGGGGCAGGGAGTACGATTAGCGCTCCACCGTCGGATCGGAGTCATAGATCGACGGTGCGGGTTAGATCGGAGATCGCAATTGGGGGGAAAACAAAGGGATGGTACGGAGAATTTTGCGTTGTGATCAGCGGGAATAAGTGTAGCGTTTGGTCAATGACAAATCTAACGGTGTAAAATGTGTCGTGGGTCTTATATACCTACGCCAATCGCATCGGAGTTTTTCGGTTGTAACATGGGAAATGCACCCGCCTATCACTCCGATTGCGATTGGCGCTTAAGACTTAAGCGCTTGGTCTTAGCGCCGGAAAATGAATTTATCAGGCCAGACAAAAGGGGATTGCTCATCAGAGATTCAATGGGGGCTGAAATGATCAACATTGGCTCCACCTGGGGACAACACGTTCATCCCTGGACGTGTCGAGAACTTCACAGACCACCAAATACTCTTTTTGTGTTACTTCTGCTCTTCAGCCCTTCTGATTTTTACTTCATGATTCATCACGACACCCACATTATTCAAATAAAGTTGAAACATAAAACTATTATACAGTATAATACACCAGGCTGTCTTTTCCTGCATCAGAATTGGAAGTAGGGCTTGAGGAACTGACCATTCACAGGGGCATCAAGAAAATCTCCCTGTAAATTTTCCAACTTGAAAGTATTTTTACCTCCCTGCTCCACAACCTTGAAAGGACCGAACCAGAGCGGATCAAATTTACCATGTTTTCCTTTTTCAGCTCTGCGGATGTCCCGCCTGAGTAATAAATTGCCAACCTGCAGATTCCTGTCTTTAGCATGCTGATCAAAGAGGTATTTCATCTTCTCCTGATACTCTGTTAGCCTTTGATTTACCTGATTGCGTGTTTCTTCCAATTCCACCAGCTGGTTTATTCTCCTGGTCATATCATCAGGCTCTTCTTGACTTTCTTGCATGAATCAGGCTACTGGTAGGGCTAATTGAATAGGAAATACTGCTACCCTCCCATATACCAATTCATATGGGGATTTTCCAGTTGCTCTTTTGCTGGTGATTCTATTGGCCCATAGAGAAAATTTCAATTGGGAATCCCAATTTTTTTTGATTCTCATTGATATCCTTCTTCAATGCTCTTACCAGGGTTCTATTGGAAGACTCTGCCAAACCATTTCCATGTGGATAATAAGTTGTAGAGTGGCTTAGTGTGATATTATATTGTTGACAGAAACTCTCAAACTTTGTAGACTTGAAAGCTTGGGCGTTATCAGTTACTATTCTGGCAGGGCAACCAAATCTGGATATGATATTTTCCTCCATGAATTTTATTATCACAGTATCTGTTGCGTTCCTTGCAGGTATAGCTTCCACCCATTTTGTAAAATAATTTGTGGCAGTCAAAATCCACTTATGTTGACCACTCGACGAAGGAAGTATTTCGCCTATAAAATCGATCCCCCATTGTATGAATGGTTCATCCACGTGTATGGGAATCATGGGCAGAGGTGCCATCTTCTGTCTTTCAGCAAATTTCTGACATTTATCACATGCTCTAACCTGGGCAAAGACATCTCCAAAAATCTTGGGCCAATAAAAACCAGCCTTCAGGATTTTTTGAGCAGTGGCCCTCCAGCTGTAATGTCCCCCACATATTCCTTCATGAAATTATGCTATAATACTCTCGAATTCATTCTCTGTGAGACACAGGAGTAAGATGCCTGAGGGATCTCGCCAGTATAGCCGGCCATTGGCGACTATGTACTTCTGTGATTTCAATCTCAGCGCTCTGTATTTAGTTTTATCACAACTTGGAGGGCAGCTGAGTGTAAGGAGATATTCTACTATCTCTTTGTACCACTGACTGGTGAGGTACTTCATATGTGTTTCTGGAGTAGCTACCCCAATTCCATGTCGTTCTTCTTTCTCCTCAGATTCCTCACTTGCTATTATGGAAAAATTTATGCCTAGGGCCTGATAGTTTGATTCAGATAATATTTTGGCAAGCCCTTGTCCTTTGATTAGTTTGGTAGGACGGATATCCAGATCATATTCCTGTATTTTGGCAATCCACTTCCCCCTTTTTCCTTCACTGTCCCCCTGAATAAGAATATCTTTTACAGTAGCTGTAGGCACAAATGCAGTGATATGGGACTGTAAGATATATACGCGGAATGCTTTGAGGGATTTCACTAGGGCATATGCTTGCTTTTCTAATATGTTGTACTTTAATTCTACATCACGAAGCACCTGACTGAAAAAGGCAATAGGCTGCTCATATCCTTCTTCATTTTTCTGCAATAAAACTCCAGCCACTGTATGAGGTGATGCAAAGAAAAATATCATAAAAGGTTTGTCATAATCTGGCCCAGCTAGCACAGGAGCTTCTGCAAAATCATTTTTTATCCTGGTAAATGCCTCTCGTGATTCCTGTGACCACTTTACTTCATTATTCTTCTTGAGCATGTCTGTTATATGCCTAACTATCTCAGCATAATTAGGAATAAACCTTCTTAGGAAATTAATGCGCCCAAGGAATACCTGCACCTCTTTCTTATTTCTGGGGAAAGAAATACCATTTATAACCTCTACCCTCTTAGGGTCTATTTTCACCCCATCTTTAGTCACAATGTGTCCCAAAAGTTTACCCTCTTCTAGAGCAAATAAAGACTTTTGAGGATTAAGGGAAAGACCATACCTTTTGCATTTCTCAAAATTTCTACACAGATGCTCAATGTGCTCAGTGTCATTCTTGGAAAATACAATGATATCATCGAGGTAGACCACCAGGAATTTATCTTGCTCCCCAACAAAAGCAATGTCCATGGCCCTATGAAAAGTGGCCCCTGCATTAATCAATCCAAAAGGCATCCTAGCATACATAAATGTACCCCATGGTGTGGTGAAAGCAGTCTTCATTTGGTCTTCTGGAAGTACAGCCACTTGATTATAACCAGAGAATCCATCCATCATTGACATTCTGAAAGCTCCAACCACCCTCTGCAAGATGTGATCCATCTTAGGCAGTGGATAATTATCCTTTAAGGATGCTTTGTTTAAATTTCTAAAATCCACACACAACCTTATTTCCCCATTCTTCTTCCGGACAGGGACTAGGTTTGCCACCCATTCAGAGTACCTCAATGGCACAATTATTTTGGCCTTTAATAGCTTCTTGATTTCCTTCTCAATAGAAGGAAGCAACAAGGGATTTATTTTTCTGAGCTTCTGCTTATGAGGCCTTGCATCTCCCTTTAGTGGGATTTTGTGCTGCATTATACTGATGTCGAAAGTTTTTAAGTCTTGATAGGACCATGCAAACACATCTTTGTAAGACTGAAATAATTTATGATATAGTTTTTTATATTCTCCAGGGATTTTCTTGGACAATTTTACAATTTTGGGGTCAGTATAAGTACCCAGATTCAGGTCTTCTACCTGATTTTCTTCTACCACTTTGCTCAGCTGCAATGAGACATCATTCTTGTCAAATAATCTTTCTAGAGGCACTAGCCCTCTAGGTATCATGTTTCCCTTCAATTGCAACACTTTATTACCTGCCACTTTCTCCTCCCAATTTCTTTCTGAAGTATTTTCAGACTCAACCTCTTCTTCATCAACATCAATCTCCATATTGGAGAATTCTCCTACTGTTTCCATGAATCTCTTCATCTGTTCTCCATCCTCAAATACCTGCCAGTGTTTGATGTTATCTGGGATTGATGGCCGATAACGTACCTCAATTTCATACCTCAAGAGGGGGTTTTGAGGTGGCCGAAATGTACTAGCAGCCACAGCGAGAGAGTCTGCCATTATATTCTGTTCCCGGGGCATGAACTGGATATTAAATGCTAAAAAGAAATTCTCCACCATGTCCCACACTTCATTCCTATAAGCCCTCAGTCGAGGATGTTTGGTTTGCCACTGATTCCTGACCTGTCTAACCACCAGTTCTGAATCTCCCAGAACTTTTAAGCTTTGTATGTTCATATTCCTGGCTGTCTGCAGTCCTAACAGAAGTGCTTCATATTCAGCCACATTATTAGTGGCTTCATATTCTAGCTTGAAGGACAATGGAATCCATTTTACTGTAGGAGAAATCAATAATATTCCAGCCCCATTACCTTCCTTTGAATTTGCCCCATCAAAATGGAGTGTCCAGATTCCTGCTTCATGATTCTCTGAGGGCTGCTCAGTCTTAATCTGGCAGAAGGATGGTTCATGTGCAAAATCTTGATATTCTTCTAGCATCAAGCATGAAAAATCTCCTTCCTTACTGTAGACTGGTGAATTTACAGAATTGTTAGCCTTATTCACCATCTTGACAAATCTAGTCTCCCTGTACAACCTCCTCTCCTGGCCACCAAAAACTGGGATAGTGGCATATGTTAAATCTAACTTGATTGTCCCACCAATTTTTGTTCCCCAGGACCTTGACAGCAACATGCCAAAGCGAGCTGGGATGTCAGCCACCACAATATCCATGACCACACTCTTTGCTCGAACTTGGGTGAAATTGACCACCAAATCCTTGATCATCCCTAGGCATTTAACTCTTTTGGAATCAAATGAATAGAGGTCCTTATATGGACGTGTGATTTGTAATCCTAGTTGTTCCATGATTGACAGAGGCGTAAGATTGTGGGAAGCTCCAGAATCTAGCATAAAATTATGTAATAGCAGGTCATGGATCACTAGAGACACACAGAAGGGAGGAGTAGAAGGATCTATCTCCTCAACGTGTGGGCCAAACACAACCATGGGTCTTTCTTCTTGGAGGGTGAGACTATCGGGGATAATTGTTGCTTCTGGAGGGAGCATGAAAGAGGTGACTTGAGATTGATATTCTGGTTGTTTCAACAACTCAGTCAAGGGGACTGGGATTTTGACCTTTTCAAGTTCCTTTTGTAGACTGAAAGTAGGAGGGGACTTTTCTATCACAACCTCTTTTGACTCTTTATTTTCAGCTGGGGGCTTGACTTCTTTAGACACAGACTTGACATTAGGGGGAATGACTGCTTTTGAAGAGGAAGGAATTTGATCATTAGACTGCAAAGGTTTGTTTAGAAGGCCCTTACCTTTGTCTATGACTTTCTGCATTGTAGACTCTTTCTGAGCAGGTGCTTCCTTCTGGGGTAGCTCTTCTTCTTGCTCTTGAGTACGAGTCCTCTTCCTAGAAGATCTGAGATCATATCTTCTATTGAAATGTGCTTGCATGAAATCATAAAATTGTTTACAATAATGATCAATTTCCGCTTCTTCTGTGTCTCTGGTCTTTTCTTCTTCTTGCAATGAGCACTCGGCTCCATCATTTACTTGCAAAGGATATTCTTCTCCATCACTATTTGAAAAGGCGAGATTTGCATCCTCCATTCCATAGGTAGTATCTTCAGTAGAATCATCTACTGGACCTTCCAGGTAAAATGGGTGTGGTACTTGATCGTGTTGCTCCTTTGCTTTTCTTGGCAATATTTGCAGGGGTGGTTTCCTATACTGAGGATTATAACCTCTGTTTGGAGCATTGTAGAAATTCTTGGAGGCTGAATTATTGGCCTCCAGTTCAAGCTTGACCACTCTCTTAATCAATTTGGTCATTTCTTCCGTTCTGTCTGTGTCTTTGTCCTGGTTAGAGGTAGATATCTCCTCTTTGCTCCTTCTTCTGGTATCTTGCTCAGATTTTCCCTTTGATTTTCCAGTGGAGGCAAATTTTGCTTCCAACTCTAGTGCATCTGACTGAGCATCATCCAGAGTAGCAGGATTTCTTTCTCTGAGAGAGAAACCAAACTCTGAATCAAAGGCTACTACAAACACAACCTTAGCAGTGATTTGATGAGGCTTCATATCAGTAGGAAGACTCAAATACAATTTATTAAATCTCTTGATAAATTCTGATACCCTTCATTATGTCTTTTCTTTAGCGTATTGAACTCAATGAGACAATGTCCATGATATTTCTTCTCTCCCCATTTTCTGAGAAAAGAATTTTCCATTTCGTCCCAATTGGTTATGGAACGGTTTCCTAACGTCTTAAACCATTTACGGGCTTCACCATCAAGAGATTGGACAAACAGTCTCAAGACTACATCTAAGTGTTCCACATTGAAATTCTCAGCAAAGGAACATAAGACCTCCAGATGTTTTTGAGCATCAATCTCATTTTCCCTATTTAATCGGGGTAAGATCTTCAAATAATCCTGTGGCATATCATTCAACACTTGAGGTAATGCCAGGGGAGCATATTTATTCAACAAGAAGCTTGGAACATTTTCCATTGGTGGAGGTGGGGGTAATGCAATAGTTTGATGTGTCAAAGGAGGAAGAGGAGGAGGTGGAAGTGGAGTATGAATAACAATAGGAATATATTGTACAACAGCCTGAGGTGTTGAGGGGAATAATGGTCTGTTAACAACAGATACTTCAGTGACTTCTTTAACCTCTTCGACCTCAAGAGTAGGGTGAAAATTATCTTTATTTCTGACACCTCCTCGGGGTGGACTATCTGAATAATAATAATCAGTATCTCCCACAGTGGAGTCGGGATCTGGCACTTGAGCTTCTTGAGAAGAAGAGGATGGAAAATCTTCAATAGACAATTCGGGGATTTCAGAGCGGACTGATTTTATTTCCTTCCAATTCTTTCTATGTATGATATTTTCAGGGTCAGACACAGATGGTGTCTTTGGCTGATACGTATCTGACCTCAGGTGTGGCTTTCGAGGAGCCAGGACTGCAAATAGATTTATCTGATAAACAAATGTGGAGTCGCCAAGGTGAGGGATCTACAACTCTCAACTCTCCATGCTCACCTAATTGAAGAGTGAATAAGGTTTTGTTGAGGCCCAGGGATTCTAATTTTCTTAACTTCGTCCCCGGAAACGACACCAGAAAGATGTTGTCTCTCCTAGAGACAGCCTAGAGTTGTGATAGACCAGTGCCTACGACATCTTAGCATAGCAAGGAGCATATAATATAACTTATGGAGTCATCAACAAGGGCTCTCATGCTATCTCCTGTAAACAGGGAAATAAACTAGAATGAGACCAAACTCTCAGAAACTGATACAGGAAAAGAAATACTGCAGAGGCAAGGTGAAAAACTCTAATATAAAGCATCAGACAATTCAGAGACAGTTTACTGCAAAGCAGGTCGGTTCAAGTAATATATCACAGAAATCAATTATCAGAAGGTGTATGTAGTGAATGAAATATAGAGAAGATATTAGTTGTCATTGAGCTGATATCCAGATACACAATACCGCCATGCATGGGCTTACCAATCTAAGAATCCATACATAATAGTAGCATTTTAAAAACACCCTCCCAAAGAAACTAATATAGCAGAAATATGGTTTAGATGAATAGTGGAACAGAATATCATGCATGAGCCATATTTAAAGCACTTGACTGACCCGAGCATGGGCATCAACTAGGATGAATCCATACCAAAAATCAGTGAGCCACTTGAATTACAAAACATGCTACAGGAAAGATGGATGAAATGAAATGGTATATTAAAATAACACATAAGAGGAAGTTATCGACTGTGAAATACCAAAGACCAGAATCCTCTTTAACAGATGGAACTCCTCCTCACTGAGACCCTATGGGCTCTGAGCATTCATACAAAAGTTCTACAAAATGTATACAAAAAGCCTTTCACTGCATAATTTTCTGATAAAATCTGGAACCCTCAATGATCTGTTCTTCGGGGGTTTTATAGAGAAAAAGAAAACTTAATTAATGAAGTAGGTGATGAACCACCAATTTGCTGCATAAGGACAAGATGGCGGAAACGTGCACGCCCATACTGCTCGATGACTTTGTGGTGCTGTACGTTCTCTGTAGCCTGCTTTATGAAATAAATGCACAGGGTGAAGGTCTCTGCAGGAACACGGTATAGAGATAAAACCATATGAACATTCTATCCTTTCCTGAAAGAAAATCCTGTTGAAATGAAACCTAGAGGGTATTGTTCCCTGTGCATGGTACTCTCTGTCTTCTAAACTTGAATTAAGGCCTGAAACCTTCAATGCTGATCATCGAATTCCTCTGATTTTCCACTGATACTCTCTGCCTCAACATTGATATCTTCACCTGCACAAGCTGCGCTTTGAATGTCCCTGGGAGGGTTTGACAGATTTTAACCCTGCTGCTTTAATGGAAGTCTTGTCGGTGTATCTTCCCGGGCCTTTCTTCATAATTCAGCTCTGAAACATGGTCTTTGACATGCTCTCTATCACAACAATAGAGACTCTGAATCATGATATCTTTCCGCCGCTCGTACTCTGCAAAAACACGCAACTTGGTCATGAAATCCATGCAAATGGAAAACTGGTTATGGGGGCGGAAGAAATGATAGTGCAGCGGTGGTGAAAGAGTGGTTTATGTGAAATAACAGTGGAAAACATAATGATATGGTGTAAATGGCGAACAATAGGGTTTGACGGAAAAATGCGTATGGACCGTTCGATCTAGATCTGGAGGCGTAGATCGACGACGGGGATAAAACAGTGGAATGATATATGAAAATGGGCGTAATGAATATGAGACATTTAACCTTGATACAAAATGTGAAACTTTGGTTATAAGCCAAAATATACAAAAATGCAATGAAATGCTATGAAACGTGACGGAAAGACCGTATGAGGTGGGGCCTATACGGAATCGAAAATTGCAATCGGAGACGGGAGTGGAGACTAATCGTAATCGTAATAGGGAAAACACGATGCGATCAATCAGAGGGGAGTTGCGATCGGGCGAATCGGGGGTCGGACATGCGATGCGATCAATCACATCGCAAATATTTCCGATGGACCGATCGGGTGGGGGGGGGGGATTCACGTAAATGTTTGCGATTGCGATTGGGGTAGGGAGTACGATTAGCGCTCCACCGTCGGATCGGAGTCACAGATCGACGGTGAGGGTTAGATCGGAGATCGCAATCGGGGGGAAAACAAAGGGATGATGCGGAGAATTTTGCGATTGCGATCCAAGCGGGGGTGTGATAAAGCGTCGGCTGTTCGATCTAAACGACGGATCAACAGTGTAAAATGAGTCGCGGGTCTTATAGACCTACGCCAATCGCATCGGAGTTTTTCGGTTGTAACACGGGAAATGCACCCGCTTGTCACTTCGATTGCGATTGGCGCTTAAGACTTAAGTGCTTGGTCTTAGCGCTTGGGCGGAAAATGAATTTATCAGGCCAGACAAAAGGGGATTGCTCATCAGAGATTCAATGGGGGCTGAAATGATCAACATGGAAAATAATCCATTCTGCATCCCAAGCTAGAGCTCTTATATATTCACCTAACTATACAAGTTGAATAATTAATGCAAATGATATTCCTCAGAGGGTCTTCGATTTGTTGGCCTAAGAAAATAAACGAAACCATTCCATGGAGAATCTGCATAGGAGAATGGAAAATATTAAAAAATACTTTGGCAATAAATCCAAGGGTGTTACTTTCTTTGTTGATCAAAAGGTCCTTCTCTGGGACACAACTCACGCTAATAAAGGTAAACATCACAAATTTCAAAGATTATGGATTGACCCTTTCAGGATTTTTTCATTGGTTGGACCTAACACTTATCTCGTCAAATATATTAATGATCATCTCCTCCCTTATACCACTAATGGCTCACACTTGAAGCCTTATGTGGAAGGGAAATCAAAATAAATCATTTGAATCAAAATTTCACTTTGTACATAGTTTCTTTTATTGCTTTGTTTTGATTTCATTGTATTTTGCTTTAGAAATGTATTTCTGCTATATTTTGTTTGTTGTTAACAATTTCTTTGTCAACATTGTTTTTTTTAAATGACTGATTATGTTTACTACTACTCATCTCCTAAAACAATCAGGAAATCCTATTTGCAGTTCAACAAGTGATCATTATAAAAGGGCAAGTGATTTCATGATATTTTCGCTGAATTTTAGAAGCACTATTTTTTAGAAAGGTACATTCTTACATCACGAACATTTTTACAGAAAGGACATGTATCATCTTTCCTATCGTTATCTGCATAACTAACTACAATTTCTATCTCTCAGTCCCATTTCTTTCTACCCTTGTTTCCTCCCCTTTGAACAACCTTAAACCTACTCTTCCATAATGACTTTTTATTACATATCTAAATATTTTAGGTTCTAAATCTCTCAACGAGTCTCTATGTGAAGTCGCCAATGTTGACAATAGTCAACACTAATCCCTTTCACAAACCATTACATGTTAAAATCTCTCATGAACTTTTCATTATTATTGGTTATTTGTTGAGACCTAATAGGTGGGACCCCTGTATAAGAAACCTATTTTTCCATAAAAATACAAGCCCAAATTCATGGCAAGAATGGTCAATTAAATGATTATGGGTTTGCTTAAAAATATTCAAATATGCATATTAAATAGGTCCTATACAAGATTAAAGTTGTATATGTTGGTTGGGAGCGGCATAAACAATTAATATTGGCTCACGATTATGGTTACTCGGTGATATTTGGTTGTGGAAAATATAGGAAAATTGAATCGTGTCATGTTAAACTATATATATTTATGGTCTGCACCACTACGACTCATATTGATGTGCTATGGGCGCAAGTGGACTTTGCAACATAAATTATATATCATATACTATTCGTGAGTTATGATCTCATTCATGGTATAATTGCGATTATGTATGGGATTATGAAAACATGCTCGTGGTTATGATGGTTATGATGCCTGCTTGAATGAATTTTTGGTTTGGCGTATCACCGAAATTTGATGAACTTGACTAAGCATATAGCATATGAATTTTGCATTCAAAATATTTAAACTTAAAATTATATAATTCATAGTTATGTGAGATTTTTGTGGCTTGAGTTGATATTGTCGGGTTTTCATTTTGTATTCAATGGAAAATTTCTCTAACGGCCTGATATCACAGTGGCACGTATCGATCAATTATCTATTGGATTTGGAAGGATTCTAATTATATGACTGCATTAATGATAAGTTTTATATTTGATTTGGAAGGGATGTGTGGCAACACAGTTGGATCCCCTCCATAAGTTTGATTGGCCAACTTTATTATGTAATCACCATGTATTTCTCAACTATTAGAAAGTCTGTGATGAAAGGTCCCTCCACATCAACATTCCACTACCCTATTCCAAATTTGTCAAATTTGTTCAACCATCTATCCTACGTTTAATATACCACCCCAAAGTTGTGCATCTGATTCTTACTCATTTTTAAAACTACTTGACGCTACAATTTACACCTTTTTCTACCCCTCTTTGCTCTGCAAACCAATTCTATTGTTCAGGGTTTTCACCGTGTCTTGGGTTGGATTACATTGTCTGGAGGACATCACCTATAATAATTGTATCTCTCTTGCACACAAGGTATGTCAAAACAACTGCATTTCATTTCTCTATGGACTAATCTATGTTCGTTTTCTCGTATTATCATCCTCCTTTGTTTTGTATGCGAGTGTATCAAGATAGTTGGTCTCGTGGCAGGGAGTTGTTTGCTTCTTTATAAGTTTGCAAGAGTATCTCCAGTTCAATATACTTGCAATCATTTTAGCCCAACTTTGATGACAAAATTCCTGTGCATTTTGACTTTAAGCTCTAGAGGTCCTGGAACTTCAGACTTGCATTGTATGGCACACAACCTTCCCCTCAATTATGATGACTGTAGCCATTATTTTAATCACTTTTTGGTTAATTAATTCATCAAACGAATGTTGTTAGGGTTTAAATGCAATGGTTATTTGCTTGTTAACCAGATTTCTGAAATGATTTGTTTAACATATTGAGGCCTCATGGAATTGTTGGCCTAATTTCAAAACATCATACAGTTTCTTTCACACCCTCTTTTGGGTAACCCTACTATTCTTAAGATTTTTTAAACCCAACGTTCAGATTTCTATGTGGTCCATCGTAAGGGGAACACTATTTTCTTTGAGAAGAAATTTGTTATAGAACATATGATTTTTATTTATTTATATATATGTAAGAAAAGTTTTAATATAAATTTTTTTGGTTGGTTAGGTTTTATAGTTGTTTATTATTTTATTTGAATTAAATTAAATAGACTATTTTATTTTGAATTTAAAATTACTTAAACTAAATTTATATTTTTTGATTAAATATTTTTTCTTACCAGCTATTATTTTTTTATTAGAAGGAGATATCATCCTTCTAATAAAAAATCAATAACTTGTAAGAAAATATATTTAATTAAAAAAATATACATTTATTTTAAGTAAATTCAAATTCAAAATCAAATTATCTATTTAATTTAATTCAAATAAAATAATAAACAACTATAAAACCTAGCTAACCAAAAAAAATTCTATTAAAACTTTTCATACACATATATAAATAAATAAAAATAATTTGCTCTATAAAAAAAATATTCTCAAAGAAAATACCGTTCCCTTGATGATGAACTCACATAGAACCCCAAAAGGTTGGGTTTAAAAAGTCTTAAGAACAGGTTATTCCACTCTCAATTTTAAAAAAGAGTCTACCTGTGGAATCATTATTCAAAAAACCCTATTGTTGCTTCGTTTTCATTTTAGATGAAATTATGTTCCATTTCTTTTCAC
Source organism: Pinus albicaulis (assembly GCA_034641835.2). Classification (NCBI taxonomy): domain Eukaryota; kingdom Viridiplantae; phylum Streptophyta; class Pinopsida; order Pinales; family Pinaceae; genus Pinus; species Pinus albicaulis. Next base: position 797,186,362 of record CM076572.1, on the reverse strand, counting down.
GCTTATCGTGTTGTATAAGGGAGATCTTAAGGCCTTAGGGATTTGAGCAAAAAACTTGTACGAAGGCCATGTAAAATAATTTTGTCAAAATGTTCTCAATTTTCATTGTCAATTTGCCATAAAGTTGTTACTTGTTGTTTCTTTGTTACCCAAACATCCAAAATTATCTCTCAATAAACATATTTTAATCTCCATTAATTATTTTACTAGTCTGAAATCAATTTTTAATGATGCGAGGCCCTCATCTTCTTGACATCAATATCTAGGTTTTTGCTGTCATTTCATATATGCATTTGGTTTCAAAAAGAGATACAATCAATACACTAACTCTGCTTTTCCATTGGGATTGACTATATGGATACATAAACTTTTCCTATTCCTTATTTTCCATTTCAATTTATGTTTTATGTTAAATTATAAGGCTTGTTCCTGAGTTAATGGATTTTTCCCTATCGCTCCATGCTTGTGTGTGTAATATGATCTCTGTTGAAACTTTTATATATGTGCTAAATTAATTTCTTTAATCGTAATAGGGGAAGAGGCAGGGGTAGCGAAAATTCAAATAGAAACCAACATCTAGGTGTTAGAAGGGAAATAGAGCCTATAATCTCTATTCATTTTAATGAAATTCACAATTAATAGGGGATTTGTTACATTCTGAAATGGATAATTAGATATGGATGCCCTAAAATCAGTCTGAAGCACAACCTGGCTCATAACAACCTTTGTCTCAACATCCTTCACAAGCTGGTATCCCTCTTCCCCCCCATATATATATAATCCTGACAATGAAGGATGGGAACCAATTATTTCTACACAACCTCTACGCTCTAGACAAGGTCGGCTATATTTTCCACTTCATTATCCTCCTTCTCAGGCTCATGCATCATGCCTACAATCTTCTGCCTCTCACATTTTTCACACACCTCATCTGGCACCTCAACCATCCTCTCCTCTCTCACATCATGCCTCCTCTGTAAGGAAAACTGCTAAAAAATGTAGAGTCATGTCAAACTTTGTTGCTTAACCATCCAAACTCACCATCGTCCCTTTTCCTGTAGATAGTGAACTTGGAAAAAATGCACAAGCTGAGTCTTCTAGTTCGTCTCATGGATTAACACATTAAGTGTCTTCAAATTTGCAAAAATAAGAAGAACAGAGAGAATTATACCCCACTCACTGATAGGGAGACAAGTTCTGATTGATTTTGATGAAAGAAAATATTTTGGCTTAACTATTTTGTGAACACTACTATTTACTGTTTGATTGGTCCATCATTTTCTATGTTACTCGTTGGATGATATATATATATATATATATATTATGAGATGGTTGTGTTATATTGATGGTCAATATTTATGATATGTATTAACTAATTAATGGAAACAACAAGGCCTAGTCGAATAGTAAAGAGTGTCCTTCCTGTTAGGGTCTAGATTTTGATTTAATTTTGTCCTTTAGAAGCCTCTCCCCTTAAAGACTACCAAACTGAAAATTGTCAAAACTACTTATGACTTCTTTAAAAACAAGGGAGGTCTATGAACTAAATGGAGAAAAATTTGTGAGAGAGGTATGCTACAGTAAAACTAGGTTGTTTCTCTCCCACTGATTTTATTTTCTGAATATTATAGAGAGATTATCTTAATGGTGACAAAAATTCTAACTGCAAAGGAGAGATCGATTTTTGTGACTTATTTTAATAATTAGAGGAATGCTAAAGGTATTTTGTTTGTTTTCCAATCCTTTAATTGTTGTTTTGAATATCCAATTTCTATTTATCAGTTCTAACAATGAATTCTTTGCAGAAAGAAGGCTTCCAACTCATTCTGATTGCTTGAATTATTTTTATGCTGTCAATTATTGGATTTCCTTAGTTGTTGTATATGAGTTGATACATTGCAGTAGTATGATTTTTTGAACTAGTTAAAGTTCATATCATAGACCTATTGTTGAGATTTGGCTATTTCTCTATTAATAAAATCAATCATTGTTTCATACAATCTATATTTTACATACTTTTCACATTTTCTATTGCTCTTTTCATAGCTTATGCTCTAAAAGGTTCTAGGTTTCGACCTGTAATCCTAACTAGCTCGTTGTCATTTCAATTTTTCTTTTCTTGACTTCATTAATTTCTCTGATATCGTGAATATTTGTTTATAAATGTATGTATTTATTTACTTTTTATGTTTCTTTAAATATTAAAAAAAAGAACAAATTTATTTACTTTTCTTTATTTCTGTACAATCGAGCACTCTGTCTCATTATCTTGTTATGCTAACAAGATTCTAGGAGTTGAATCGTATATCCTCCTTTAAAAAGAAATATCGACATGGTCCTTTATGGCCCCAGAGAAATCAAATTTTTAGGGTATTCGTGGGGCTTAGGAAATGTGACAAATAATTAGGTGAAATCCTATGGTTTACTCCAAGGCATTCTTCTTGCCAAAGAATTTCAGGTCTATTCTCTCATTGTGTTGGGTGGCTTCCTTTTAATAATTCAATATTTGGTCAAATTATCTTCCCATAGTGACATTGTTATGAATAATCTCCTAAATAGAATTAAGAAGGTATTAAAAGATATCCAAGAGATTAGTTTCAGGCACATTTTAAGGGATAATAACCAAGAAGCAGATTAATGTGCCAACCAAGGTTTCAATTTGAATTTTGGAGAGTTCATTGTTAATGGTCAATTGAGACCATATTCCATTTCTTATTGGATTAAGGGATGGAGGATGGTCTTAATTATTTATTTTTTTGAGAGGGGGGGAGAGGGGGGGGGGGGGGCACTGCTAGTTAACGTGGATACAGGGAAATATGTTTTAATCAAGGATTATGTTTTGATGTAGGTTATATGTACTTCAATTTTTGTTTAATTGTGGGGGATCTAATGGAAGATATTCACCTCGAAAGACCCATATATGCTTGGTATCGGTTGTATTCATTTTCAGGGGATAGTTTTGGTTTAGGAGTCTGTATATGACATTGAAGATGGAAGAAAATTATAATGTAACTCTTGATATATAACTATAATTCGGGCTTAGGTTTGCAATTAAAACAAATAATCTCATCACCGTATAAAAATAGAAAAGAAAAAGAAAGAAAAAAACAAGGTTAATATTTTTCAACATAATGCCTTTATGTACTCTCTATTCATAATGATTTTAATAATGTTTAAATTCATTTTTTTTAATATAATATTTTATATGATTCCCTTTATTTGTATAATAAATGCAGTATTGATGTTAAGAGATCACACTTTGAATTCATAATAAATAATGATAAGCGTTTTTTTTTTTTTTCTCAGTTAAATATAAGTGATGATAATCTTTTTCCTTATTGTTGTCCATGGTGCTTTGAATTGACGGTGAATGGGCACTCCTTGTGATATGTTAGTATTTAAAATCTCAATCCCTTATCGATATTAACCCTCTTAAAAAAAATGTCCTTTCTCAAGAAGTTCCTTAAGTGTTTACCTATTCAACACCGATCCAAAACCCTGTGGGCTAAAATATTAATATTTTTAGTTTTTTCTTTTGTTTCTTAAAATTTTAATAATTATTTTATTTTAGTATTTATATCTATGCATAATTTCCCATTTTTAGATTTTATTTGCATATATATATATATATTGTAAGCTTCACAAGACTATAATGGTGCTGGAATCAACACTTGGAATGCAGCAAGTGCCTGTCAGACAAAAATCTACTACATATGGTAGAAATTGACAAAATTAGCAGTTTGAAAATATTCGATTAAGAGAAACCTATTTCTAGTCAGATAAGATTCTCATTGAAATATAATGAAGAATAACTATCATGAATGATTCTCTTCCACTGTTATAACATTCATTTCACCAGGAATGCTCACTGTGTGAGACTAACAAAAACTGATAAAACACATAACATGTTTAAGAGACTGATAGGAATCCACAATAGCATAATAGTTAGCAAACTGTAACTGAAATAAAATATATATGGAAACACAAGTAAAGTAGACAATAAACACAACAAATTGGTAGTAAGTCCTCAGTAGTATCATTCCATTTCATTCACAAAAAAGATTATAGATCATATGAGTCAAATTCTAAAACCATCAACCAACTCTTTTTACATAGCAATTTATCACATATATACAAAAATAATAAACTGTCATCTCCACAAAAGGAGTAAACATGTTCCCAAAAGTTATTACGATCTCGTGCAAGAGATGAGGCTTATCCTAAAACTTTAATATAAATTGCTATGAAATAATGAAAATAACAACATCAAGGCTAACAATTCAAAGTGGTTTGTATGATGTGGCAGTTTATAGGAAGACTCTCTCATGTTCTGGTGCAACCAACTCCACAAAAAGTGTAAACAATAGTGAAAATGGCATGTTGTTGTTCCTTGAATTCTGACTAGTGCCTGGTAGAAACGTGTTGGTGCTGAGAGTAGTGGTAGAAAACTATTTCAGAGAAACTATGTCGATGTTCCATTGTTCCTATCCTTTTTTGGTTGAAAACCCTTTGTAATGGTGGAAAACTTGAAACTCTTTGGAGAGAATGGGAGAGGTTCATTTTATGAGAAATTAAAAATAAACCCTTTGAAAAAGGTTTAAATGATAGGGGAGACATGGAGCGGAATGAATGATAAGTGGGGGGAGAAAACCTTTTAGACATATATCATAATCGAAAATCAGGATTAGAGTGTTTTAACTTAAGACACAAATGGGAAAAAATGTGATTTTGTGATGGGGTGATGACATGGCAAAGAAGTGGGACCGATCACAGAGCATGCTTCAGAAGTTTTATTATGAAATGCAGGAGTTAAATGTTAAAACTGGCAAAGTGCGATGTGCGATGAGAACAGAGGTGACATGGCATAACAAATAGTGGGGTCGCCCACAAATCGCACATCGGAAGTTTTAAGGAATTACCTCTCCTCCGTTAACATTATCTTGTATCATATGCGATAGGCAATGGAGCGTTGTGCTGACAAGTGGCCACCCTCATCCCCGCATCGCAAGATATATAATTTAACTTGTGAAGTCTTAAAACATAAATATAATAATTGCCGATGTGCGAAATCGCTCTGTTTTCTATTTAACCTCCATCGTTGATCTGCGCCGAGATCTAACAGTATTCACTGCTCGCTCTTCTCTGGATCTCCCACTCTGCTGGTTAATCTATTTTCTTCAGGCAGTGCTTTGCTTTTAAAGAAATCTGGTTGAAATACTGTCCATGAAGCCTTGATTTTCCTGCTTTGAAAACTAAAACTACTTGATGGAGCAGTGGTCTCTGTTTACCTAAATCCTATTTATTGATATAACCAAAATCTCAGTGAAATAGTTGTGCTTTTCACTATGTGGAATATATGAATTTCATTTCTAAGAAATATCTACCCTTTATTGCATTACTTGATTTTGGGACTCTTTTTCACCTTTGTTGGAAATGACTCAAACTTGGAAATGTACTAGGACATTAGAAAAAAATTGAAAACAGTGACACAATGGTGATTACACCATTAACATTTTTAGTGCTAATAGTGGCTCCTATTGGGGATGAAGTCTTCCCTGTGAGGCTTCAAGGACCATAGTTCTAGTGCCTTGTCCAGCCCTTATTTCTCCAACCATCAATTCTACTTATTAACTCAAAAAATATCAGCATTCCTAGCCATTGGGTAATGGAGTCATAAGCTAGATTTCGATCTTCTTCAACTTATTTAAACATAACTAAAAAATTGTAATCTAAAATTGAAACAGATGCTTGAATGGCGAGCTTATTTATGTACATCCCTACGTCTAATTAGCTGAAATTCACTTGATCAAGTGTATATAAACTTCCAAAAGAAATTTTTTAACAACTGATTTCCTGACATGTCTTCACATCCACTGTTGAAAGTTCGAAAATTATGAAGAATAATCTCTGAATGTGACTCATACTTGCTGCTATGGACGAGAAGTACTCCAAGACTAATAACAAGGGATACTTTCATAAAACTAAACTCCATATAATCAGTAATAGGATTAGAAAATCGACAAGGAGACTTACTCAAAACAATTTTGAGTTCACGGATAGGCTGACCCATACTTTTCTCTGATAAAACAATGCTTTGATGAAGATCTTGTTCTTCATTTTTTCAGAAATTTATTCTTCCGCACTGTATCCCTGCAACTAAGATTTATACATTTCAAACATACGCTCATAACTATTTTTCTTATCATCAATTCTCAACAAAGGTGATAATTCCTCGATAATTTGTATGAGCTAAGCATCATCTTCTTCCCCGGATTCAGATTCATAACTGCCATAGATTGGATCATCACTGTAAACTTTAAAACAAGGTGACATAAAAACATGCTCTTCATCATTAGGATAATTATCAAACAAAGGCAGATTTATTATTTTTTCACTATGTTCACCTAATATCTCATCATGCTGAATAATTTGTTGTTTACCCTCTTCTTGAATGATAGGGGATTGAAGAAAATGACGAGAACAAAAGGGTTGTTGAATACCTTCCTATATAACCATGTTTTCTTTGCATTTATGTTTTTCATCATCACTTTCAAATTTCTTATCAAACTGATAGCAAGATTCCAGAGCAAAATATTCAACCAGATATCTATCTTTATTAAAGGAATTAAAAGCATCATGAAATTATTTCAAACAAGTGATGCTATTTTTAGGAATATTTCTACACCAATCAAGGGCTTCACCCTCCAAAAAATATCTAAACAACTTAATCTTTACGTCTTCATGAACAAAATGCAACCTATGAATCTAGTCATGAAAATCCCTTAAAAACTCAGCTGGTACTTCCCAATCATGTCCACTAAACCTTGGAAGAGAAAATTCCCATTCACTTCTCTCTGACAGAGGATTAGGAAAACCATCTATCTTTGAAAATTTTCAGAAAGCATATCTTTTAGCGAGGATCGCTTCCATCAAAGTGTTGGATCTGAAAATAGTGGAGTCGCCTATGGATTGTTTGTCACAGATTCACCAGGTGAAATATCACAATCTTCTTTAGTGTCTATTCTTTGTTCACCATAAAAAACTAGATCTGATCTCTGTATTCCTTTTTCATCTTTAATGAAATTATCTGGGTTAGAAACTGGAGTCACAGTAAGTGATCTCATATTCCTCCTTGTGGAAGGAGGTCTTGAAACCCATCTTCCTCTTTCTAGAGTCGCCAGGTGAACAAATTTTCAGTCTTCTTCAAGTCACCAATTCTTGTTCACCATCAAGAATTCATTGTCAACAATTCAAAACAAGAGACTCGGGAGAATTTCGTTTCAAGGCCTTCATCTCTCGGCAGACGTACCAAAAGATTTTGGTACTGTAATCAACACTTGGACTGTAGCAAGCACCTGATCAGACACATCCTAAAATCTAAGGAAATTTAATGATTTGTTTTATGAGATTGGGAGGTGGTATAAAATTTGATTCACTGAAAAGAGATTTCAATCAAATCCATAGTTCTACTAATGAGGGTATTATAACTTGATGTGGTAGCATAGTGCAAGTTTGTAGCCTATGAGGGGAGGAAACTGTAATATGAGAGAGGAAACAGTAGGTCTGCAAAATGGAAATCTACTACATATGGTAGAAATTGAAAAAAGTAGTAGTTTGACAATATTCCATTAAGTGAAAGCTATTTATAGTATGACAAGGTTCTCATTGAAATATCATGAAGAAAAATTATCATGAATGATTCTCTTCCACTGTTATAACATTAATTTCACCAGGAATGCTCACTGTGTGAGACTAACAAAAACTGATAAAACACATAACATGTTTAAGAGACTGATAGGAATCCATAATAGCATAATAGTTTGCAAATTGTAACTGAAAGAAATGAGATATGGAAACAAAAGTAGAAAATACACACAATAAATTGGTAATAAGTCCTCAGTAGTGTCATTCCATTTCATTCACAAAAAAGGTTACAGATGATATGAGTCAAATTATAAAACCATCAACCAACCCTTTTTACATAACAATTTATCACATATATACAAAAATAATAAACATTCATCTCCACAAAAGGATTAAACCTGTTCTCAAAAGTTATTACGATCTTGTGCAAGAGATGAGGCTTATCCTAAAACTTTAATACAAAGTGCATGACATACTGAAAATAACAGCATCAAGGCTAACAATTCTAAGTGGTTTGTATGATGTGGTAGTTTATAGGAAGACTCCTCTTCTGTTCTGGTGCAACCAACTCCACAAAAAGTGTAAACATCAGTGAAAATGGCATGTGGCTATTCCTTAAATGCTGCCTGGTGCCTAGTAGAAACGTGCTAGTGCTGAGAGTAGTGGTAGAAAACTGCTTTAGAGAAACTATGTCATTGTTCCGTTGTTCCTTTCCTTTTTGGTTGAAAACCCTTTGTAATGGCGGAAACCCCGAAACTTTTTGGAAAGAATGACGGGGGTTCATTTTATGAGAAATTACAAAGAAACCCTTTGAAAAGGTTTAATTGATAGGGGAGACATGGAGCATAATGAATGATAAGAAGGGGGAGAAAACCTTTTAGACATATATCGCAATCACAAATCTTGATAGGAGCATTTAAACTTAAGACACAAACGGGGAAAAATGCGATTTTGCGATGGGGTGATGACGTTTCAAAGAAGTGGGATCGCTCGCAGATTGCACATTAAAAGTTTTATTGTGAAATGCAGGATTTAAATGTTAAAACTGGCGAAGTGCGATCTATGATGAGAACGGAGGTAACGTGGCATAACAAACAGTGGGTTCGCCCGCAAATCACACATCAGAATTTTTAAGGAATTACATATCCTCTGTTAACGTTATCTTGTATCATATGCGATATGCACTGAAGCGCTGTGTCGACACATGGGGACCCTCATCCCTGCATCGCAAGATATATTATTTAACTTGCGAAGTCTTAAAACATAAATATAATAATTTCCGATGTGCGAAATCGCTCTGTTTGCGATTTAAGCTCGATCGTTGATTTGCGCCTAGATCTAATGTTCTTCACTGCTCACTCTTCTCTAGATCTCCCACTCTGCTGGTCAATCTATTTTCTTTAGGCAATGTTTTGCTTTTAAAGAACTATAGTTGCAATACTATCCACGAAGCCTTGATTTGCCTACTTTGAAAACTGAAACTACTTGCTAGAGGAGTGGTCTTCGTTTACATGTAGCCTCTTTATTGAGATAACCAATATCTCATGAAATAATTGCGCTTTTCACTATGTGGAATATATGATTTTCATTTCTGAGAAATAGCCGCCCTTTATTGCATTACTTGATTTTGGGACTCTTTTTCACCTTTGTTGGAAATGACTCAAACCTTGACATGGACTAGGACATTAGAAAAAAATTGAAAATAGTAACACAATGGTGATTACACCATTAACATTTTTAGTGCTAACAAACTACATCTTCATCATGTCCAATATATCACCCGATCAGGGCAAGAAATTGAGTTTGTGACTTCACATTAAGGAGTGTCTTAACAAAGCACCTGATCACCGTTTATCCAAGAATCCATGGAAATATATACATGTATATTTTTATTTATTAAACATTTTAAAATTACAAAATCTATTAGGGTAATTATGTATGATATATATGCACTTTTTATTTGAAAAAGAAAAACATATTATGTTTTGGCTTTGGAAAAACATGTGTATATATATATAAAAGAGTACATGTGAAGTTTTTTTATAGATATTTTCTAAATTTATTATATATCCACAAATTATTGCATTTCTAAATATTGATATTTGGTTTTGGAGCCCAAGTATGAATTTGGTTTAATTAGAAAATGAAATGTAACATGTAAATGTAAATGTGAAAAACAAGTGAAATATGGCCATGAAATGTACATGAAACAAGAATGAAATGCAAATAAAATTCATTTGCCATTAAATGTGAATGGAGGGAAAAATTAGTTACTAGATATTTTTAGGAAAATATTAAAATATTGCCTCCTAGGTTTAGGGTTAAGAGTTTTTAAAAAGAGGATTCGAATGAAAATCTCTCTCTCTTGGTCCTTCGTTGGAAATGGAGATAGGGTTTTGCGGGCTGCATGTGAGGATTTTTTGGGAGAGGCCATGAAACCTCCTTGTTGCTATGGTAGGGAGGGTTGCATGATTATGTACATTCTATTCCTTTCAATGTAATGAATCAGGATTCCTATGTCGTGTTTTTATTTGCAAAATTTTCTATGCATTGCAACAACTTATGGGCTAGTTTGTTGTACAGATTCGAATTGAAACATCATGTGTTGATGTACAACAATTTTTGAAATGTAATGTGTTGGTTTTAGTTTGTTGTTCATAGTTTTTGTATGTTCAATTTCTGCAATCGTGTGTCAATTATTTTGATGTGTATAAAGGGTTTTCGTTGAGGTTGAGAAGAAAGATTTTATGTGGTTTATTGGAAAAAAATTCATGTTTTAAGTATAATAGCGTTATGTAATTATTTTCAATTCAATGTCTTTATTAGCAACAACAATCCTTGGTCATTTGTAGTTGTTTGTGTTGTACTCTATAACAACTGTGATTTTGCAGTGTTAGGTTTTATTTATGACAATGGTGCAGTCCATGTTTTCACCGCTGTTGGTGCACAACATTTTTAGTGACAACATTTTCCAGTGATAGAGAGAAGCCCAGGTGGACGAACTCATGGTCTTAGGGGGGATATGGGCCTGACCAACCTGTAGCTTCATGAAGAGCACAAAATCAATAGTTTCTTGGCTACAAATTATGCAACGAATTGTGCCAAGAGAAATACAGTCCAGTTCAGAGTGTGCAACACTGGAATGAAATATGGTGTAGAGAATATGGGTATTGTTCATTAATAATCCCACCAATGTAACTAATGGTTCCTGATCAAACAAGTTTACTCACTACAATTCATATATTCCAGAGTAGTAGTAGGTGCAGAGATATAGACTGAATTTTGTAGTTGAAGACCCTAACCCAACAGAAATAGAGGAATCCAAAAACACTGACAAGTGACAACATGTAGAGAATACGAGCATATGCAATGGGAATAGATAGTGGATGAAGGGAGAGTAGCAGAGAGCTAATTTCAAACTACATTAGTTAGAGAAGAGAAGCGAAGAGTGGGTTATTGTGAGTGGAGGAGACTGGGACACCCACGGAAGAAGAGAGGACATGGGGTCTTGTGAGCGAAGGAGGCTAGGATGCCCATACAAGGAGTGCATTAAGAGGAAGCACAAAGTAGAGTAGAGGAGTAGCCTGTGGTTCAGTATTAAGAGGAGGATTTGGATCTTGCAATGACACACAAGTTAGCATGGATGTCCACTTGCATCTGGACCTGGATGAGCTAAGATTTGTGTCGAAGGCCTGTTGGATCCCAAGTATGAATTTGGTTTAATTATAAAATAAAATGTAACATGTAAATGTAAATTTGAAAGTCAAATTAAATATAACAGTGAAATGTACATGAAACGAGAATGAAATGAAAATTAAATTAAATTTTCATGAAATGTGAATGGAGGGAAAATGAAGTTACTAGATATTTTTAGGAAAATATTAAAATATTTCCTCCCAGGTTTAGGGTAAGGAGTTTTTAAAAAGAGGATTCAAATCTAAATCTCTATCTCTTCATCTCTCGTTGGAATTTTAGATAGGGTTTTATGGGCCGCATGTGGGGATTTTTTGGGAGAGGCCGTGTAGCCTCCTTTCTTCCATGGTAGGGAGGGATGCATGATCATGTACATTTTGTTCTTGTCAATGAAATGACTCTGGATTCCTGTGTCATGTATTTATTTGCAGAAATTTTCTGTGCATTGCAACAACTTGTGGGTTAGTTTGTTGTACAATTTCGGGTTGCAGAAACATGTGTTGATGTACATCAATTTTTGGGATGTAATGTGTTGGTTTTAGTTTTTTGTTCATAACTGTTGTATGTATAATTTCTGCAATTGTGTGTCAATTATTTTTTTGTGTATAAAAGGATTTTGTTGAGGTTGAGAAGAAATGTTTTATGTGGTTTATTGGTAGCAATTTTCATGTTTTAAGTACAACAACGTTATGTAATTATTGTTAGTTTAGTGCGTTTATTAGAAACAAAAATATCTGGTCATTTGTAGTTGTTTGTATTGTACACTATACTGAATGTGATTTTTCAATGTTGAGTTTTATTTACACCAATGGCACAATCTATGTTTCCGCAGCTGTCGATGCACAACACTGTCAGTGACAACACTATTGGTGATAGCACTGTCAGTGATAGCAATGTCGGTGACAACATTGTCTGTGTTTCTACCACTATCAGGGTAGCATTGTTTGGGGTTTTGCAGTTGCGTCAACGTTTGTGAGTTTCATTTTGTTTTTCTTTTATTTTTTTGTTGGTGTGCGGGATTCTAACGAACCTAGTATTTGCAACGTAGTGACCAAGAAAAATCCGATCAACATTGACCCTTTTGGAAACACCCACAGAGTGAGTGAAGTCTCACCCAATATGCTAATGGGTGGCTGTTGGAACCATGTTTCAATAATATGAAAAGATTTTCTATGACTTGCAACACTAAAATCCCACCGAAAAACATTTTAACATCACCCCTGCCAACTACGTACTGCTCAAGACTTTAAGCTCCTTGGATTACCGAGAAACGCACAAGTCGATACCGACAGTGCGCAAGAAGCCTTAATGGTTTACACTTTCAGCCATTAGATGTTATACCGATACTTACCCAATATTATTCCCTATTACCGAAAAATAACATTATCTATTAACCAAAATTCCTTGCAACCATTCAACCAAGTAAACACATTAATAATTGTTTGAAATAGTAACAAACTAGTTGACATACATAAGTCCCATATAACATAAACAATATAATTTTTCATAAAATTAATCACACTTACAAGTGTTTAGAACTATTATAAAATCCTCTAACACACAGAAAGATAATACACATTCAGACATTGATACAAAACATAGGAGGAAAATCATCCATTAATTAGTTTATATTAGCATCAAGGAAAAATGTGTTATGCACTGAGTTACATTCATTAAAGCAACGGGCTCACCAACCTTTAAAATACACTCCATGCAAAAAAAAAAGTAGAATTCACTGATCATAAAATTTGGACATACAACTATGTGAGAATGGTATAATAAGGTTGCTCTGTAGCTATCGAATCTAACGGGCTACCTGTAACTCTGAGCACACAAACATGACATAAAAATTACACAGACATTGCATGGCCAAAGACAAATTCTACAGTTCTACTTCCTCCTTTATCCAACGTCCAACATCCAACAACCAATCCATGTTTTGTCCAAGGCATCCCACTTTATCCTCCCCTAGAAGTCCCTCGAACCTTCTCAGCCCTCTGCCTAATTGCTCCAGTTGTCTCGCAATTCGTTAAGATATTTCTTGATCTATCCTTGAGTTGGCCCATGTCTATTACCCTCCCTTAAAAAAATATTCTTACCAGATGGCTCCACTCTACCCTTTCTATTTCTTTTGTAAAATATCATAACCCTCCAATCCGCCATGACATCCTCGGTTGGCTCCATGCTTCTGCAAAATCCTAACTACCAATATTACCCTATATGTGCCTCCCATCCTCGGGTTCCACTACCACCTATTTTCACAATGTTCACCTATACCACACCCTACTTCTTGCATAAAACCTGTGTTGTGCTCCACTCATACCTCCCACACTCCTCATCCTTGCTATTTAGCCTTATCCTTGCAAAAATTAAACAAAAAATTTATGGGCTCCAATAGGCCCCAACGCAAAAATGTGGGTCATCCCGATCCAATCAATCCTGCTTCATTGAAGCAATCTTTTCATTTACAACCTTCTATAAAATCTCCCATGCTTTTTGTAGCACTTCAACCTTAGCTTTCATGTGTTGTATCTCGACGACTGGTTCTCTTTGAAAACACCAACATCCTCATTGTTTATATTCTTAACATTTTTGAGAAAAACACTATAGTCATCAATTATGACCAATACTTGATCTTGGAGATCCATCTAAGGTTTTTTATCCATAGATTCTGTCCATCGACTCCTAATTTCCTACCGGTAGGGCTCATATTTTCCACTGTTCGATAAATTTGGAGAATTTGGTCATCCATTTTTAGTATTTGATCACAAACCCATCTTACAAATGGTACCTCAGACAAAGCATTCAACATATGGTCACCTTGTTCTACTAGACCTTAACATTTCCTTTCATACTAAGCAAAATTCTCTTTCTCATGTCCTGCCAACTCTATGCGTTGTTGTTCTTCGGGTAGTGTCTAGTACTGCTGCTTGTCCTCATCCTCTTCCACTTTCTCTTTTAATCCCTGTATTGCCTCCTTAACCTTCGTGGCTACCTGTTGAGCGGGGTTTGCTACATAAACTAATCCATTTATGCATTATTCATATACTTGGGTTAGGGAAGTGCACCACTTATGATTTTATTCCAATAACCTTTGCTATTCTTGGTGCAATTACACTTGAGTTTTCTAGTTCTGTTCCAAGTTTGCTTGGGTCTTTGTGAGCCTATCTTGTAATTCACAGGGCTGCATTACACTGCAACTATGTCAAGTCTTATGAACCTAATTATGAAAATATCAAGTTAATATGCTTTGAAGAAACAATGGTTTGCTATGTATACCCTTCCCATAAATCCAAAACAGTGTTCAATACACAACATACTCTTCTAGGTTACTGGGACGATTAGGCGATAATGGTCTTTGATTGGTCCTGGGGCTAAAACCCATACACTGCAAAGGGTAGACGTCCTAACTTTGTCATAACTATTTGAAGGTTTAGATTGGAACTTACCTCATTTATGGTTTGTTGTAACTTTTCTAAGTTGGTCACTACTACATCCTCCATTCGATCTTCAATTCAGTCGAAATCATCCTCAATCAATAATGTTTGAACTTGATATGCGTGGGTAGCCTTCCACTTCTTTCTGGGCTTTGTATTTTAATTCCTCTGCTACTTCTCAATACCCTATTTTTCCTTCATTTCAGTTTCCCCCCTGAAGATATGGGTTCCTATCGTGGTTCTTTGTTCGGGGCATCCAAATATTGTGCTTCCTACTGCCCTTGTCCTAATGGTGTTCTGGCCATTTCTTCTCCAATTGATATGGTTTTGATTTCCAAGGAAACCTCCTTCTGTGCCTTCCATGTTGTTTCTCATGCATCAATTATACCCTCATTTTCTTCTGCTAGTAGCCTATAAGGTCCCCTTTGCCAAATTTTCCTGGGTCTTCGTCATTGGATCTAGATATAGTGAGGGTCGACCTTGGATGGCATTACACCCTTAAAATTTCTCTCTCTCTCGGAAGGTGAGTGTGGGGTCTCTTGAATGACCTTGTGTAACAAGTCCCCAAAGAGAAAAAACATGAGTATGTTGAGATTCTTGCACTCCACTCATTAGAAGCCTGTAAATTCTAAAATTTGGCTACTACAATTGGTTTACCTTGGTCAATTACTGGTTTGAAGTTCTCTAGCCTATCCCAAACGACCAACACTATCAAAATTAGAAACCATCCATAGTGTAATTCTCATCCAAGTCCTGGGTGTCTAGATAATCTTTCCAGAATTCCCGTAGCAGGAAGGGGCCCATGCAAACTTTTCCCCTTTTGTGCATCGATTCACTATGACAATAACCCTTACTGGTACCTCATTCACTTGACACTTGCGAAATAGTTTACATGCTATAAATTATGTCGTGAACTTATTAGTCCAATGATTGACCATCAAAATAAGGAACCCTCACTTTCCTCTCTTTGTTTTATACGTCTTGGTCACTGTTTCACTTAGATCCTTGTCCTTAATGAAACACCTTGGTTCTTCTCCTTAAACTGGGAGGCATATAATATTATGGATTAATTATGCAGTTAGTGGCACTAGTATATCGAGCCACAAAAATATTCCATGCACGCAGACTAATAGACACTTTGTAACGAATGCTACTTCATCTCCCCATTCAGAATGTGGAATGTGGAATATATTAAAAATTTCGATAGTCTCCAAGCCTTGGGCCTAATCCCATGGTTCCATATCAGGTACATTGTGTGGATTTTAAGCCTCTTGCAATTAATCTTGAAGGTCGGGGTGCTGAGGAGGGTCACACATATCATGATATGAGTACTTAATGCATTCCAAGAAGATTGTCATTTTCTCTTGGCGAAGCGCCCCTAGTGGAAGAGGCAACATTTGTACTATATACTTGTGTCCTTTATGTATCGACATTGATGCACAAGGTGTAACATACACCTACCCTCACATTTACCCAAGTAACTGACCAACTGGGTTAAAAATTTTCTGAGGGAAGTAAAGTGCAGAATAAACCTTCTTGGTGACTTTAAGAAAGTGGAATCGATGTGGAAAACCATAACATTGACTCCCTACAACTGCAACGGGACCCCCAGAGGCTATCCCAGTCATAAAGTTGACTTTTCCCTAGGTCCCACTCACTTTTACTAAAGAACCCCCCCCACTCCCACAAGCCTACATGCCTATGTCTAGGAGGCTTTGGACACACCCACAAGCTCGCATGCCTACGTCCAAGACTATTTATAACAAACATGTGATAGGGTCCACAGGATTTAGGGAACTTTCTAAGCCCAAAATTCCTACCATTGCCCAAAATTTGTTGTAACTTCTAGAATCCATTAAATACATTATGAAAATACTAATAAACCAAAAAATAACTCCAGTCTGACCATCCCAACCGGGACTGGTATTCTATCAAACAACTGGAATCAATGCATTCTATAGGTTTAGGATAAAAGACAGATCATGAATGATTGAAAACTCTTATGAGACATTACAAGAAGGATCACCACCCTCTTCCTTGAACAGATATAGCATCAGTTAATTAGGTCTTGCATCCATTATTTTAACGATTACAAGTAAATACATGAGATAACCTTGACATGAAACAATCATTTAAACATGCTTATAAAAACCATAAACCCGTGGAAATAAAAATGAGATAAAAACCATAAAATACACACATTAATAAGCACAAAATCAAGAGAGCTTAACTTTCATTAATCATAGGAAATAATCGACTAGGTTTGGGATTTCCACGTACCACCCGACCATAGACATGGATGAGCGAAATCTCTCTTCATCCAGTCACCCCTGTGCCATATTCCAAGCATGAATGTGGGATATCATGGATAAAAAATAAATAAAAGCTAACCAAAGGAATCCATAGGTTAAACCAACTCCACCCTCACCATACCGTGACCACACCAAAACTGGTGTTCTGATCACAACCGAACCAAACTTGGAATACCATCCAGGATCCATCACTATCCTTGAGTAATTTTTTTCCTCCCTGTCTCACAGGCTTTAACGCAATCCAATCCCAAATCAGTAGGCCCTAAATCGAGACACCTCCCTTAGGCTTTACCATGTATCCTACCAAAACCGGTCAAGGGATTCCTAGGCCTTTGGGAATAAACCCGAGACTACCTCTGCTCCAGATTCTGAAATCCATATGGTAATTCCAAAGAAAAACTGATATCAAAATCCCAACACACCATGGCATGTAGAAAAATGTAAGGAGAGGCTCAGAACCATAGTCAAAACCCGAAAAAACCATGCCTCCGACAGTAAGAGAACCAAATACCAACATGCATAAGCCATGCATGTCTAAACCATCTAGGAAATCACACATGCAATATGTTACTTGTAAGCATTCCTGCTAAGGCTGCTAGATATTTCTCTTCCTTGGTTGATCCTTGCTTTCCTTTCCTTTCCTTGTCCTTCCTTCGATTGCTTTCCTATTTCTTGGCTCAATTCTGAAATTCTCCAAGAAAAATCTAAGTATCCAAGAGTGTGAGAGAGATAATAATGAGAGAGCTCCAAAATTGAACTTAAAAAAGGTACCAACTGATCCTCATAAACCTTTTTATTAATGAGGCCTTTATTTTCTTCATTTTCCATTATTTTCCTTCAATTTACTCCTCACATGCAACCTGTGACCTGTTACCTTCATTTTCTCCTAATTTCCTTTATTTTCATAAATAAATGTGCCAATCTAATTTTTTCCTCTTCAATGCCTTAGTCATTACCTTTGCCAATTTCCTTAGCCATAAACACATATCCAGTGATTCCCACTAGGATATTTTTCGCAACATTCAACTTGGAATAAGTGTCCCTTAATCGTGGTCATATTTTTTCCTTTATTAACTTTTATTAGATGAAATTTTAGCCCGGGTTTGTTACAAAACCCTCCCCCATAGGGGAACATCATCCTCGGTGTTCAATAACACCTACAAACTAGCAAGACCACTAGAAACAAAACATACTTCCCATGGAGTTTTATAACACAACTCGTTGCAATAATTACAATGAATAACCTGCTCAAAAGAAAAAAACCATCATGACAATCATACCATGTATTGGAGCTTTATAACATAACTTATTACAATATTTACAATAATATACACATTTTCACATTTTCTCGACCAAAAAATAAAAGGATACGATGCCTGCATATGCAACAAGGGAATCCATAGGCCCACACCTAGTACCGAGATTCACTTCCTGCATCTGCAAGTAGTACCGAGATTCACTTCCTTCCCAGAAAGTCCAGAATCCATTGTGAGAGCCAAAGTTGCATCCAATGCCCATTGCTACAATCATGTGCTACTATACCCTTAGTGAATAGTTACCGACTCATTGTTCCAGGGCACATTCCCAATGTACATATGATTTCATCTCGAAATGCTAATGAAAAAAGAAAATCCATCCCCGACCTTCCCTTTTTTGCTACACAATCCCTCAGGAAATCCAGTCATACCCTTCTGAGCATTCACTCACCTTCCAAGTTCCTCGACATCCCCTATCTTGGACGATCCATCCCTTGGTAAGGCTTCCTCACATCAGAAGATATAAAAACCAAGGAAAATACCTGCCTCAAAACCAAGGCATAACCCTGCCTCAAAACCATAATACCAGTCATGACATGCTCATGGAAATCAATGGAAACTATTGAGTACCAGTGTCCCACAATGGCTCTACTCCTGAAGTGCTTTACCAAAATACTGCTGCCTATTTCAATTCCATTTTTTGTTGTTGCTAATGCTTGCAATCGATTTCAACCATCCAACCGGGAATTTCCATGCTTTCCTGCACCAAGCACATAATCCCCATTAGACTAAAAAAAAATCGAAATAACTCAAATCATGCCTCATTGGTAGCTCGTAAATAAGGTACACTTGCAATCCTGCTTATTTCCTGTCACAACAAGTCAAATAAGATCTTCAACCAAATCATAATGAATAAATATATCACATTTGGTTAGCTCAAAACACAACCATCCTAAATCAAAATCATGAATCGCATGAAATCATCATAAACCATAATCATAAGTCACATGTAACCATCATAAGTCATAATCGTAGATCACATGCATAATAAAACCGAAATAGAATATTGATACTTATCCTTCATCGGTCCTTACTTTTTCCTTTGTTCTTTTTGTACACACCTGGCAAGCACCCAATTCCTTTGCTTCTCTTCAATCTGACACATACACATACACATAGTGTACACAAAAAAATGTACACCCACATACAACATACAAGACCATACCATACACTCACCCACAAAATCATACGACACATAAACCTACATCCTGTGTACAATACAACACAATACATAGGCATACATCTGGTGTACAAAACAACACAAAACATACACCTTCCCCTTGTGTACAATACAATACATATACATATATCGCATGCCCACAACACAACATGTACGACATGCACAAAATACCACATGTATACCAGTACCATATGTACAACATGTACACAATACCACCTATACACAACACTCCCTGCACAATGTGTGCACAACATCACATGTACATGGCACCACCTACACAATGTGTACACACCACCAAATGTACACCACACCACTTGTGTAATGTGTACACAATACCACATGCACGACATGTATATGACACCACATGTACACATCGCGACATGTAGACGGGACCACCTACACACAACCCACATGTACAACATGTACACAACACCACATGCACAACATGTACAATATACCCCATGCACAAAACACCACATGTAAAATCATGCACATAACACCATATGTACATAGCACTGCATATACAAAATGTACATAGCACCATATGTACACAACATCGCATCTCCAACATGTGCATGACACCATATTCACACAACATCACATATCCAACATTCACACAATACGATATGTACACAACACCACATATCCAACATGTACATAGCACCATCTATACCTAGAACTTCATATGAAATATACACACAACACCATCTATACAATAGACATACAACATCGTATGTACACAATACTACATATGTTACATGTACACATCACCATAGGTACAATCACTAAAAATACAACATGTGCAACATATACACAATAGTAGTATTCCACATCCATAGACCACACACTGACCACACATCATAAAGTCTAGGTCAAGAGAACTTCCTTTATCCATGTACAATATTGAAAACAACAATTCCCGACATAGCCAAGGCATATAACCCATCATATCCATTTTATTTATCTTTTATATTTCCTTTCTCATGTATATATTGTCATCATCCATTTACCACAATGAACCCAACCAATCCAACCGACTGTCATATTATTACCTTCCATTGCGCTTACTCATGCACTGATATTTATCTGTCTTTCATTACCTGTTGGGTACCAAACAACTCTCCCTGAACTCCATTACTTTCCTCTTTCATGAACCAATTCCCAAGACTCCCTTAGAAAATGAAAGAACATGAAACAAGAAGAAGAAAACCACGAGAATCAATAACAATACGACACCAAAACAAGGTGGTATGGCCATATAATAGACATAAACAAAGCTGCAAATCAAGCGCAAAAACCACAAGAGACCAAAATCACAAGAATAGAAATAAACACCACGACTCAATCCCCATGGGTCCCTAGTGCTTTCGAAGGAAAAATCATTTTGATCGTTCTCCAAGATTTCATGGTAGTCCGTTTTGCCATGCAATCCCTACATCATACTGCCATAACCACACAACTGTCAATGCATAAATAAATATAACAATATTTTTAGTTATCTTACCTTTTCATGCCAAGCACGCCGACCTGTAACTGAAAATGCATGTCAGATGTATGTACCAAAGATTAAGAAAACATATCTATCAATTTGAAATCAAATTTTACCAAGAATAACAACCATGTTATAATCCACAATCAACTCACATTCATCGGTCATAATACATAATTATACAACTATTGCCTACTTACACTCAAGTACATATCATATGTCCTAACACATATGTGTTAGTACAACCATCTTAAAACAAGATCATTTCTTCATGAAATATTATAAACACATACTCATATCATGTGATTAATCAATATTCAAACAAACTATAAATGTACCATGTTAGATAAATCAACTAGATGACATAATAGACACCAAAAAATCAACAAAAGATAGATGATATAATCAAACAATAAAGCACCAAGTAGATGACATAAGAAAATGGCATACCTTAATGTATCTTAGGGGAGGCTATCTTGTCTGCACAATTAGTCTAGATTCACACAATATAACTTCACAACATATGAACTAAAACATAAATAAGGTCATGATATTCATAATAGTAACTAGATAACATGTTCACATCATAAACTCTTAAACAATTTTCATTCATGCATAAAAATCACATGTGCATAGTGAGCCTAGATTCTTATGACATAATATCACCATATATTAACTCATACCTGAATGTCATAGCCATAGTCATCTACAGAGACCAATCCAAATCAACACGATACATATGACATCAATATCTTAATGCCATAACCCTAATCATCAAGTTAACTAACATATAACAACAACAAGTCAACATATAACATATTGATCAACAACATATAACATAATCATCAAGTTTAACTAACATAAAACAACAATAAGTTACTACCATGCATGACTATCCGATCAACATACATATGACCACACTGATTCACTAACATCTATCATACATATAACCACAACAACAATAAAACGACAAACATGTATATAAGTAACCCTAATTCTTATAACAACCATTAACAACATACCTACATGCCAAACATACAACCTAGATGACGATCTACACTTACCTCAAAGTCTAGTTCTACAACTTCACTTCGATGATCTGCATCTCTTGTTCTATATTAGCCAACATGTCAATATCATATCTTACCAACAACATCATGATGACTTAAAATGCATACAATCACCTCATGGAAAACAAATTTAACCATTACAATGCATGCATAACAACATATCTACACTGACATGTATAGCAAATGCATATACCACCGACATCCACTCATGGCAGCCACATCCAATCGCAATCAACTTTCACATGGCGACACCACTGAAACTATGAATAATTCCATGCATATGCGACAAGCACATAGAACATAAGCATGATGAACACATATGCAATCAACATGAATGCACGATCAACACACCACCCAAGGAGAGCACAACCACACTCTGATACCACTGTAATGTCCACCTCCGCTCACATCTACCCAAGTAATCGACCAACATGGGTAAACATGAGCTGAGGGTAGTTAAGAGCACACTTAACCTCCTTGGTGACTTTAATTAAGTAGGTCCGATGTAACCATAACCATGATTCCTACATAGCAAAGACCCCGAGCTATCCCGGTCATCAGCCCGACTTGTCCCCGGGTCCCACTTGAATTTTGCGAAGAAAACCCTCTGGATGATAGAAGCCTTCATTCCTAAAGGGACTCTGGATCACCCACAAGCCTGCATGCCTACGTCCATGGACTATTTCCAGCAAACCTCTACCAGAGTTCACAGTATTTAAGGCCCTTTCCAAGCCAAGAATTCCGGCCACTGCCCAAAACTTGTTGTAACTTTCATAATCCATTAAAAACATGATGACAAGACTAACAAACTAAAAACTTACTCTAGGACTAGGCCTGGCCATCCCAACCGGGACTGACAATCTGTCAAACAATTGGCATCAATGCAATCTACAGGTCTAAGAGGTTTAGGATACAAGATAGAGCATGAATGAATGAAAACTCTTATGAGAAGTTACAAGAAGGATCACCACCCTCTTCATGGAACATATATGGCATCAGTTAGGTCTTGCATCCATTATTTTAATGACTACAAGTAAATACATGAGATAACCATGACATGAACCAATCATTTAAACATGCTTATAACCAACATAAAACCATGTAAATAACAATGAGATAACAACCATTAAATCCACACATTATTACATACAAAATCAAGAGAACTTAACTTTCATTAATCATAGGAAATAACGAACCAGGTTTGGGAATTCCACGTATGACCCGACCATAGAAATTCTTGAGTCATATCTCTCTTCAGCTAGTCACCCTCGTGCCATATTCTAATCATGCATGTGGGATCTCATGGATAAACCAATCCAAAACCAACTAAGGGAATCCATAGGTTAAACCAACTCCACCCTCACCATATTGTGACCACACCAATACTAGTGCTCTGATCACAACCGAACAAAACTTGGAATGTCATCTGGAATCCATCACTATCCTTGAGGAATTTTCTATCTCCCTTTATCTCAGGCTTTATCGCAATCCAATCCCGGATCGCTAGGCCCTAAACCGAGTCACCTCCCTCAGGCTTTACCGTGTATCCTGCCAAAACTGGTCAAGGGATTCCTAGGCCTTTGGGAAGGAATCTGATACCACTTCCGCCCTGGATTCCGAAATCCATTGAGAAATTCCAAAGCTCAAAATACAAACACATGATGGCATCTGGAAAAAGGAAAGGAAAGGCTGAAAACCATTGTCAAGACCTGACAAAACCATGCCACCGACAATAAGAGAACCAAATACCAACATGCATAAGACATGCATGTCCAAACCAACTAGGAATTCACATATGCAAAATGATATATGCAAGTATTCTTACTGAGGATGCTAGATCCTGATCTTCCTTACTTGGTACTTTCTTTCCTTTACTTTCCCCTTCCTTCCTTTTCTTGATTTCCTCTTTCTTGGCTCAATGCTGAAATGCTCCAACAAAAATGTAAGTATCCAAGAATGTGTGAGAGAGAATAATGAGAGATCTCCAAAATTGAACTGACAAAAGGTACAAACAGATACGCAAAAGAATTTTTATCAATGAGGCCTCTATTTTCTTCATTTTCCATTATTTTCTTTCAATTTCCTCCTCACATGCAACCTGTGACCATTTACCTTGCTTTTATCCTAATTTCCTTTATTTTCATAAATAAATGTGCCAAAAATATTTTTTACCCCTTTAATGCCTTAGCCATTGCCTTTTCCAATTTCGTTAGCCATAAACACATATCTAGTGATTCCCACTAGGAAATTTTCACCAACATTCAACTTGGAATAAGTTTCCCTTAACTGTGGTCTTACTTTTCCCTTTATTAACTTTTATTACATGAACTTTTATCCCATGTATGTTACAGAACTCGACCCCTTGGCAGAACACAGTCCTTAGTGTTCAATAACACCTACAAACTAGCAAGACCGTTGAAAACAAAACATACTGCCCATGGTGCTTTATAACACATCTCGTTGCAGTATTTACAATGAATAACCTGCTCAAAAGAAAAAACCATCATGAAAATCATACCATGTACTAGAGCTTTATAACACAACTCATTAAGGTTTTTACAATAATATACACATATGCATATTTTCTCAACCAACAAATAAAAGGATATGATGTCTGCATCTAAAACAACGGGATGAATTGGCTCACACCTCCACCCTCAAAGTAGTACCAAGATTCACCTCCTTCCCAGGAAGTCCAAAACCCATTGTCATAGCCAAAGCTGCATCCAATGCCCAATGCTAAAATCTTGTGTTACTGTACACTCAATGAACAATTACCGACTCATTTTTCCAAGGCACACTCCCAATTTGCATCTGATTCCATCTAGAAATTCTAATGACCAAAAAAAAATCCATCCATGACTTTCTCTTCTCTACTAGAAAGTCCCTCGGGCAATTTGGTCATCTCCTTTCGTGCAATCACTCACCTTCCAAGTTCCCCGACATCCCCTATCTTGGCCGCTCCATCCCTTGGTAAGGCTTCCTAGCATTAGAATTTACAAAAACTAAGGCATACACCTGCCTCAAAACCAAGGCATATCCCTGTCTCAAAACCACCATACCAGTGATAACATGCTCATGGAAATCAATGGACACTATTGGGTACTAGGGCCCCACAATGGCTGAGCTCCTGAAGATCTTTACCAACATATTGTTGCATGTTTCAATTCCTTTTGTTGTTGCTGCTAATACTTGCAATCGGTTTCAACCATCCAATCGGGCATTTCCATGCTTTCCTATACCAAGCACATAATCCACATTAGACTAAAAAAAAATTGAAATAACTCAAATCATACTTCTTTGGTAGATCATTAATAAGGTACACTTGCAATCCTGTTTACTTCCTGTCACAACAAGTCAAATTAGATCTTCGACCAAATCATCATGAATAAACATATCACATTTGGTCAGCTCAAAACACAACCATCATAAATAAAAATATTGAATCACATTAAATCGTCATAAACCATAATCATAAATCACATGTAACCATCATAAGTCAGAATCATGGATCAAATGCATAACAAAACTGAAATAAAATATCGATACTGTCACACCTCTAGTTTGGAATTTTTTTTTTTTTTTTTTTTTTTTTTTTTTTTTTTTTTTTTTTTTTTCTGCATCCTCACGATTTTCTGAGAATATATTTCGATATATATATCTGTGACCCACATATATAAGTATACATTTTTTTTTCATCATATCTTTTATATAATATGTATGTTCAATATACATTGATCGACCATCTCCTTTGGAGTATTTATAACCCCCTACCAATTATATGTCAATTCCCCATCTTAATAAGAGACTTCACCCATATTTACATACCCATATAAATATCTATCAATCGATATATGTTTATCCCATTATGGAATACTCTTATGAAATATTTACATAGATCACTTATATGATCCTACTCTCCATGTAATACTTGCATGTCTTTCCATTACAATATATAATTTCCTTATGTATATATATATATATAGTCCCTCTATGTATACATATATATAACATAATTATATCCAAACCCCTTCTTATTCATATAACAGATATATATAGTGAACTTCTTTTAATCCAATTTCTATAGAACTATTAAGGCCTTTATTTTTTTTCCATTTCCAATATATATATATCCCTTAGGTCATTTTTTTGTTTTTTTTTTTACCAATCGGAATATATATATATTCACGGCAAGCTAGCTGTTATTATTGATTTAAGGATATACATATATATGTATACATTCCGGCGCATGTAGCTCTCGGCTATTTTAAATTTCGTGGCATTTTATAAGTATAGGTCACTTCGCCTCCTAATTATACTGATTGTCAAACTCCCTTATATGTTAATGTTGATTACCACTACATATCTGTCACGCATGGTTTTACAGAACCTCTGTTGAAATTCCATTCGGGTGTTTCCAAATAAGTTGACTGCATGCCATGCACAACCGATTTAATTATACCGCTATCCACGTGGTTGACATGGACGTAGGGTAGGGTGTATAGCCCTGGCGTGACCGAACTCCGTCCGCACAGGTGGCGCCTCCATCACAAAGCGGTTTTCAGATTTCCACGGGCGAATTGAACCCTAGTCTACCCGATGTCTATTCGTACGCATAGGATTTTAGTTTTTCTGGCTGTGTGTACAGATGACAGAATTTAATGGCGGCCACAAGTTTCCGGTGGCGTGTGATCGTTTTCCTAACAGTGGTAACTTATGCCCCAAAGCAATTCACCACCGAGAGGAAACTTCTTTTCGAGCTGCCACCTCTCCTGACTTCCTCTGCAACCCGCCTCTCACGTACTGTGAGCTGGCTTAAAGAAATTCTCACCGGACACAAGGGTACCCTGGGTGTCGCGCATTGCTGCTCTGGAAATCCTCTCCGGGATTTTGCACCCATTCGAATTAACTGAAGGGTACCTGGTTAACTCTGCGAAACGGGTTTCCAGTACTTGCAACGCTTTTGTTTTAGGGTTTTGGGGTTCCTTATTAACCCTTCCCCGTTCCCATCCATATTGTTATCTGATTTCTTTCTTTCGTTGATCCCAGTCGCAGTGATTCCTGGCTGCGAGGTTTTGATCCCCTGCTCGCCATCCAGTGCCGACGCACTTACCTGGTCCTTCTGCGATTCACCAATTTCTTTTATCGTAGAATGCGTTATTCAGTTCTTTCGGTTTGTTTTTCTTTTCTAGAATTGCATTGATCTGCTTTATTCTCGAAATGCTTTGGGCGGTTCTACTGTTTAATTCATGGCAATGTTGCAGGCTCGCAGATTATTCGGAAGTGAGGAAATTTCATTCGGCTACGAGTGAGGGTGTTTCCTTTGTTTTTCTCTACCCTCGTCAGAACTCTGGCTTCGGCCTTTGAAGATTTTCAGAAACGAGTCAGAGATTTTTATCTCTTGCTACCCCTGTACACCCAGCGTAAATTTACTTCAGCCCATTCTATTTTTGCAGCTATTATAAATTGAGTGTATGAAGAACTAGGTTTTCGTAACATGATTATGGTTCGTAGTTTGGCTAACTATCTTTCGCTGGACTGTGGCCGAGTGTAAATGACCGGTTCATTTATCATGGTTCCATTTATTCAGTTTCATTTTAATCGCTATGGATACTCATTCTCACCTCAACCTTTTTCTGTATCCTAATACGATGTCATCTGTACCCAGATCTAGAAGATTGGCAGCGTTCCGGACGACGTAGGTAAGGATGATTTGTGTTCTGAGTTTCTGTAGTATTTTAAATCCACCGTATATCTACGAATCTAACTATTCTGCATCACAACTGCTATATAGAGTGGATTTGGATATTCGGCCCTGTGGCACTAATTCCCGTTTCATAGAAATTTCTTGTGAAAACTGTGTAGTTCTCTTCGCTCCGGCGTGAGAATTTTAATTACAACTCTTCGGTTTCGCATTGTTTTATTGTGTCGTTTCGCATTGTTTTGTTGTGTCGTTCGGCCCCTCTGTCTGGTCGCAACTACTTTTGACTGGTCTCCACGGTGCCGTGGTGTAGGAGGTCGCACCAACCAGATTGCTACGTTGAATAAGGTTTTTATGCAAATAGTCATTTTCATGATTTCTCCGCATTATTATTACTCGACCATACCTCTGTTCCAATTGCACTAATGATTACCCATTCACATATTACGTTGATTCACTATGATATTGTTTTCGGTTTGTAGTGTATGATGGTATATATATATACGATGCACAGGTATATTCCCTTTTTGACATACCTCCTTTGACTATATAATGCGGTTATCCTATAATTTGTAGTTATCTATATGTCTATTGCGCACTTGTATTTGGATACAAAAAGGTTCAGATTTCTTCTAAGGCCGAGACTTATTAATATGTCTTTTCTCCTTGATTTTTAAGTGCGGATTATTATAGAAATTCGATAATGAGATTAAGGATATACTTTGCGCATATTTTATTTCAATTGCCCTAAGGTTGGTTATAAGGTTTAGTTATAGAGTTAACTTATAATTTACTCTAACATTTGCTATATGGGTATAGCCCTCATCTCATGCAAGGTCAATTGATGTTTTAATAAGAATTTAGAATATATGCTCTAAAGTTTTCTTTCCTCTTAACTTTAATTTGGCTTTCAATGTACACCTATATGTACACAATAATATTGCACTAAAGAAATGTAATTATAAATGAAATTCTTTTGCTATGATACTTGTATTCAACAATTTAGAAAAATTTCCTGAATACAATATAACCAATTATAACTTGCTAGATCATGTAAATAGAGTAGAAGTAAAGTCTTTTTATATCATTGGGAATTTTAGTCATTTATAACTTGTAGTATCAATCAGATAGAGTACTAGAAGTATATTTATATATATATATATATATTTTTTCCTCTTTATACCTCCAGCTGGTGGTGTTTATATCGTTTTGCTTTAGTGTTGCTATAATATTCTTCTAGCATTCTCATCAGTATGAAGTAGCACCTTTGTACCTCTCCGAAATAACAATAATTGATCATTTGAAGAGGTTAAGTAGCTTCAGATTTAAACCGAACTTGGTTTAGAGATTCTGAAGTTTCTACTCTATGGATATTCTAGTCTACAACAAAACGGAATCTGGAGGGTGATTACCCTAAGATGGACACTGTTAAATGTAGTACTAATATAAATCCCACCATTAATTAAATTTTCTATATGTAGCCAATTCATACCATAGAAACATAGACTAACAAAAGTTTCAGAACATACCACTGTCTGCAAATGACCAACCTCCCAACCTTAGAATCCTCTTTATCTCCCAGGATTCACCCCAGAGTAGAGATCACCTCCTAGCACAGATCTACCTCTGATCTGCATAGGAGCAGCTTATTTAAGCTCATAGTTCCCCCCAAAGCATGTTTCTAATTCTGCGTCCAGAATAGCAGGATGCTTTCTTTCCTGTTTAGCCTAGGCTTCCCATCTTGGGATTCTTTAAAGCTGCTTTAAGCTTTTCCTCAGCTTTTCCAGCTTTTTTCTCACCTCTTCCCAACTACTCCTCTTCATTGGGGAAAATTTAGATTCCTCCTCAAATCTAAATAAATTTCTTTCAAGGATTTTTTGAAAGATTTTTGGGGATTTGTTGCCTTATCCATCCTCATGGATTTGGCAAGTGATCTCTAGTTCTCTTTTTGGTCAACTTGCACAATCATTTTATTTATTTCCTCAAATAAAATATGTAAATACATTCACACCATAGTCATCCCTTGGGGTCCACCCCCTTAGGATCTAAAATTCAAATGTCTAACTTTTAAAAATTCAACACACAAATTGGGGGTGTTACATATTCCCCCTCTGGAAATAAACACCGTCCTCGGTGTTGTTATTCAACTACTAAAGTTTAGTTAAACAAAAATGGATATTTCTCCATTATTTCAGCTTCCCTTTCCCAGGTGGCTTCTTCAGCAGTAAAGTGCTTCCACTGCACCTTTACTCTGACCACTGTTCTGTTTCTCAATTCAATTTCTTCTCGCTCCAATATTTGAAGCGGTTCTGGCAGAAACTCCCCTTCTGGTTCCACCTGTACAGCATTCCAATCAACTATGTGAGAAGCATCATGCACATATCTTTTTAATAATGAAACATGAAATACATTATGCACTTTAACATGAGGTGGTAAAGCCAACTTGTAAGCCACTGGTCCCACCCTTTCTAACACCTCGAAAGGCCCACAATATCTAGGTGCTAGTTTTGCACAACTTCCCGCATAGAGTGTGCTCTTTTTGGGTTTGATGCGCAAATACACATGATCCCCCACTTGGAATTCTCGGTGCACCCTTTTCTTAAAGGCTATCTTTTTATATCGATTTGTCTTTGTCTTTATGTTTTTATTATTTGTTTAACAATTTTCTTTCCATCTCTTGTAGTCATCTTGGTCCCAACACCGGTACTCCTCTGGATGAAACTCCAACTCAAGGGGTAAGCCTTTCTCCCATAGAGTGCCTCAACGGACTCATCTTAATAAGTTGATAGCTGACATTATAAGCAAACTCGGCTAAATGCGAGATATTCTTCCCATTTGATGGTCTATCCATCACATACATTACATAACATATCCTCCAATACTTGATTCGTTCTTTCTAAGCATACATGTTTGAGGGTGATAAGCGTTACTAAAGGCGTTACTAAAATTCAACTTAGCGCCCATACCTAACAACCCTTTCCCAAAATCACACTGTAAACTTAGCATCTATAAAGTTAGTGCTTTGGGCACCATGACTGTCTGCTTCGGAAAACATTTCATAAAACATGGAAAGTAGACTTGACTGGTATAAAGTGAGCAGCTTTGGTTAAAGTGTCTACTACTACCATTACTGAATCATGTTGATATTTAGTCTTGGGTAATCCTGTTATAAAATCCATGGAGACTGTATCCCATTTCCATTCTGCAATTGGAAGAGGATTTAACAGCCCTGCTGGGTGTTGATGCTCAACTTTGACCAGTTGACATTCCATACACTTACTCAGATACTCCGCCACATCTTTCTTCATTCCTGGCCAGAACAACTTCTTTTTCAAGGCTGTTAACATTTTCTGGTATCCTGGATGTCCTGCATAAGGTTGCTTGTGATATTCATCTAGAATTTCTCTTTTCAATGACTCTATATTTGGAATATACAACCTGTTTTTGTAATAGAGAAGCCCTTTTTGGTTTTTAGTGAAATCAGTTTTATCCTTTATCTGTAGTTGCACCAAGAGTGCTTCATAGTTAGGATCTTGATTTGCTTCTTTTACCACCAATTCCTCTATCTCCATCTGGGCACTACTCCCAATGCTGTTTAAATGTTGACAAGCATTCCTACTTAAGGCATCAACAACTTTATTTTCTTTTCCCTTGATATGTTTTATGTCCATATCAAATTCACTTAGAAAAGACAACCATCTAGCTTGTCTTGCATTCAGGTCAGTTTGGGAAAAGAAATATTTAAGGCTGATATGATCAGTCATCAATGTGAACTTCTTCCCCAACAGATAGTGCCTCCACATTTTTAAAGCATGAATAACAGCTGCAAATTCCAAATCATATTCACTATAATTCTGTTCATGAGTTTTTAATTTCCTAGACTCATAGGCAATAACTGAATTTTCTTGCAATAGGACTCCTCCTAGCCCCTCTCTGCACGCATCCGTACATACCACAAACTCTTTATCAGGATCAGCAATTTTTAATATAGGAGCTGAAATAAGTTTCTGTTTCAATTGTTCGAAACTGTTTTGGCATTTTTCAGTCCACACAAACTTAACACCCTTTCTTTGTAATGAGGTTATGGGATTTGCTATAGCAGAAAATCTCTCCAGAAATCGGCGATAATAGCCTGCCATTCCCATAAATGATCTTACTGCTGCGACATCAGTGGGAATTGGCCATTCTTTAATAGCTTTTATCTTTTCAGGGTCAACAACAAGCCCTTTTTCAGAAATAATATGGCCTAAATATTGAATTTTATCTTTATAAAATTCACATTTACTGAACTTGGCATATAGCTGGTTTTCTTTTAAAGTATGCAACACTATTCTCAGATGTTCCTTGCGTTCCTCTTCGTTTTTAGAATAGACTAAGATATCATCTATGAACACAAGAACAAATTTGTCCAAATACTTATTCAACACACTGTTCATCAGACACATAAATGTGGCAGGGGCATTTGTCAAACCAAAAGGTAAGACTACAAATTCGTAATGCCCATACCTAGTTCGAAATGCTGTTTTGCTGATGTCTTCTTCTTTAATTCTAAGCTGGTGATACCCGGTCCTTAGGTCTATCTTGGAGAAGACTGAAGCTCCTCTCACTTGATCAAAAAGATCATCAATTCTAGGAAGTGGATATCTATTCTTAATGGTCAACTTGTTCAGTTGACGATAGTCAATGCACATCCTAAAAGTCCCATCCTTATTTTTAACAAATAAAACTGGGGCTCCCCAAGGGGATACACTTGGTCTAATATAACCCTTATCCAATAATTCTTGCAGCTGCATCTTCAATTCCATCAGTTCTGGAGGGCTCATCCGATAAGGAGCTCGAGAAATAGGTGTAGCTCCCGGCACCAGATCTATAGAAAAGTCAATCTCTCTTTTGGGGGGGAGATGAGGGATTTCCTTGGGAAAAATTTCCTTAAATTCTCTGATGACTGGTATAGCATCCAGTAACTCTTCCTCAGTTTGATGTTCTATTTCTTCTACCTGCACTGCATAGACTTGGTACCCTTTTCTAGCTATTCTTTTCAATTGTAATGCTGATATTTGTCTTACTACAATGGGTTTTGGTTTCCCTTTTAGTGTAAAAGGTTTCCCCTCCTCATCTACACAATGCAGGGTTTTATCCCAGCAGTTCATTAAGGCTTTCTTCTTTTCCAGCCAATCCATTCCTATCAGCAGATCATAGGATCCTAATGGCAATATGTTTAGATTTACTTCTGTTGGGAACCCATCTAATTCTATTGCTGTTTTGGGCAACTTATGTGTGACTTTTCTCTTAGTTCCAGTGGCCAGCTGTACCAACCATGACTGCTGAAATTTTTCAGGTTTAATTTTACATTTTTCTACAATTCCAGGACTAATATAACTCAAAGAAGCACCTGGATCAATCAAAACAGTAACAGGTATGTCATAAATATTACCATCCATTTCCACCATGGTTGCTTGATGTTCTGCCTGTCGATTTTCCAGGGCTGCACTGATGGTTGGTATGTTTCTGGCTATGTCATTGACGGTTGTTGCCTCTCGCTCTCTGCTGATCATGTGGATATTTCGATGGGGACAATCCCTCATCATATGGGGTTCTCCACAGCCCCAATATTTCAGAGGTTCTTTCATTCTGACTGTCCCTTATTTTCTATTGTTTCCTTCTACTGGTTTTGAAGCCACTTGGGACTGAGCAGTTTGACTTTCTTTTGGTTTGCTGAACTTTTTCCTTTGATGATCTCTACCAAAATTCCTTAAATATGTTGGTTTTGGTCTCTTTCCTTTGAACTCACCCTTGTTCATCCAGCCCTTCCCTTGTTCAGCTTTACCTTTAAACTGCTGATAGCATAATCTTGCTTTTCTAACAGCTTCATCCATGGTCTTTGGGTTGTCAAACTCAATTTTTTCCTTGTACACAGTAGGCAAACAATTTAAAAACCTTTGCACTTTTTCCTTTTCTTCCCTAATGTAAGGAACATACCTCAGTAAATTAGTAAACTTAGTGACAAACTCATCAATAGTGAGCTGCCCTAGCCTAAGTTCATGGAATTCTTTTGCTTTATCGTCATAATAACGTTCATTTAAATAACGACTTTTGAACTTAGTCTGAAAATCTTCCCAAGTAACTGTCCTTTCATCAATGGCATGCACCATTTTTGTCTCTTCCCACCAGAGTGTAGCTTTTCCTTGTAGCTGGTACACAGCTAATCTAGCCTTCAGATTGCTCTCATATTCATAGACTTGGAAGTACTTAATCATGTTCAGCAACCAAGCTTCAACATCCTCCTCCTTCTCCCCATCATAGGAGGGAGGTTTGATCTTTCTAAATTCTCCCTGCAACTCTCTTTCCTGCTTCTGTTGATTTCTGGCTGCATCCTCATCCTCAGATTCATCCATCTTTCTTTTCCCAGAACCTTCACCTTCCTGGCTGTTCCGGGAAGTTAGCTCTCTGATGAGCTTTTCCTGTTTCTTACTGACTGATGACAACATGTCATTTTGGCTTTTTAATTCAGCCAACTCTCGTTGCATCCGATGCAACATAGCCAGTACCGGGGCATTGGGATCTGGAGTAACAAACTCATTCCGCAGATCCACATAAATCCCTTCACCTTCTTCCATTTCAACTGTATACACTTACAACACAGATTAGCCACATTTATAAACTACAGAAAAACAAAATATTTAATAAGTAGTGAGCACAAAACGACAGCCCAAATTGTTGTAACTAGTGCTCCGATACCATTTGTCACACCTCTAGTTTGGAATTTTTTTTAATTTTTTTTTTCTGCCTCCTTACGAGTATAACCACATATGTAAATATATAACTTATATGTGATCCACATATATAAATATATATATATATAAATATATAACATATGTAAAAGATATACATGGATCAACCATCTCCTTTGGAGTATTTATAACCCCCTACCCATTTATATGTCAATTCCATATCTTAGTAAGATACTTCACCCATGTTTTCATACCCATATAAATATCTATCAAAATATATATGTTTATCTCATTCTGGAATACTCTTATGTAATATCTACATAGTTCACTTATGTGATCCTACTCTCCATGTAATACTTGCATATCTTTTCATTACAATGTATAATTTTCTTATGTATATATATATATAGTCCCTCCATATATACATATATATATAACATAATTATATCCAACCCCCTTTTTTTCATATAACAAATATATATATATAGTGAGCTTCTTTTAATCCAAATTCCATAGAACTGTTACGGCCTTTAATTTTTCCCTTTCCAATATAAATATATCCCGTAGGTCATTTTTTTGGTTTTTCTTTTCAATCGGAATATATATATATATTCACGGCAAGTAGTGGTTATTATTGATTTGAGGATATACCTATCTATGTATGCATTCCGACGCAGGTAGCTCTCGGCTATTCGAAATTTCGTGGCCTTTTATACGTATAGGTCACCTCGCCTCCTAATTATACTGATGTTCAAACTCCCTTATCTGTTAATGTTGATTATCTGTCACGCATGGTTTTACAGAACCTCCTTTGAATTTCCATTCGGGTGTTTCCAACTAAGTTGACCGCATACCATGCGTAACCGGTTTAACTATACCGCCATCCACGTGGTTGACCTGGACGTAGGGTAGAGTGTATAGCCCTGGCATGACCGAACTCCATCCGCACAGGTGGCGCCTCCATCACAAAGCGGATTTTCAAATTTCTACGGCGAATTGAACCCTAGTCTACCCGAGATCTATTCGCACGCATAGGATTTCAGTTTTCTGGCTGTGTGTACAGATGACAGACTTTAATGGCGGCCACAAGTTTCAGGTGGCGTGTGATCGTTTTCCTCACAGTGGTAACTCATGCCCCAACGCAATAACCTACCGAGAGGAACTTCTTATCGAGCTGCCACCTCTCCTGATTTCCTCTGCAACCCGCCTCTCACGTACTGTGAGCTGGCTTAAAGAAATTCTCACCGGACGCAAGGGTACCCAGGGTGTCGCGTATTGCTGCTCTAGAAATCCTCTCCGGAATTCTGCACCCATTCGACTTGACTGAAGGGTACCTGGTTAATTCTGCGAAGCGGGTTTCCCGTACTTGCAACGCTTTTGTTTTAGGGTTTTTTGGGTTCCTTATTAACCCTTCCCCGTGCCCATCTATATTGTTATCTGATTTCTTTCTTTCGTTGATCCCAGTCGCAGTGATACCTGGCTGCGAGGTTTTGATCCCCTGCTCGCCATCCAGTGCCGAAGCACTTACATGGTCCTTCTACGATTAACCAGTTTCTTTTATCGTCGAATGCTTATTCATTTCTTGCAGTTTGTTTTCCTTTTCTAGAATTGCATTGGTCTGCTTTATTCTCGAAATGCCTTCGGCGGTTCTACTGTTTAATTCATGGCAATGTTGCAGGTTCGCAGATTATTCAGAAGTGAGGAAATTTCATTCGGCTACGAGTGAGGGTGTATCCTTTGTTTTTCTCTACCCTCGTCGGAACTCTGGCTTCGGCCTTTGAAGATTTTCAGAAACGAGTCAGAGATTTTTATCTCTTGCTACTCCTGTACACCCAGCGTAAATTTACTTCCGCCTATTCTATTTTTTTTCCAGCTATTATAAATGGAGTGTATGAAGAACTAGGTTTTCGTAACATGATCATGGTTTGTCGTTTGGTTCACTATCTTTTGCTGGACTGTGGCCGAGTGTAAATGACAGATTCAGTTATCATGGTTCCATTTATTCAGTTTCATTTTAATCGCTATGAATGCTCATCCTCACCTCCACCTTTTCTGTATCCTAATACGATGTCATCTGTACCCAGATCTGGAAGATTGACAGCGTTCCGGCTGACGTAGGTAAGGATGATTTGCGTTCTGAGTTTCTGTGGTATTTTAAATCCACCGTATATCTACGAATCTGACTACTCTGCATTTCAACTGTTACATAGGGTGGATTTGGATATTCGGCCCTGTGGCCCTAATTCCCGTTTCATAGAAATTTCTTGGGAAAACTGTGTATTTCTCTTCGCTCCGGCGTGAGAATTTTAAATTACAACTTTCCGGTTCCGCATTGTTTTATTGTGTCGTTTCGCATTATTTATTTGTGTCGTTCGGCCCCTCTGTGCCGTGGTGCCGTGGTGTAGGAAGTCGCACCAACCAGATTGCTACGTTGAATAAGGTTTTTATGCAGATATTTGTTTTCATGATCTCTCCGCATCATTATTATTGCCACTCCTCTGTTCCAATTGCGCTAATGATTACCCATTCCCATATCACGCGGATTCGTTATAATATTGTTTTCGGTTGGTAACGTATGCTAGTATATATCTATACAATGCACAGGTATATTCCCTTTTTGACATACGTCCTTTGACTGTGTGATTTGGCTCATTATATAATGCGGATATCCTATACTGTGTAGTTATCTCTGTGTCGATTGCGCACTTGTATTTGGATACAAAAAGGTCCAGATTTCTTCTAAGGCCGAGACTTATTAATATGTCTTTTCTCCTAGACTTTTAAGTGCGGATTATTATAGAATTTCGATAATTAGATTTAGGATATACTTTGTGCATTTTTTTATTTCAATTGCCCTAAGGTTGGTTATAAGGTTTAGTTATAGAGTTAACTTATAATTTTCTCTAACATTTGCTATATGGGTATAACCCTCATCGCATGCAAGGGTTAATTGATGTTTTAATAAGAATTTAGAATACATGCTCTAAAGTTTTCTTTCCTCTTAACTTTAAATCGAATTTCAATGTACACCTATATGTACACAATAATATTTCACTCAAGAAATGTAATTATAAATGAAATTCTTTTGCTAGAATACTTGTATTCAACAATTTAGAAAAATTTCCTGAATACAATATAACCAATTATAACTTGCTAGATCATGTAAATAGAGTAGAAGTAAAGTCTTTTTATATCATTGGGAATTTTAGTCATTTATAACTTGTATATCAATCAGATAGAGTACTAGAGGTATATTTATATATATATATATATATTTTTTCCTCTTTATACCTCCAGCTGGTGGTGTTTATATCGTTTTGCTTTAGTGTTGCTATAATATTCTTCTAGCATTCTCATCAGTATGAAGTAGCACCTTTGTACCTCTCCGAAATAACAATAATTGATCATTTGAAGAGGTTAAGTAGCTTCAGATTTAAACCGAACTTGGTTTAGAGATTCTGAAGTTTCTACTCTATGGATATTCTAGTCTACAACAAAACGGAATCTGGAGGGTGATTACCCTAAGATGGACACTGTTAAATGTAGTACTAATATAAATCCCACCATTAATTAAATTTTCTATATGTAGCCAATTCATACCATAGAAACATAGACTAACAAAAGTTTCAGAACATACCACTGTCTG
The DNA here is from genome assembly GCA_034641835.2 of Pinus albicaulis. Classification (NCBI taxonomy): domain Eukaryota; kingdom Viridiplantae; phylum Streptophyta; class Pinopsida; order Pinales; family Pinaceae; genus Pinus; species Pinus albicaulis. The sequence continues at coordinate 797,148,143 of CM076572.1, read as the reverse complement.
CAAATGACCAACCTCCCAACCTTAGAATCCTCTTTATCTCCCAGGATTCACCCCAGAGTAGAGATCACCTCCTAGCACAGATCTACCTCTGATCTGCATAGGAGCAGCTTATTTAAGCTCATAGTTCCCCCCAAAGCATGTTTCTAATTCTGCGTCCAGAATAGCAGGATGCTTTCTTTCCTGTTTAGCCTAGGCTTCCCATCTTGGGATTCTTTAAAGCTGCTTTAAGCTTTTCCTCAGCTTTTCCAGCTTTTTCTCACCTCTTCCCAACTACTCCTCTTCATTGGGGAAAATTTAGATTCCTCCTCAAATCTAAATAAATTTCTTTCAAGGATTTTTTGAAAGATTTTTAGGGATTTGTTGCCTTATCCATCCTCATGGATTTGGCAAGTGATCTCTAGTTCTCTTTTTGGTCAACTTGCACAATCATTTTATTTATTTCCTCAAATAAAATATGTAAATACATTCACACCATAGTCATCCCTTGGGGTCCACCCCCTTAGGATCTAAAATTCAAATGTCTAACTTTTAAAAATTCAACACACAAATTGGGGGTGTTACAGATACTTATCCTTCATTGGTCCTTACTTCTACCTTTATTCTTTATGTACACACACTGGATCAGTTGCCACACCTGACAAGCACCCAATGCCTTTTCTTCCCTTTAATAATGTATATATACACACAATTTAAATCACAATGCATACACCCACATACAACACCATACCATACATGCACCCACACTGTCATACGACACATACACCTACGTCTGTTATAACACAATACATACACATACATTCGGTGTACAACACAACACAATACATACACCTGCACCCTGTGTACAATACAATACATATACATATACTGCATGCCCGAAACACAACATATATGACATGCACACAATACTAGCGTATACCAATACCATATGCACAACATCTACAAAGTACCACCTATACACAACACCACATGTACAACATGTACACAAAACCACATGTACAACATGTACACAAAACCACATGCACACAACACCACATGTACAATCATGCACACAACACACACCCAACACCATATGTACATAGCACCATATGTACAACACAGAAACAACACAATATGTGCATAACACTGCATACACAACATGTATATAACACGATATGTACACAACACCACATATCCAACATGCGCAGAACACCATATGCACACAACATCGCATATCCAACATGCACACAATACAGTATGTACACAACACCACATATCCAACATGTACATAACAATATCTATACATAGCACTACTATGCAATATACACACAACTATATATATACAATAGACATACAACATCATATGTACACAATACTACATATGTTACATGTATACCTCACCATAGGTACAATCATTGAATATAAAACATGTGCAACATATACACAAAAGTAAAACTACACATCCATAGACCACACACTGACCCCACAAGCAACCTTGCTTCTAGTGTCTTTCCGCTATCCATGCTTATCCTAGCATGCCACAGATCACATTGTTTTCATTTCATTGATGTACCCCTCAACATTACCCTGCAATAACATAGACATATACATAGTATAATCACATAATATCAATTCATACCCACATGATACTGACCTTGTATATCTGTCAAGGTTATTCTTCCCCTTTGATTCCTCATAAGACAAGAATTTGTTCATGCCATTCACCCGCATAGGCAATCATTCCTCCACAAGAAGGATTCCTGATGACCCTGTCAGACAACAACATACATACATACATATATATACATATACAAATTAGCATAAAACAATCATGATTTCCGACGAACCTGTGAGATAACTGCATACATATATACATATATAAATATCAACATAATCATGATCACAACATAATTTCTAGATATCATAAGGTCTAGGTAAAGATAACTTCCTTTATCCATGCACAACATAGAAAACAACAGTTCTCGACATAGCCCAGGCATCTAACACCTCAGATCCATTTTCTTTAACTTTTTTGTTTCCTTTCTCATGTTTGTACTGCCACCATCCATCTACCACATTGAACCCAACCAATCCAACCGAATGTCATATTCTTACCTTCCATTGTGCTTACTAATGCACCAATATGTATCTGTGTCTTTCATTACCTGTTGGGTACCACACGGATCTCCTTGAGCTCCATTAATTTCCTACTTCCCCAACCAATTCCCAAGACTCTCAAATAAAAGGAAAAAAAAAAAGATATAAAATGAATAAAACCATGAGAATAAATAACAATACGACACCACAACAACATGGTATGGCCATACACTAGACATAAACAAAGCAAAAAATGAAGTGCAACAAACCACAAGAGATCAAAAGCACAAGACTGACAAAAAACACCATGTATAAATCCCCATGGTTCTCTAGTGCTTCTGAAGGAAAACTCAACGTGATCCTTCTCCAAGATTTCATGGAAGTCTCTTTTTCCATGCAATCCCTGCATCATACTTCCATAACCACACAATTGTTAGCACATAGGTAAGTATAAAAATATACCAATTATCTTACCTTGTGGTGCCAAACACGCTGACCTGTAACTGAACACATATGTCAACCATATGTACCAAAGATCAAGACAACATATCTATAATTTTGAAATCAACTTTTACCAAGACTAACAACCATGTCATAATCCATAATCAACTCACATTCATCGGTCATAATACATAATTACACAACTATTACTTACTTACACTCAAGTACATATCATTTGTCCCAATACATATCTGTTAGTACAACCATCTTAAAATAACATCATTTCTTCAAGAAATCTCATAAACACATATTCATATCATGTGATTAATCATCATTCAAAAAAACTATACATGTACCATGTTAGATAAATCAAATAGACGACATAGTAGACACCAAACACTCAACACTATATAGATGACACAATCAAATAGTCAAGCACTAAGTAGATGACATAAGAAAACTTATAGCTTAATGTATCTTAGGGGAGGCTATCTTGTCTGCACAATCAGTCTAGATTAGCACGATATAACTTCACAATATATCAACTCAAACATAAATAAGGTCATGATATCCATAATAGTAACTAGCTAACATGTTCACATAATAAACTCATAAAAAAATGTCATTCATGCATAAAAATCACATATGCATAGTCAACCTATATTAGTATGACATAATATCACCATATATTAACTCATATCTAAATGTCATAGCCATAATCATCTACATAAACCAATCTAGATCATCTCGATACATATAACATCAATATCTTAATTCCATAACCCTAATCATCAAGTTAACTAGCATATAACAACAACAAGTCAACACATAACACACTCATCAACAACATATAACATAATCATCAAGTTTAACTAACATAAAACTACAATAAGTTACTACCATGCATGACTATCTGACGAACGTACATATGACCACACTGATTCACTAACATCTAAGATACATGTAACGACAACAAAAATAAAGTGACAAAGATGTATATAAGAAACCCTAATTCTTATAAAAACCATTAACCACATACTCGTATGCCAAACATACAACCTGGATTACGATTTTCTCTTACCCCGAAGTCTAGTGCTATAAATTCACTTCAATGATCTGCATCTCTTGTTCTATATTAGCTAACATATCAGCATCATATCTTACCAAGAACATCATGATGACCTAAAATTTATACAATGACCTTATGGACAACAACCTTAACCATAAAAATGCATGTATAACAATGTATCGACACTGACATGCATAATGCACATACAACCGACATCCACTCATGGCGACCACATCAAATCACCATCAAATTTCACATGGCGGCGCCACTAAAACTATGAATAACACCATGTGTATGTGATAAGCACATAGAACATAACCATGAGGAACACATACGTAATCGACATGAATTCACAATTAATGCACCACCCAAGGAGAGTGAAACCATGCTCTGATACCACATGTAGCGTCCAGATCCCCTCAAATCTACCCAAGTAACCGACCAACCGAATCAAAGATGAGTTGAGGGCAATTAAGAGCATACTCAACTTCCTTGGTGACTTTAAGGAAGTGGAATCGACACGGAAAACAATAACACAGACTCCCTACACCTGCAACAGGACCCCCAGAGGTTATCCTAGTCATCAAGCTGATCTATCCCTGGGTCCCACTAAATTTTACTAAAGAAAATCCCCCGGATGCTCCCACAAGCCTGCATTCCTACGTCTGGGTAGCTCTGGACGCACCCACAAGATTACATTCCTACATCCAAGGACTATTTCCAACGGACATGTGCTAGATTCTGCGTGATTTAACGCACCTTTCAGGCCCAAAATTCCGTCCACTGCCTAGAACTTGTAACTTCTGTAATCCATTAAATACATGATGACAATACTAATAAACTAAAAAATAACTCTAAGACTAGGCATGACCATCCCAACTGGGAGTGACATTATGTCAAACACTTGGCATCAATTCAATCTACAGGTCTAGGATACAAGATAGAGCATGAATGATTTAAAACTCTTATGATACATTACAAGAAGGATCACCACCCTATTCCTTGAACATATATGGCATAAGTTAGGTCTTTCATCCATTATTTTAACGATTACAAGTAAAAGCATGAGATAACCATGGAAATAACTACTCATTTAAATATGCTTATAACCAACATAAAACCATGGAAATAATAGTGATATAAAAACCATTAAATCCACACATTAATAAGTACAAAAGAAAGAGAACTTAGCTTTCATTAATCATAGGAACTTAACTGACCAGGGTTTGGAATTCCACGTACCACCCGACCATAGACATGGCTAAGCCAAATCTCTCTTCAGCCAGTCACCCCAATGCCATATTCCAAGAATGAATTTGGGATCTCATGGATATACCAATCCAAAACCAACCAAGGGAATCCATTGGTTAAACCACCTCCACCCTCACCATACCATGACCACACTAAAACTAGTGCTCCAATCACAACTGAAACGAAATTGGATTTCCATTCGGAATCCATCACTATTCTTGAGGAATTTTTTGCCTCCCTTTCTCTTAGGCTTTACCACAATCCAATCCTGGATCACTAGGCCCTAAATCGAGACGCCTACCTCAATATTTTCCATGTATCCTGCTAAAACCTATCAAGGGATTCCTAGGCCTTTGGGAATGAACTTGAGACCATGTCCACCCCGGATTCAGAGATCCATCTGGAAATTCCAAAGCTCAAAACCGAGATCAAAATCCCAACACACCATAACATCCAGAGAAAGGCAAGGCAAGGCTGAAAACCACTCTCAAAACTCGGTAAAACCATGCCACCGACAACAAGAAAACCAAATACCAACATGCATAATCCATGCATGTCCAAACTAGCTAGGAAATCACACATGCAATATGTTACCTGTAAGTATTCCTGTTGAGGCTGCTAGATCATGCTCTCCCTTGATTGATCCTTGTAATTTTACTTTCCTTTCATTGTCCTTCCTTTGATTGCTTTCCTCTTTCTTGGATCAATACTGAAATGATCCAAGAAAACACTAAGTATTCAAGTGTGCGAGAGAGAGAATAATGAGAGATATCCAAAATTGAACTGAAAAAAGGTACCAATTGATCCTTATAAGCCTTTTTATCAATGAGGCCTCTAATTTCTTTATTTTCCAATATTTTACTTCAATTTCCTCCTCACATGCAACCTGTGACCTTTTACCTTTCTGAGTATCGTAATATCCTTTATTTTCATAAACAAATATGCCAAAAATCATTTTTTCCTCTTTAATGCTTATCCATTTACTTTTCCAATTTCCTTAGCCATAAACACATATCCAATGATTCCCAGTAGGATATTTTTCCCAACATCCATCTTGGAATAAGTGTCCCTTAACTGTGGTCTTATGTATTCCTTTATTAAATTTATTTACATGAACTTTTAGCTCAGGTTTGTTACATAAGGTTCTAAGAATGATGGTGTATATTTTGGCTCTGCCTTGCAACCAACGACTACCGTCAGTTTAACTTTTTCTGAACTTGACCCTGGGTTGGTATTCTCCTATCTATTTTCAGAGCCCTCCTTTTTCAAGGATATTTTCCTTTGGATACTTTCTCCCCCCTTTCCTTTAGTGTGAATAAATAGATTTTAGGGCACATTTTTCACTCCTGCACTACCTGGATTTCCCTTCCCATAATTCTGTCTCTTTCACTTTCTTAGACTCTTACTTATTTACTCGAATCTTCTTTGGTTTGAGTTCCCTTAACATGCAATTTCTCTTTTACCCACTATGCCTCATTTATCTCCCTCTATTAAGAAATTGGTACTAATTCTAATATGCATTCATTCATTCCACTTACCTCACGTCCTCAAGCCATCATCCCACCATAGCGTCGTACTCTGACACGATCTTCCACCACAACGGGTATCTTTTAAACATAGGTAGAAAGGACGTCTAGTTTTCTCAACGATGATTATAATATATCGATGACAATTTACCTCTTAAATACCCATTTCTCTTCATGATTGTTATATTTTATTCGCTCAAGGTCTTCCCATTAAATTTCTGCCAAATTCCTTACTGGTGAAACTCCCAGTGGTCGTTTTCCATCAAGGACATCTATATTGATATAACCCAAACTCATTTTGATTGCAATTACTACACTACTCACCTGGCCATGTCACCATTTTCAGTCACCAACTTTGAGTAAGGTTTCCCCCAACACTGCATCACTTTCTAGTCTATTGCAATATCTCAATTGGTGCACAATGATCAAAATCTTTATAACTAATAAAAAACCTCGAACCTTAACTCCTATTATTATAATTTTTCTACCAATAAAAAACATTCCATCTTATTTATGTACAGTTGGTAGACTAGCCCTCCTTCTCATATATGTAGAGTGTGCATGATCCCAACTGTCTCTATAAAGTTTCGGCCTGCTCCCATTTATAAATCCTTCATGTGGTGCGACATCCAAGTTCCTTAGTTTTACTACACCTACATCAGTCATACACTAGATGACATATGGTCCCATCTTGTTTATCTCAAATTTACCTGGGTGCCTATTAAATTTACTATGATATAATAATACCAAATATCCCACTTGAAATATATATTTTTTTATCATTCAGTTGTGTCATTTTATCTAGGGCCTTCTGCACTTCCTAGTGAAAACTGGCTCGTGTCGAATCCTCTTCTAGTCGCAGTAGGTCTTATAGTCATTGTTCCACCACATCAGATTCCATCATATGTGTCACTAGTGCAATGTGCAGGCTATGCACCGAGAATTCCATTGGCACGACAACTTACATCTTGTATACTAGTTGAAAAGGTGTATACCCGGTTAGTTTCTTGCACGTAGTTCTATCAGCCCACAAGACTGTAGGGATCCCCAGGTTCCAATCATCACATTGCATGTTACATACCTTGGTGAGAACAATTTCTAGAATATTATTGAAGGCATATTGTGCCATTGGCTTGGAAAAGTTATGGAGTTCTCTTTTGATGGTAGATCTCAAACTCGTTTTTTAGCACCATGATAGTTCTGTTCAAGAAATGTGTCCCTTGATCATTCATTAAAATTCTGGGACATCTAAACCTAGTCAACAAATTTTTGAACAAAAACCACACAACAGTATTTACGCTGAAATATCTTACTGGCATAGCTTCATGCCATTTGGGTAGATAATCCATAGTGGTGATGATGTACCGCACATTGGTCCTCCTCATAGGTGGGTCAATTGGTCCAACAAAGTCGATGACCCACTTAACAAATGGTTGCAATGTGAACTACAAATTTAGAGGAATTTCATCTTGTATGGATGGTTTTCCCACTTGCTCACACACATCACAAGTCTTGAAAAAATCCTTAGCATTAGCATGCACTCTAGGCCATCACAATCCAATGCATAGAATCTTGTATACTGTAAGACACCTTGCATAATGTCCTCCTACAAATCTTGCATGTGCTTATTCCAAGACCATCGATCCTCGTGTTCCATCACACATCTTCACATAATTATGTCTACTCCTTTCTTATACAACAATCCAGTAATTAACTGGTAATATTCCTCTTTCACCACTAACTATTTCTTCTACACCATTGTATAGTCCTCCGACATTGTCCCAATGTTAAAAAATTATGCTTTTTTTTTTTAGGTAGTAATCTACCATAGTTACTACAAAAAACTACTCGTGCAACATATTATCCTCCAAGTTTTGCACCTCTTCACCCGAAGTCAAACAAAATGGATGATCTAGCCCCATATTTAGTTTTCCTGGTTTAACCACAACTTGAATTTATTTCCCAATAAATAGTGCTTAAACTTCTAGAGGGTGTACACCATTTCCAACTCCTCTCTTTCTATAATGGTATAGCTTTGCTCCATTTTTTACAGCTTCTGACCAAAAAAGGCGATCAGGTGATCAATTTTTCCTTCGTCAAAATGAGCCAAGATTTCTCCCAGCATGATGGACGACACATCCACATGTACATGGAATTCTTCAATCCAGTTTGGATATACTAGAATAGGTGTAGACACCATATTATCCTTCGAAGTGTACAAGGCCTTGTTGACAGGAAAATATGTCCGACCAACAGTAGGGGATCTCCCCGGTAGAAATTCCCAATTAGACCTTGAACCGTTTGGAGTAGGGATCCCGTCCGGGGTGTGGGTCCGGCTACCGCTTAAGACGCCTTCCCTTCGGTCTCAAAAGAACCTGATTGAACCTGCGGACACACACTTATTCACATGATACAGAATACATGATTGATGCATTAAACACGAATAAAACACTATGCGTAGCGAGGCAATAAATAAAGCATGTACGCCTAAGGAGGTGTCGTTAGCAACACATCTTTGGGGTACTGCTTGCAAGGTAGTGTGACCACAAAAGAAATAGTTCTTTATGGCGAGATGTCCCTTTACTTTCTGAAAGATAAAACGAAATGCTAACAAAATAGTTCATTAACACTCATTAATAGAGCAAATAGTAAACTAAACATCATCAACACAAACACAGATAGCCATGATGCATAAATGATGCTATAGAGAGGGAAGCTTCATTAATCAAAAGATGTTTTGAAACTGTATAATAAAATACACATAGTGTTCGCACAACAAAACACATCATCCAACAAAGGGGTTTTAACAAGTATCTGTATTCATATGCACAAGAGTATAATATTTCAACACAATGCTATGTAGCTCTTGAGTCTCCAAAAGAAAAAGCACTTTACACTTTCCCCGTAGGGAGTTTTATAGCACAAAACTTGCCCTTTGGGCTTCTCGACTTTTCGCCTGCCTGCCTGTTGAGTTGCCTTGCGACCTGGAAGAGGTTGCGACATGCGACCTGTCTGGTGTGTGCGACTTGCGACCTGGATAGGCAGTGCGACCTGCGACTTGCCCAGGCGGTGCGACCTGCGACCTGCCTCTAACCATTTCCAATGCCTTGTTGCTACCGGGCTACGAAGATGGACGCACAATGGTGAGGTCATGGGCGTCAATCTGCTGCTCTTTGAGGAAACCTTGCCATGTCTGGTACTCTGCCACTATGGGGGAAACAAGAGGGACCTCCTCTTTCAACCGATGCATGCATTACAAAGCATTTGGAACTAGAGTTTCCCTTTTTTGTGAGATATGGTTGGAAAGAGAGGCAAGTTTGGTATAAATCCGAACTGGTGTGGCAAGAAACTGATCCAGATGTTCTTGATATGCTGTGGGCTCGGGGGTGGCAGCAGCTTGCTTGATAGGCTGCAGAAATGACTGGATTTCTTGATCCACTTGTTCCCAGGCTTTCTCTTCGTCCAATGCCCCAAGCGAAGGAATGTGGTGAAGAGTGTGCATCGATTCGATGCCACTGATCAGGTGGTTGTATGAAGACATTACTTTGTCCAGGTCCTTGGAAAGTTTGTCCTTAGACTGTATTGCCATACGGAGCTGGACCTTAGCATCCTGTGTATGAATCCAATCCCTCTTGGGCAAATTCTCAGGTGCCCGAGGGTATCGCACTGTCCAATCCATCATTCTGTCTAAGGCCTGTGAGGCCTCCTTGAGCTGCTCGTGCTTTTGATTAGTTTCTTCTTGTGCTCTTACCAATGGGGCGGCTGTTTGTTTGATGGTGAACATTTCTCCATACACCTGCCTCATGGTTGCTTCTAACACATCACACTCTTTTAGAATGGCTAGTGGGACTTCATTGACCGGGGGAGTCTGGTTTCGGAGTTGTTGAACTTCTGCTTTCAACTCTGATTTCTCCTGTTCTGCCCTTTTCTCCCACTGCTCGGCTGCTTGTAGTCTATTTTGCAGAGAGACTATTTCTCTACTCATTCTAGTTACATTTTCTTCCGTGGCTGCGGCGAAAGACGTGCCTGCCGATGCTATCATCACGGGATTAGTCCTGGAATCAAGGACTATGTCTTTGCCTATTGCAACTGTGGATGTGGTGGAGGGACTTTGCGCCAGAGACCTTCTTTTCTCTTGCCGGATTTTGAAAGAGAATTGATCGAATGTGAGTCTGGTGAGGTCGAATGCCTCCTCTTCCTGCCCCTGGGGGGAACTAACATCAGAGAGCTTGGTACTGCCTAGAGGTATCTTGAGGGGAGTCACCTCAATGTATTCTATCATTTCATCCTCTTTTTCTTCTCTATTCTTTTCCTCCTCTTCCTTTTGCCGGCGTTCAGTTTCTGCCGCTGCTTCTATTTAGACCTTCCTCTTCCGCTCAGCTGCAGCAGCCTGTTCTGCCTTCTTTTGGTGTTCAGCTTCTGCTCTGTCCAGCTCTTCCTTGAGTGCCCGTTCTGCTGCAGTCTATGCCTCCTTTTCCTCCTTTTCTTTCCTGGCCTCCTCGACCTACTTCTTCTTCTGCGTTGCCTTCGAACTCTTCTTGCGTTCTTCCTCATCCTCCTTTATCGTCTTTTCTCTTTCTTGCTGGGCTTTTGCCTCTGCTTCTTTCTGTTGGATAGATGTAATAAGCCCTGTGCTGGTCCGAGAATTTTTGGGTAGAGAGGAAGAGGCACCTCCCAGCCGACGGCTCCTGTCTTCCAGGCTCTAATCATCTGGATCCTCTTGGCCAAAGTCTGCCTCCGGAGCAAGTTGTCTCTCGGCGTTGTACCAGTTCCTTCTTTCGTCTTCTCCCGGGCGCTCTATATGCTGGTAGTTCCACTTGAATTTAGCTTTCTTGCAGTGTTCAGGAACTATTCTCTCCGGGTCGTATGTTCGGTGCTCTAGCGCTCCAAGGTGATAGCTTTTCATCTCTTCTCCCTCCGCTGCTACCTCTTTGAAGTCTTTAACTGTGCACGCGCCAATGGTGAGGGGTAGCGTGGGCCACGGCTTCTTTTTACCTTTAGACAGGACATTGGAGAAGCCCTGGGAAATTTGAAAGCATACCTCCTGAATGAGCATTTTGTCTGTAACAAAGCGAGGCATAGCATGTGGTGCCCTGAAAGATCCAAAGACTCGGATGAAAGTATATCCGGCGAAAGGGAACCAATGTGCCACTTGGCCTAGAGTCTCTCTGGCCCGCCAAGACATGCAGGGGGCATCTTGGCCAAATAGTTTTCTATATAGAGCGGGGATAAATACTTGGGAGATTTGCTCTATATCCTGTTTATACCTGGACTCCCAAAACACCTTGATTTGCAGATGAATTGCACGGGTCTGCGGGGAATCCCAGTTGTGTGCCCATCCCTCAAAGTGTAACCTCGCGCAGACAGCATCCAGTAGGTAAGAGGCCATGTAGAATTCGGCAGGCATTCCATCATCTGGGGCCAATGCCGAGGACAAGTTTGTCTGCATTGAAGTCATCAATATGTCAGCCCAGTTGAAACGGGTGCCATGCGCCGTTACATATTCCATGATAGTATCCCAAGTGCCGCTGAAGGTGGAGCAATCAGGGTGCCCGTACAGTCTGAAAAGCATGGCGGCTACTAATTTATAAACCTTTCTCAGGCTAGCCACCGGATATTCTTGGTCTTTCTTGACTTTAAATTTCTCGGGCTCCTCCCACCATTGTCTAATAGTGTCAACTACAGGGACTGCGTGAGCAAGAGCCCATTCTTGTGTGAAGTACTCTTCTGGGCGAGGCAACGAGTAATAGAGGTGGGCGTCCGAGCCTACGAGCGTTGCGAAATCCATGCCTTCGCTGTCTCAGATCACGAACTTCTTGGGATCCGTTCTCTGTATGATCCAGTCTATAACCTCTGGGCATGGAAATATGGTCGGATGTGCCCCTACGAGATGCAGTTTGGACCTTTTGACTTTTAAGTATATTTCCCGGTCTGGGAGATCTTCTGGGAATTCCTCTTCCGATATGGCGAACTCATGATACACTTGGTACCATCGCATGCTGTCCTCTTTTGCAAATGTACATAGTGTATCCCTGTATATCGGGGGTGGGGATACCATGTCCAGCTCCACAACTTCTTCTTCCACTTGCTTGTCCTTCTTCCGGGACACTGGTGGTGCCATGTCGCTAGAATCCAAGAGAACAGGTATACACTCTGTGTCTCCTTCAAGTTCACCTGTCAAATTCATGAAGGAATCCCAAGATAAGAACGACATGATGATATAAAGCCAATTACAGTTTATCAATGAATTCTAGCTGAGACACATGCAAAATTGGGTCACTGGTTTACTGGGTCGCAGGGTCGCAGATTGCAAGAAGAGACCCAGATGCGACCTTGCGACCTTGCGACTTGGTCGCAGGGTCGCGGGGTCGCAAATTTCGCAAACATAGGAAAATGCGACCTTGCGACCTCGCGACCAGGTCGTTGGGTCGCGGGGTCGCAACTCTCGGAAAAATTGGGAAATACGACCTTGCGACTAGGTCGCTGGGTCGCTGGGTCGCAAATTCCAAAAACCGAAGAGAATGCGACCTTGAGACCTCGCGACCAGGTCGCTGGGTCGCAGGTCACGTTAGGGCTTGCCCATGGATAAAATCATAGTTTGAACCCTGTAGATTTTCTTTCTTCATGGATAATGGCCTGCGTGATATTTTAAAATTGTGGGAGAAAACCTTTATAACCTGCAAAAACAAACAAAAGTTAAGAAAATCCTACAAAAAAGGTTTAGAACTGGCTTTGGGCGGTTGGGAGCGAGGTTAAGTCGGAACCGTTGATTTAGATTAATCAACGGTCGAGATCATTCGGTGAAACACTTTGGGAGAAAGTATGGAGGTCAAACGAAATGGGGTGAGATTAAGTCAGGGCCGTCGGATTAAAATGATGAACGGTGGAGATCAACAATGAAGTCTTTCAGGGAATAGATGGAGGGCTAATGAATTTGGATCGCAATACAATGAGAGCCTTTGGATTTTAACATTCAACGGCCAAGATTTAAAGTGAAATAACACTGTGGAGGGTAGGTGGTTAAGTGGAAAACCACTAATGGTTTTCGCAAAATAAAACGGGGGTAAACGGTTTCGCCAAAAAAAATGCGATACGGTACGTTGCTTGACACGCGTCCTTTTGAATACTGTTGGTTTCAGAAAATATTTTGGTTTTAACATTCGGGCGGAAAACTTTTGCGAAACACGATATCAGCCATCAGATTGGAGGGCCCAGATCCGACGGTATGGAAATATTGCGATGGGAAAAGTTGCACGGGTGAGGGGTAAGCGAGGTCCACGATGACTTCATGGGATTTTTCGTGTAGCGGATGGAGGTCGGGCCATTGGGTTTAACTCCAATCATTCGATCTTATGAATGGACGGTTATATTTCAATCGGGGACCACAAATTGGAGGAGAAAAGGGGATGGAACTTGAGATTTGCGTGATGTGACAGAGCGTTTTCCGTCGGATCTGGGAGTAAGATTGACAGTCAATACTCAATTGGAGGGGCGAATGGCGAAAGGTTATGGGCGGAGAACGAATAACCCAATGTCCGTTGATCCAAACAGATCGACGTTCCAGATTAATTTAAAACCGAAACGTCGTGGAAATGAAATAAAAAAGGAAAAAGGGTTTGTGATATGGTTTAAGGCCTTTTAGCGCCCGATTGCATGGTTGTAGGACATATGGAGGAAGGGGCTAAATGGAATAATCCCTTGGGGGCTAAGAAATTATATAATGCAGAAGGGGTGTTTTAGGCCTAAAAATAGGGATTTTTAAGCCAAATGAGGGGTTCCGGTAGATGAAAGAAAGGATTTTTAAACTAGAAGAAGGGAGGTATAAGGTTTAAAAGGGGTTTTTGGAAGGTTTAGAGGTTAAATGGAGGCATTTTGAGGGATTTTATGAAGGGAATGAGGATGAAACATGGGGGATTTTGTGGGAGTGAAATGGAGAGAAAGGAGGCCCTTTGAAAGCAGTTTCTTTCACCAATCAGTTGGGTTCTTTAATGGGAACAGCAGTGAAGATTCTTCAAAGGATAGAAGACACATGGAGGCTTCAAGAATGAGAGATTTACAAAGGAAATGTTTCTCTTGAAGGCTCAGAAACATATTTAGCCACCTGTTTGCTATGCCAAAATTTATAGGTGGCTAACAGGAACTTCTAGTGAGCATAATTGTGCAATTATGCCTCGTTGTTCTTTCTTTAGAAGCTTTTCATGACATTAGATCTTATTATCTTTCTCGGCTTCCCTGCAATACCCCGTAATTCGACTTCCTTTCCTTCTGAAAAAAAATTCAAGAAAATTTCTTGAAAATTAAAAGCTATCGTCCCCAAAGATTGTAACCATTGTACTCCTAGTACAACATCAGCACCTCCCATAGGAATGGAAAGCTTTGGACTATTCAATACATATTCCCCCATGGTTAGCTTGATATTATGGCATTTTCCAGAGAAATTTATAGTTCATCCATTTGCAACCATCACTTGACATTCTGGTGTTGGGTATAGGAAACAATTCAATTCCTTGGCTACCTTACAATGAATAAAATTATGGGTACTACCTGAATCAATCAACACTATTACCTTTTTCTTCTTGATATGTCCTTCTATATTAAGAGTTTGAGGAGTGGTAATTCCTACCAATGCATTACACGATATGGTCGGACTCATTTCTTCCTCTTCTTGGGTTGGTTCCTAGTGTATATCCTCTTCTTGTTCATTTTCTTCTTCCTCTTCACAATCTATGTAAAATAATTTCTTCTCAGCACACTTATGACCTTTAGTGTATTTGCTATCACAACTGTAGCAAAGCCCTTTTGCTCTTTTTTCTTCCAATTCTTGTGGTGTCAACCTTGTAGGTTGTGGAAATCTAGGCGTAGCAACACTTCCTTCTTTATAGAAGTGAGTGGTAGGCTTCCTTGTCGCCATAATTTTACATTCAATTTTCTTGCCAACCTGAATGCCTTCTCCAATGAGTCAGGCTCCAAAACGCGAACTTCATGTTGGTTGTTATCCTTTAAAGTACCTATGAAGAGATCAATCCCGTGTTCCTCTGGAATATCAGTTACCCTTATATTCAATTTTTGGAAGTCCTCAATGTGCTGCCCCACTAAACCCTTTTGTTTGAGATTTATCAATTGGCTAAAGAAGGTGTTGCTCTTTGTATCCTCATAATGTGCTATCATTTCCTCCGTAAAAATTGACCCAAGTGACAATTTTTTTACGGGAGCAAAGCCATTGATACCATACAAATGTATTTTGTTCTAAATGTAAAGTTGCAATGCGTACCTTTTGTGTGTTTTTCACGTTATGGAGATCAAAATATTGCTCCATCTGTAGTATCCATGTTAGAGGATCCTTTCCATCAAACTTCCTCATATCCATTTTTGGAATATGGTGGTTCTTCCCGCCAACATTAGATTTTATGAAATCACAATTAACATTTATTTTGTTCTCATCATGAGTTTCCTCTACTATATTTTCACCATTAGGAAACATTTCTTGTATCAACTTTGTCAAACCTTCCATGTCTTATTTTAGATCATTCTTCATGTTTTCCATTTTCTCATCGATCTTAGCTTCCATGTCATCCATATTAGATTCCATGCCAGCTTCCATGCCATCTATCTTAGATTCCATGTCATTCTTCAAACCATCCATCTTAGATTCCACACCTTTCTTCAAACCATCCATCATATTTTCCATGCCTTTCTTCAAAACTTCCATGTCATTTTGTGTTGCTCTTTGCGAGAGCGAAATTTGTTGCACTTGCTCTTGTAATTTTGATATGTCATGTTGCCATTCTTCATCTTCATGAGTCATAGTAGAGCTTTCTAAATCCTTAATCGGTGTTAAATTATTTTTAGGGGCCATTTTAGAATCCAATACTGATATCTATTCTACAATATGCCCTTGGAATCATTTCATCTTGATTCTTCAAACAAGACTTATGCAATTCGGAAAAAAAAATAACACCTTTTACTTGCTTTTGAGGAGCTCGATATTGAAATTGAATTATCTCTATAATTGCGGATCCTCAATATCTGAAATTCAGCCCTGTAGTAGCCCTCTGAAGCTTCTTTCAAATGCCACAGGTCTGATATAATTTGGATTCTTCAAGGAAAAGTTATGACCAATCTCCCACAATGACCCAATTTTGGACTGGTTCAGTAGCGTTAACTTGTACAACTTGCCACGTGTCACTGTTTCCTCCTTTGGCTCTGAAATTGATAGACCGAAAACCAAATTATGTGTACTTGTGGCCACTTTTTATAGAATTCCAATCTGATGCTCAGAGAGAGAGCTATGAATATTTTCCCATGATCACCTCTTTGAGATGAAATTTAGAAGCCTCAAAAAGCCCTAACTTCCACAGATCATATCTCCGAAAATATTGTGAACCAATATCAGAATTTTTTTGAAGATGTTCCTCAGGATTTCGGCTTTGCACTCTAAAAGTTTCATCTTCTGAACCTTTGTAGAAAAAAATTTATTACGAAAATACCATGATGACCTGTTTAGGTTAAATTCAGGAGCCTACAAAATGATCTAACTTGCATAGATCATATCTCTGAAAATATTGTGAACCAAGATCTTAAATCTTGTGACGATGTTCCTTAGGATTTTGGCTTCGCACTCTAAAAATTTCATATTTTTAACCTTCGTAGAAAAAAATTTATAGCGAAAATTCCACGATGACCTATTTGGAGCAGCGAAACCCTAGAATCTCAAAGCTCTCATACCAAATGTTGTGAAACCAGCTCCAAAAAGAGAAGAAAAGAGATATCAATTCCTTAGAAATAAGCCACTTCAAGGGGGCAACCTCTAATACATTACATGAATGAACAATTCTTGGATGATTCAAATTACAAAACCTCCTTTCTATATATAGGAATCCATGGGGCCACAATGTAATCTTAGTCGACCTAACAATAATAATTTAAGGGCCCAATAATAACAATATGGGGGTTACAAAGGTACAATAATAACAATAAGGGGGTTACACTAACAACAATAAGGGACTATACTAGTAATATAGGGACCTAAAAATCATGCAACAAATTTATAGAGGACTTCCCAAGGGTGCACTAGAGTAGAGAGACAAATGCAAAGGGTGTACACTGGGGAAGTACACCAAAGCCACCTTTCATAATAAGGACAGTAGAGTGCAAGTGGTCCTTGAAATATTTCACTCAGATGTGTGTGGACCTTTCCCGACAGCCTCCACAGCCAAGCACATGTATTATTTTATATTTGTAGATGATTTCTCATGTAAGTGCTGGATTTTCTTCATGAAAAAGAAATACCATACATTCTCAAAATTTTGTGAATTTAACACACTTTTTAAGAAATAAACTAGCAGGAAAGTGAATTCTCTCAAGAGCAATAACAGTGGAGAATATTTGTCGAAATATTTCAAGAAATTTTGTGCAAAAGAAGGCATTCAACGGGAATTAATAGCACCCCATAACCCATAGCAAAATGGGGTGGCTGAAAGGAAGAACAGAAGTATTATGGGAGATGCACGGGTGATGTTGCATAATTAATTCATATCGTTAAACTTGTGGGATGAAGAATGAAACACAACAGTATATGTGAAAAATAGGAGTCCTCATCAGATTCTCGGGATGATTACACCAGAAGAATATTTTCAAGGGAAGAAACTAGATGTGTCACACTTTAGGATCTTTGGTTCATCAGTTTACAATCATGTTTCCAAGGATAAAAGGAAAAAGCTAGATCTAATAGCTAAGTTGGGAATATATTTTGGGTACACTGATACACCTCACAACTATCGGGTGTACCTGTCATCTCACAGGATGACAGTTGTTCGTATAGATGTGAATTTTGATGAAGAGAAGGCCATGATATGTTCCCTTAAGAGGGAGCTTCAGTTGCATGCAGATGAGGAGCTTTTGGCTCCAAAGGAAGAACCTCAGGATGTTGTGGATCCACCACAAGCAAAGCAAAGAGTGGAAGCACCCAATCATGCATATGCATCCAAATATGGAAGGGAGCACACCAGGGAAGATTAAATACTATTTCATGATTCTAGAGAGAATGTGGGAGCACCCACATCACACCATAGGCAGAGGAGGTCACCGGATCAGTACACTCGTACATGGATCTAATGACTAATTTAGTTGAGATATAACCATCCTAATTCGAGGAAGAAGTACAGAAGCTAATATGGGTTGATGCCATGGTAGATGAATATGATTCCATAATCATAAAAAGTGTTTGGGAAGTGGTCCCAATACTATAGAACAATTTAGTGGTAGGTTCGAGGTGGATCTACAAGGTGAAGCAAGAAGCGGATGGAAGCATCGAGAAACACAAGGGAAGATTTGTAGCCAAAGGGTTCTCTCGGGTGGAGGGAACTGATTAAGAGGAGACCTTTTCTCCAGTAGCAAGGTACTCTTCTATCAAATTAATTCTATCACTTGTAGTGCAGATGGATTGGAATATCCATCATATGGATGTGAGGACAGCATTACTCAATGGAGTGATTGAGGAGGAGGTGTACATTGAACAACTGAAAGGATTTGAGACCTTTGACAAAGAGTTGCATGTGTCTAGACTCAAGCGAGCATTTTATGTATTAAAACAAGCACCCTATGCTTGGTACACGAGGATTGACATTTATTTCACCAGGTTGGGCTTCACCAAAAGTGAGGCAGATGAAAAACTTTACCATATTTTTGTTGAAGGTAAATTGTTGATTATAGTATCATATGTCAATGATTTGATTTTAACTGGTGATGAGAATTTGATCAAATCTTGCAAACAGGATATTGTAAGAGGATTCAAGATGAAGGACATGGGACTCATGCATTATTTCCTCGGTTTGGAAGTATGGCAAGGAGATGGAGAATTTTTTGTCTCTCAGGGAAAGTATGCCAACGAGATACTGAAGAAGTTTCGCATGGAGAGTATCAAACCCATGGAAACTCCTCTAGTAGGGAGTTGGAGGAAAGAGGATGCCACTTCAGGTGAGGAGGTGGAGACCACTATACAGGAAACTTGGGGGTTCACTCATGTATATGGTGAAAACATGACCAAACATGTGTTATGCAGTTAACCAACTTAGTCAAGCAATGGCTAAGCCAACCAAAATATATTGGAAGGTAGCCAAACATGTGCTAAGATACCTCAGAAGCACTACTCAGTATGTTATTTGGTATAGATGGACAAAGAGAGTAAAGCTTCAAGGCTTCACGGGTGCAGATTGGGCAGGTAGTCCATCAGATCGAAAGATCACTTCGGGAGGAGTCTTTAGTATTGGGTTAGCGTCAATTTCTTGGTATAGCAGGAAGCAGAGTACATGGCTATTAGTCAAGAAACTTGTGAAGCTATCTAGATGAGAAAAATTATTATTGGGTTATTTGGTTAGATGATGGATCCCACTGTGATTTATTGTGACAATCATAGTTGTATCAAACTCTCTGACAATCTAGTTTTTCATGATCGATCCAATCATATCGACATCTAGTATCACCATCTACAATATTGTGTGCAGAGGTCGAATATGTTGTTGGAATACATTCCTACAAAAGAATAGGATGAAGATATTTTGATAAAGGCATTATCAAGAGGAAAATTTGAGTTTTGTAGAGGAAGGATTAGGGTACCTGATAATCCCTTTAATTTTTAGAGGGAGTGTTGAAAAATGGCAACAAGAAAATCTTGATTTAATTTTCCCTTGAATTAAATTAGGAGAAAAATATAATTCCACATCACAAGACAACAAGAATGTGTTAAATAATTTAGTTTGACTAAGTTATCTTAGTTGATTCGAGTTGAGGGCCTAACTTGAGTCATGTAGAGTGTCTCCTAAATTTTAGGATCCTAGGTTGAGTTTAATTTGGGAAGTAATAATTTAATTCAGTTAAACATGATTAAAACCATTTAAACTAGTTCCTATTGCTTAAGGAACTAGTGGGAGGTCTAGTAGTGGGGTTTGTACTCAGTGATCAACTATTTAACTGAAAAAATAGCCATAATTAAATCATGCATGCATGATATATGAGTCACCCAGTTGAGATTGGATTTCAATGGCAGTGTACTATTAGTTGTATAATTATCCAAGTTGTACAGGTGGTGCATGCAATCAGAGAAGTACATATAGGGATTGTGCAGTTCAAAATGGGGATTTCCCTCATTAATAGGGGGTTAATTCCTTGAGAAACAATGCAAGGAAATAAGAGCTTGGAAAGCAGGAAAAATGTCTAAGTATTGGCTAGAGCAGGCTTGTGAAGCAGTGAGATAGATTATACTTGTGTAGAGAATGTTCAGGCTTGAACAAGCATTGTATTTATTCTCTATTTTTTGATTAATGAAATACATATAGGAAGGGGTTTTGAGCAGTGGCTTTCCCCTATATATATCCTTGTGTAATGTGTGTTAATTGATTCATATTGCATGTTTTTTATATTGCTTCTCAATCATGAATTTCTTTCTACATATGAGTAGTAGTAGATTTGTCTTATGTTTTAGAACATTACATGAGCAATATTGAATCTAACATCATGGGCCAATTAGGTATTAAACCTTGGATCAATAGTTCTTAATAGAAAGGATAATATAATTCATTGAATCACTCTATGTCTAGAACATATCGTGACCATCAAATTACAATGCAATTAATGCATACCAACGAAACACGCTTTTACCTAATATACACATTAGACCAATTTGAACATAAAAATGTCAAAGCCATAATATGAATTATTTGTTACTGTATTGGTTATGATTAAGTTGGCCTAGTGGTAGGTTACATCATGCCACTTTATTTCCTATTTATAATAAAGGAGATTCATTTGTAAGGGCATCATATCTTGTTTTAGCATTGGATTCATTGCAAAAGGATCTTTCCCATTCAAATTGAACTATATTCAATGAATTTTTATCATTTTCAAATAATATGGTTTATAAAATTCGGTATATGATCCATGATCTTAGTTTTCCCTCCTTTAATCAAGACATCTTAGTATTTTTGCTATAAATTTTTTCTAATATATTTCAAGTAGACAAATTTTGAGGAAACAAGGGTGAAAATCAAGGTATAGGTGTTCAAAATTTCAAGTTTTAGTTTGTTATACTTTGAAAGATATAACCTATGGAAAATAGGGTTTGTGAGAGTAATCATGAAATCAATTTTAAATGAGTCATATTTGAATTTTCACTATAACTTTTTTGTTAAGAAGTTAGGATAATTCTTGAGAACAATTATTTGTGCTTAAAAATATCCAAATGTTCTTTTTAGAAACAAGAAGTAGAACATTTATATCATATTGTTTCAAAGGAAAGAGTTAAGGTGGACCCTTAGAAGATGCATGCTCTTACAAAACGGATATTCCTAAGAACATCAAGAGTCTTAGAGGATGTTTTAGACTTACAATATATTATCAACAATTTATTAATAATTGTCCATGCATTGCAGGCCCACTCACATATCTCTTGAAGAATAATTCATTTGCATGGAATGGCGAGGCTATTTTGGAATTCTCTCTCTTAAAGGATGCCATGTATTCTACACCAACGTTGGAAACACCTAATTTTGGTGAGACATTTTAGTATAATGTGATGCATCGGGACAAGGAATTGGAGAAGTATTGACACTAAAAGGGAAAAGAAAACAATTGAAGCGGAATTTTTGGTTGTGTGTGTATGTGTGTGTGAAAAATAGATGGAAGCAATTTTACATGTAATAATGAAATTGTGACAATATCTCATTTGGAGACTATTGGAACAGGGTCTCCTACGAGCTACAAAACTGGTCCATTTTTTAATACTTTTGATTAGATTTAGTCTAGCGCAAGGATTTTTGGGTGGGTCAAAGCCCCGAAAGCATTATAATGGGTAAAAGGGTAAACCAGGGGTCCGAAAACCACGCTTTGCAGACCATAGGAAAGTCTCGGCTAGATTATTATAAATAGAGGAACATTTTGTATTGTAAGGTAGGCAATTAAGAGATATTGATGCGAATTGTGGTTTAAGTTGTCTGTTTTGGTTTTTGGCGAAAGGACTGCTGCTGGCTGTGTGCGCGGAGATCCAAAGTCCAGCTGTGTGCGGACCCTGCTGCTGTGTGCGCAGGCTGGGAAGGGGATTGTAAGAAGGAACTGATGAATTGATGAATAAGAAAGGTTGATAGAGAACTGGATCTGTGAGTACTATCTGTGGTAATCATTGTTAATTACTGCATTGTGCGCATTCTGTATTTAAGCTGTGAAATATCTGTGTAAGTGTGTTTTCTGTATCTGGATATGTTCTGTTCTGTTTATGCAATATTGTGCTACTATCATAAAAGTATATAATTATAGATCTAGCACACGTGGATGGAATAAATACTTCCTTGACTCTACGCAGAGTAAGGTGATCTAGGTATCACAGGGCTAAACACAGCTCTACTTGCCTTATCTATCCTTTCTCAAGGTGCGGAAACCTAGTTCCAGTACCCACCCATACTACTTCATGTGAGACTTTGACCTGCGTAAGTAGGTCATTGCTGAAAGGGCTACTAGTATAGGGGTTTGTTGGAAAACCTTGAACTCCAAACCTGTGTCAGGACCCCTCGAGCCAAAAAATGGTTTCATTGTCGGGACCTAAGCATTTTGAGAAAGGGATTGGGTACTGACAAGCGAATACTGGAAACCTAACATGGAAGTGAATGAGCATCATTCTGGATGAAAGTACAACACATAGTGGTAAGTACTATCGAACCAATCAAGAAAGGGATCACTCTGTCCATAGCCCGCTGAAAAGAGCAGCTACGCAAGGTCCGCCAGCTACCCCAACATCCGACTCACAGGAGAACAAACCCTCAACCGAAACCCTGCTAGAAGGATACATGGCGGTAAACTTGAAATTACCTACCTTTAAAGGTGTAGCCAATAAGGACATGGATTGTTTTCGTTTTGTGGCCGACTCGGTATGGACTGCGCATGGGGTGGTAAGCGATACTGTGAAGAGAGCATAGTTGTCCCTAGTCTTCGAAGAGAGAGCTTTGGACTGGTATATGCGGTACATATCTCAAAATGGGAGCGCATCTCTTCAAGATATTAAAGACACCTTAAAACAACAGTTCTGGAAGCCAAAATATTAATCTTAGTTGGTAGCATAAGTAAAGGACTTCAAGCAAGGTGCATCTGAATCGGTGTGGGAGGCCGATCAGCAATTGAAGAAAGAAATCAGGGAAGTAGGGTTCAAGTACAACGACAGACAACACACTGAATGGTTCATTGCTATGTTGCTACCCCACTTCCATATACCAATGGGCCACCAGACCTTCGAGTCACAGGAAAAGCCTTGGAAGCTGCCATGAAACTTAAGTCGCACCCAAAGACGACACTTCGGGAGGAGTACAGCAAATTCAAGAGCATCTCGGAGCCATGCACATGGAGATTCAGAGCCTACGGAAAGAACGGGTAAAAGGAGCTAGCGCAGACCTCTGGTGCATACGATGTCGGGTATCTGGCCATACAAAGGACCAGTGTCCTCTATTGACGGATTACATGCAATCAGGAGGACCTAGTCCACTACGTTCGGGCTCCAGCGGGTCTGCGTTATGGTGCGATGATTGCCAGGTAGCGAGACTACATGATACAGCCCAATTCCCTCAGCTAAGTATGGGTGAACTGAAGCAACAGTGGTGCAGGTTCTACCAGTCGGTAGGACATGATGAGAAAAACTGCCACACGTATGACTTGATTTTAGATCGAGGGAACTTCTATAGGGTACAATCAGACCCTGCATCGCTAAGATCCCCCACAACTTTTGGTGGCTCCCCGGCAAGGGGCAGGGGAGGTCGGGGAGGAAGCGCAGGACGGGGACGGGGGCAGCTGATCTGCTATAACTGTGGAGAGGTAGGACACTTTGAGAGGGACTGCACAAACCCCACGAGGAAATCCTACAAATATTTTCGACAGCTGGACCATGAGATTGAAGACTTCCCGATCCTAATAGAAAAAATGCAGGAAAAACAGCCCACTCCTACGCAGAATGTGAAGAGAGTTAAAGCCGAGCTAAGAAACATAGACCTGAATGTGAAATTCATAACACGCAGTGGGATGATCACCTAGGGAGCAAGGGAAGCACCTACCAAGGACCCTACGACCTCTTAGGAAGGATCGAATGTCAACTGGAGATAAGAAGCAGTAGCGGCTACTGCACAGATTCTGACACACCTCAAGGTAGAGGAGGGGGTTGAGCCCTTTCTCCAAGCATGTCTGAAGCTACTACGCAACCCACAGGCTGTAGAGAACCTTCAAGCATTAATTCATAGCTGCGCATCTCGGTCCACTCCGATTCCCGAGACCAAGGATGTACACAAGCTATACAGGTTTAAGAAACACACCAGAACAGAAATGTGGTTGACTGTGCAGATTGGTGATTACGAGATGGATCAAGTTATTTTAGATCTGGGATCAGATGCAAACGTATTACCAAAGTAAACATGGCAACGAATGGGAGAGCCTAAATTAGAATGGTCCACCATCCAGCTGCGAATGGCAAATCAACAAAAGATCATCCCTCTGGGAAGACTACCAAAAGTCATGGTAGATATCGCAAGGGTAAAATTCCTAGCTGACTTTGAATTAATAGAAATTGTGGAAGATGTGGATCCCCACCCTGCGCTCCTAGGACTAGACTGCGCTATAGACATGGGGGGTGTCATCAATCTCAAAAAGCACAGCATGGTGTTTGAGAATAACGGTACACCCGTAATAGTACCACTAGATCCTACAGAAGGTGCGCGGTATACAGAGCCAGCATGTGACGAGGAGGAAATAGATCAAATTTACAAATTAAATATGCAGGACGAAGACCGGATTAACCCCACAATAGAAGGAATACTCTGTTGGGAGAAGGACAGTGAATTATTTTTTGACCCTGATGGGGAACTGGAGAATTGGCAAAACTGGTTTCACGATGTCTCGGCGCTGCGATGTCCTCACGTCGCAAGGGCCCTCTGCTGCATTTCTTCGGAGGTAAGAGATCTATCCCATTTTGATGAGTTTGGTAGCATCTAAGAATTCTTGAGAACACTGGAAGCTAGGGTTCCAAAAGAATGACGGCTCTGGGCCCTTAATCTAGCTATGCGTGGGACACCTGCACGATGGTGGGATACCCACAAGAAATCATTCCCGGACTGGGAGACGTGTTGGGATAGGATCATTCTGCGATTCGTCCCTCCAGCTGACATACGCACCAAGATATTTCTCGGACCCGGGGATCCCCGTGCGCATCTGCGTACCTAGATGACCAAATGGTCCGACCGAAATACGGAAGAATGGGTCCATCTATTTGTTCATGCCTTGGGCCCTATCCCCGTTGCTTGGTATTTAGATGCGGAGTTACATCAGCGCATCCGCCACTGGGAAATAATAAAATAGGACTTTATAAGAACATTTGGACTAATTGGGGGGACGAAGACGCTTGACGAAGCTCTGCAGGACATTGATGCATTTGTATTTAAGAACTCGCACCACCACGTTGCACTAGCGGTCCTGATATGGGAAGCACAGATGCAAGACATAGTCAACTTCCGGAGCTTGGCAATAGAAAAAGAAGAAGATAATCCTTGAAATGTCTCTGTTCCAGAATCTGAAGGGGAACGCACCGTTATTGGACCTCGGCTGCAGAATATTGATGTGACACAACCTCTCAAGCTGCACAAAGTTAATATTGGGACGAAAGAACACCCTAAGCTGGCTAAAATTGGAGACTATTGGGATGAAGGAACCGTAGGAAAAATTACAGAGCTACTTACGGAGTATCAGGACTTATTTCCGTCAAATTTTTCCATTCTCAAAGGAATCACAGGGGACCTAGGCATTATGCACATCACTCTAAAACCTAAGGCATGCCCCATCAAGCAGCGGCCTTACCGACTAAATCCTAAATATAAGTAAAAGGTCAAAGAAGAACTGGACAAAATTCTTGTCACAGGTATCATTGAACCAGTTGAGCAATCAAATTGGGTAAGTCCAATGGTCATCCAAGAGAAGAAGACAAAGGGGGAAATATGCATCTGCGTAGATATACGCAAGTTAAAAAATGCATGCGTCCATGACCCCTTCCCTATGCCCTTCTCCGACGAAATCCTTGATAGCATGGGTGGACAGGAGGCCTATTACTTCACCGATGGGTTCTCAGGGTACCACCAGATCCGAATTGCACCTGAAGATCACAATAAGACTACATTCGCGACCAAATGGGGGTTCTTTTAGTATACGGTCATGCCCTTTGGTCTCAAGAACGCACCTGCTATTTTCTCAAGGGTCATAGTTGTTGTATTCAAGGAGTTTATTCATAAGTTCCTAGAAGTTTATTTCGATGACTGGACGGTCTTTGGCCTGGTAAAGGAGCATGTCTCTAACCTGCGATTAATGTTGGATGCATGCCGGAAGCACTAGATTTCCTTGAATATTAAGAAGTGCATCTTCTATGTACCGTTCAGAATCTTGCTCGGACACATAGTATGTCGGTAAGGGTTGATGATTGATCTTGCGAAGGTAGCCATAATTATAAACCTTCCAGTCCCAAAAATGGATAAATAGTTGCGTTCTATTCTTGGACACACGGGCTATTACAGGAAATTCATTCAGGGGTACGCAATGATCACAGCACCCATGGAAAAACTGCTAAAAAAAGATGTTTCCTTTTTTTGGAATGATGAATGTCAAAAGAGCTTTGAACTGCTCAGGGAGAAGATGATCTCTGCACCCATACTAATATTTCCTAATTGGTCGAAGGAATTTCATGTACATGTGGATGCATCAGGCATCGCCTTGGGCATTGTCCTAACTCAACCTGGAGAGGGAGATATTGATCACCCGGTTTCCTTTGCGAGTCGGAAACTCTCGGGCACAGAACGTAACTACTCTACCACTGAGCGAGAGGGATTGGCTATGGTATATGCGTTACAGAAATATCGGCGCTATCTACTGGGTGGACACTTTAAAATGTTCACTGATCATTCGGCTTTGAAATACCTGGTCAACAAGCCTGTGTTGGGGGGGAATATTTGTCGTTGGTTGTTGCTATTTCAGGAATATGATTTTAAGATCATCGTCAAGCTCGTAAGGTTGAATGCGGGCCCGGATCATCTGTCCCACATCGAGACAAGGGAAGAACCTACTAACTTGGAGGAAGGCTTACCAGATGCACAGTTGTTAATCATTAAGGTTTTTGACACCCACTTCGTTGAGATCATTGAGTTCCTCACTACATGCATAGCCCCCGCAGAATATTCCGTGCAGCAGAAGAAGGAGTTGGTTACTCGGGCAGTAGACTTTACTATCATCGTCGGTCAGTTATACAAGCTAGGCGCGGATGAAATACTACGCAGATATGTCCTGGAACATGAATGGCTTGTCGTTTTGGTGGAAGCACACGAAGGTGTCGCGGGAGGCCACTATGCAAGGAGAGCAACGGCACAAAATATTTTTAGGGCTGGGTTATGGTGACCTACCCTGCATCAGGATTATTACACCTATTTTAAATCATGTGACACGTGCTAGCAAACCGAACGGCCCTCACGCCGAGATGAGATGTCATTACAGCCTCAAATGGCTTTACAATCTTTTGAAAAATGGGCCATTGATTTTATAGGACCCATCAATCCGCCAGGAAAGAAAATAGGTGCACGCTACATTATTACCGCCACTGACTACGTCACCCAATGGGTTGAGGCACAAGTGGTGAAGGATTGTACTATGGATATTGTTGTGCACTTCATATTTGAGCAGATTCTGACCAGGTTTGGCTGCCCAAAGATCCTAATGAGTGACAGAGGTACGCACTTCGTTAACCAAACGATTCAAGCCCTGAATGAGGAAATTTGGTTCCACCATGCGAAGAGTACACCATACCATCCACAGGAAAATGGGGTGGTTGAAGCTTTTAACAAAATTTTGGAACAGGAAATAACCAAGGTTTACAATCCCGATCGTAGTGACTGGGATGTTTGCATCCCCTCTATTATGTGGGCCTACCGAACAACATGCAAGAAGCTGACAGGCAGGACCCCCTTCTGAATGGTCTATGGTAAGGAGGCCATTATGCCCATAGAGTACATTGTTCCTAGCCTACGCATCGCAGCATTTACGGATATGGTGGAACCAGATATCATAGAGGAATGCCTTGCGCAGCTTTTGGAATCGGAGGAAGATCGATTTATTGCTAACTTTCATCAACAGGTTCAGAAGGCCCGTGATAAAGCCTAGCATGATCGACGTATTCACCAAAATAAATTTTTAGCAGGCAATATTTTCCTTTTATACGATAACCAATTTGCGAAACACCCAGGGAAATTCTGGCAGCACTGGCTTGGTCCCTACACCGTTAAGGATATTATGAATGGTGGAGCAGTCCGGCTAGCTACCCTGTGCGGTGACATCTTACCTGGCTTTGTCAATGGTAGTTGACTCAAGCCATACAGGGCTAAATTACTATATGGCGGCCACAGTGACTCGGGACGAGTCACAAGATTATGTTGGGGGACTGTTGGAACAAGGTCTCCTAAGAGCTGCAAAACTGGTCCATTTTTTAATACTTTTGATTATATTTATTCTAGCATAAGGGTTTTGGGGTGGGTCAAAGCCCCGAAGGCATTATAATGGGTAAAAGGGTAAACCAAGGGTCCGAAAACCACGGTTTGCAGACCATAGGAAAGTCTAGGCTAGATTAATATAGATAGAGGAACATTTTGTATTGTAAGGTAGGCAATGAAGAGCTATTGATGTGAATTATGGTTTAAGTTGTCTGTTTTGGTTTTTGGGAAAAGGACTCCTGTTGGCTGTGTGCGCGGAGATCCAAAGTCCAGCTGTGTGCAGACCCTGTTGCTGTGTGCGCAGGCTGGGAAGGGGATTGTAAGAAGGAACTGATGAATTGATGAATAACAAAGGTTTATAGAGAATTGGATCTGTGAGTACTATCTGTGGGAATCATTAGTAATTACTACATTGTGCGCATTTTGTATTTAAGCTGCGAAACATCTCTGTAAGTGTGTTTTCTGTATCTGGATCTGTTATGTTCTGTTTATGCAATATTGTGCTATTGTCATAAAAGTATATAATTATAGATCTAGTGCACGTGGATGCGAATAGAGACTTCCATGGCCCTGTGCAGAATAAGGTGATATGGGTATCACAGGGCTGAACGCAGCCCTGCTTGCCTTACCTATCCTTTCTCACGGTGCGGAAACCTGGTTCTAGCACCCACCCATACTACTTCGGGTGAGACTTTGACCTGCGCAAGTAGGTCATTACCGAAAGGGCCAATAGTATAGGGGTTTGTTGGCAAACCTTGAACTCCAAACCTAGGTCAGGACCCCTCGAGCCAACAGAGGCATCTTAAATCAAGACAAACCATGATAGCCTAAAGTACTTGTTGGTGCAAACATTGTCATTAGAAGAACAACAAAAATGGTTAGAAAAAATGAGAGGGTTTGATTTTGAAATAAACAACAAAAAGGGGAAGGATAATATCGTAGCAGATACACTTTTTAGAATATAAGAAGCATAAATTTTATATCCTATTACAAGTTATATTCATGTGTCATTGGAGGAAGCTCGCCATGAATGGAAAAATGACAATAGTATTAAATATAAAATACAATGTATAAAGGAAGGTGTGAACTCTATGGAACATTAGGATTGCAAGGGGGATATTCTTTGGTACAAGGGTAGATATTTATACTCCCTCAATAAAATTTAAAGAAACAAATATTAATGGATTCCCATGATATTCCAATGACAGGACAGGTAGGGTTCCTTAAAACATATCAAAGTATTAAAAAATAAGAAGAAGGAATTAATCAGGAACGATACTCAAAATTTTGAAAGAGAATACCATGTTTTCCAAAGAAATAAAGGAGGAATAATAAAATCTCTAGGGTTACTTCATTCATTATACATACCTAATCAAGGATGGGAAGAGATGTTGGCGAACTTCATTATAAGGTAAGAACATTATTTTCATGGTGATTGATAGACTCACAAAATATGAACATTTTTGCAAAATTAAAGTACATATACAACAAGCTAGGTGACATAAGTATTCATTAAGGAAATTCATAGACTTTATGGTTTTATTAAAAGAATAGAAGGTGACAAATATCCAAAATTTAGAAGAATTTTAGGAAAGTATTATGGAAAATGAGGGTAAGAACACTAGCTATGAGTTCAACATATCATCCACAAACAAATGATCAAATAGAAATAGTTAACAAATGTTTAGATGGTTATATACAATGTTATTATTTATACAAGAAATCTCAATGGATGAAGTGGCTTCCTTTAGAAAAATAGTTGTATAATACTACCTATCACATATTGGCTAAAATGTCCCCATTTGAGACCCTATATGGAGATCCAAATCCTAGTATCTCATACCTTTTTAAAAATAAGTCTAAATTACATGCAAGAGAATCATGTATGGAGAAGACTAACGAAATTTTTACATTTTTTTAAGGAAATCCATCAAATGGTACAAAACAAGATGAACCAGCAAGCATATATCAAAATCGAAGTCAAATACAATTTGAGGAGAGTAATTGAGTATTCTTGGGACTACAACCTTATAAAAAATTTACACTCAAGAAAAAGAAGAATAAAAAATTAGCACCA
Organism: Pinus albicaulis; assembly: GCA_034641835.2. Lineage (NCBI taxonomy): Eukaryota > Viridiplantae > Streptophyta > Pinopsida > Pinales > Pinaceae > Pinus > Pinus albicaulis. Next base: position 797,117,168 of record CM076572.1, on the reverse strand, counting down.
AAATGTTATGGAACTTACAAGATTATTCTCAGGATTGGACAAGTAGTGTGTGAGTTAGATTTGCCTTATTCTCACATTCATGAGGTTTTTCATATCTCTAGCCTAAAAAAGGTTTTGGAACAAACCATGTCAGTGCAAACAAAACTTTCAAATTTAGATGAAGAAGGGAATTTGATTCTTGAACTATAAAAAGATATAGATAAATGTTCTCCATCTCTTCAAAATAGAACCATTATGGAGTTCCTAATCAAGTGGAAGAATATGTATCTCGAAGAAGCTACATAGGACAATGAGAAGTTTGTGAAGAAATGCCCTCAATTATAAGCTTTAATGGTGAATATTTTTAAAAATATGGGGGTTGTGTTAAGGCCCATATGATAAGGTCGTAATAAGCATTCATAATTAGTTTATTAGTTATGGTTACGTCATCCTAGTGGTAGTTTACAACATGTCACTTTATCTCTTATTTATACTAAAGGAGATCTATTTGTATATGCATCATATCTTGTCTTAGCATTGGATTCATTTTAAAAGGATGTTTCCCCTTTGAAGTGGACCATATTCATTAACTTTTGATAATTTTCAAAGTTTTTTGTAATATTCCCAATTAGCAATGGCTAATTGGAATATTCGATTTGGTCAATTTTTGCCTTATGTAGTTAGATTATAAATAAAAGTGAGTAGAGGGGGACATAACTCACTCTAAAAATAAAGCTCACTCCCCAGTAGACACAGCGTTGTAACTTAAGTGAGCCAAGGGGGCCAAGAGACCACGTAGAGAGGACGCCCACATAGACCACATGGACGGGCTGCGCAGGCCAAGTTGAGCACAAGGCAAAGGGAGGCTACGTTGGAGGAGGTGGGCCTTAGGGTTTGAGAGAGGCCAACGCTATATAGAAAGGAGAGCCTTCTCATTTTGATGATTCGAGTTTATGCATATGAAGCTGGTCATTACGACTTTGAGCACGCTGGTTGTTTAGCTTGTCTGCAGCACTGTTTAGTGCGTTGATTGTCTCCGTTCAGAGATCTCACCCTCAGCCCCGGGAGACTTCAAGTGCTTGCTCAGGTGAGGCATTCCCATCAGTATTTCATAGGAGGATCAAGTTGCAGCATTCGTGGAGGATTATTGCACCTATTGACTGTGCAGTCCTAAGAGGGAGGACGCAGTCCATATTGGGGAAACTCCGGTGTGGTATTCTGTTGGAGGATTTTGGTCAGGAGATTGAGCAAGGGGACAGCCCGTGCCTATTGGAGTCTTTGGTTGAGTGGGAGGTCATATTCTTGAAGATTCCAGTCAGTCTCAGCGTGACCCTTGGGAGGATAGTGTAGATCCTCAAGGGTGGTATTTTCGGGCAGCTACATGGCAGTTTCCAGTAGCTTAAACGTAGAACAGCCATTTCAACAGCATTCTAGGAGTGCTTCTTAACTTGCCTTGTGCAGGTTTTTGTGCCATCACTCTGATCACCGATTGTACTCACTGATATGTCTCAATATAATAAAATGGCTTAGAATTCTCTCTATTTTATGCGTATCTGTTTCATGTACTTTTTCTAGCATTTCATGTACTGTTGTATGCCCCGTATCACTGCCTATTTTTCCTTTGAGACATTCCAGCTGCTATCCCATCTGTTGTGTTTTTCCCATACTCTATAGACAGAGTCTGGTGAGGGCCAGGTAGCCTCCAGATCTCACCCTCTTTTTAGAGGTGAAATATCTGGTAAACGCCCCTCCAGTCCATCTCTAGTTTAGAGTTGACGATGTTTGAGAGATATCCCTGAAAAGGGATATTATAGTGGTATCAGAGCCTCATTCTTGGCTCAATCGTGGGGATATTTTTCTATGAATAAAGAGGGTAGGCTGAATCTTTCCCACCAAACGTAGTAGAGGGGGGAAATATGGGGGTCTCACAACAGTGTGACCGACATTTACCAGCCTTCAGTAGGCCAACCAGGATCACGACGCCTACATTCTTACCTCCAATACCGAGTGAATAAGGGAGGCGACATGATCATATACCCTTTGGAGATTATTTCTGTGAATGGCAGTCCATGGGGGAAAACTTCAGAGCGGTTTTTCCCTTCAGAGATTATTGTCAGCTCAGGCAGGATGAAGGAGGAAGGAATAGTGGGGGGTCTAGCACGCAGAGTTTAGAGTTGCAGCATACCACTAGGAGGACACCTTTTCCCACATATGATGGATCCACTGATTTCACGGTTTGAGATCGGGTGGAAAATTTAGATACCTCTTTCCAGCTTGACTGAATAACGGAGGGGGAAGCCATCAAAATGGCTACCTCGCACTTGGAGGATGAGGGCACACAGGATCATGGGGAGCATGTGGATACACCCAGTATGACGCAGGGGTCACCTATGTTGGAGACTTCTTTGACAATATCGGTTGACATCTCAGTAGAGAGAGTAGAGCTTACCCCAGTAGTGCCATCCATTAAGGTGATGACTGGGGTAGTGTCCGAGTCTTCAGGTGGTAGCAACTTTCTTGGCTCAACCTGTGAGTCTAAGCCCAAGAAGATCAGAATGTTGAAAAAGATGAGTTTATTCTCATCTATTTTCAGATCTAGAGGAGACATCTCCAAGGAGGTAAAGAAGATTGAAGAAGAAGAAGAGGAAGTACCATGCACTTCCTATTCTCATCAAGAAGAAGGCATTGAGCATGGAAGATACTTGGATCATCAGATCCTCAGTGATTACCTTGTTGAGTATAGATCTCAACCTAGAGCCTTCAGGGAGACTCTGTATTTTCCTCATTTCATCCAGCTGAAGGAACAGAAGAGACCATGTAGCAGAAAATAAATCAAAGGCAATAGATTTCTGTTGTCTACCTTTGATGGGTCATCTAATGCAAGAACTTGGGTGAGAAAGTTGGAGGCATTTTTCCTACTACATCCTGTATCAGGGAAAGAAGCTGTTTAAATCTCAGCGCTGCACTTGGATGGTGAAGCCTATGATTGGTGGTGTAGACACTTGAGCCATGCAAGGGTGAAGACTTTTGCAGAGTTCACTCAAAGGTTGATCCAAACCTTTGATGGAGAAAGAGAAAAGAAAGAAAAGATCACATCACCTCTTGAGGAGGCTTGTGATAACGTTGTCACACTCATGGAGGAGTAGCCACATGCATCAACAGTTGGGGCAGCCAACACTTTTGAGGAAGGGACTCTTGCAGCCCTGCAAGAAGTTCCAAATTCACATCAAGGTATGAAAAGATTTCCACATTCCATTGTTGCAGAAAATTCTTTTGATCAATGTGGAGATTTACTTTTGCATGACCAAGGGTCAAATCCCATTGCTACTATAGAGCATCTTGGTTGCACTACGCTGTGAAACATGAAAAATTTTAAGGGGGAAAAAAACCATCATCTTCATGAGCCTTTGTTGGATTGCATATCACATTGGAGGTTGGGGTTTGAAGTCTTGAAGAATTATGGTAGACATATTTCGGTGAGAACCCCTTTCTCCCTTCAAGATGACACTTTCTCAATGAGCTCCTCTCAGCTCAAAGAGGAACTTCTACTTTCAGATCCAAGACCTCAAGGGTTTTGGAAGACTATGGATGAGAGGGAGGTCTCAAGGAGAGATCTCATTAGAGGTTCACTTCAACACACTATGGAGTGCAATGATTTTCTTCCTTTCTCACAAGAGAAGATAGAAGATGGAGGACATCTTAGGATGGATAAAATCTCTCATGCTTGTGTTGAAAATTCCTTGAGCCATACATATCATGATGGGAGTTTTTTTCCTACCACCTATTTGGGTCTTGATAGGGTCTCATTGATCCTTGAGGAGGTTGCATTTCAAAATCCCATGAAGTGCAAAGACAGGAATTTGATTTGGGAGGATGGTAGCCCTCATGGGAGGAGTACCAAGATGAGGAGAAGAAGGAAGCATCCATAATAGGTTGAGTGGATGTGGTTGATGGGCAAGGAGATAGGAGGCTACTTGCAGATATATGATACCGGGCAACAGGAGGCTTGGTTGCGCTAGTTACTCTTGAAAGAGTTTGGCCATCACTTGGCAAACACTTTTTCTAAGAGTAGGAGGAAAGATACTTGCATCATTGAGCAGCATAGAGTATGGGTTCATGATGTTGATGTGATTCTCATATCATGTATTGTGTCTTCATCACATGATTTTTATGATGGAGGTATGGGGAGGCAGCAAAATGTTTTGTTGCTTTTCTTGTTTCTGGAAGAGCAAGAGCAGATTTGCTATCACACTTTACATGATGTTGCAGGAGGAGGAGATGGCATTATCTCCTTGGTCTTAGATGATTTGGAAGCTCTTCCATCTTGGGGATTATTCCATATTTTTTGCAACATTATTGAAGGAATCGTTGACAAGGAGCATGTCAAAGAACGGAGTTTTGTATTGACAAGGGCTTATTTGCAAAAGCTCACAGCGTTGTCACTTGGGAGCAAAGACTTATGGATGAAGTGTGCCCAGCGGAAATATGGTGGATCCATAACCCATAGGTCCCAGGATCACTTCATATTTTTTGCACTTGATAAACAAAGAGGAGGTAATGATGATAGAGGCATCTATGGCATATTCTTCTTGACTTGGGTTTTCAAGCATAAGGAGGATTATCTTCTTGCAGCACCTGGTTCATTCTTATTCATAGCATGCCAAGACACTATGGAGGACTCATGTATGGACCCATGTACCATCTTACTTCCAGCATATGGTGAGAAGTATGTTTATACATTCATTGATTTGCACACTCTTACCATTCTTATGCAGTGCATTTCTTCGCAAGAGGGCAAGCTTGTCAAATTGCTCCATGAGTTGTATTGGGCCAATCTACATGATGGAGGCAGCCATCTCTTTTGTGGCCTTGGGAAAATGTTTTATCACCACATGTATGTTCAGTTGCTGCACTATAGCATGTATCATATAAAGACATGCATGATTAACCATGTAAAAATAAACATTTTTCCATGTACTTTTATCAAGCAGCAACTTGTAAAACTACATTGTCGCTACTGGGAACGCTGTTGGTACCTTCTTGCATCACTTGTGACCTTCAGAATTTTCTTCATTTTTCTGTTGATCATGTCTTCATTTGCTGATATAGATCAGATTTTTATGGGAGTCTTGATTATTAGGGAGACGCATGAGCTGGATGTGTCCTTGAGTGGGAAGAATTCTCACAATTTCTGCACTACATGTTCTAATGGGAGAATGAGAGGAGATATGGCCACCACAGCCAAATGTTTGTTCACTTTTGAGGTGGGCCATAAGATCAATATTCATCCATTGTACAGCCATGGGCAAGTGCTTTATCATGTATTTTTGTTGCATTCAGCCATTTACTATCCTTTAGTAGATGTGATGAATCATGTACATTGCTTGCCATGTAATTTTCTGAATTTGCAGTGGATGGGACTGTGATGTATCCTTGTGAGAAATTGTTTGCATCATGTATCATCATGTAAAACCTTCATCAAAATTCTCATTAGGATGTTCCAGGATGACCATGTCCTATTCTTCATGGATGGATTGTTTTGGGCCATCTTGTTCTTCATTGTTGGAGGAGCCTTCTTTGGAGGATTGTTATTCACTTTGCCATTTGAGGGCAATAATTTTGCAGCCCAGGATCAACACACACTCTACTCTTGTCATAAGTGGAGAGAAGGATAGCATGGGGTAGGCTATTATGCTTACCATGATCATATTTTCAGCTCACCTTCATTTCTGGAGCTTGAGGTGGAAGAATTTGCCAGATGAGGATGCTACTTGGGAGAGTGAGAAGATCTTGCAGCATCCATCACTATAGTTGCTTGGGGACAAGAAAAATTTTTCCGGGGGAGACTGTAATATTCCCAATTAGCAATGGCAATGGCTAATTGGAATATTTGATTTGGTCAATTTTTGCCTTATGTTGTTAGATTATTAAAAAAAGTGAGTAGAGGGGGACATAACTCACTCTAAAAACAAAGCGCGCTCCCCAATAGACACAACGTTGTAACTTAAGTGAGCCAAGGGGGACAAGATACCACGTAGAGAGGAGGCCCACGTAGACCACATGGAGGGGCTGCGCAGGAAAAGTTGAGCACGAGGAAAAGGGAGGCTATGTTGGAGGAGGTGGGCCTTAGGGTTTGAGAGAGGCCAACGCTATATAGAGAGGAGAGCCTTCTCATTTTGATGATTCGAGTTTATGCATATGAAGCTGGTCATTACAAATTTGAGCACACTGGATATTTAGCCTGTCTACAGCACTGTTTAGTGCGTTGAGTGTCTACGTTCGGAGATCTCACCCTCAGCCCTAGGAGACTTCGAGTGCTCGCTCGGGTGAGGCATTCCTATCAGTATTTCATAGGAGGATCGAGTTGCGGCATTCGTGGAGGAGTATTGCGCCTATGTACTGTGCAATCCTGAGAGGGAGGACGCATTCCATATTGGGGAAACTCTGATGTGGTATTCTGTTGGAGGATTTTGGTCAGGAGATTGAGCAGCGGGACAACCCGTGCCTATTGGAGTCTTTGGTTGAGCGAGAGGTCATATTCTCGAAGATTCCAGTCAGTCTCAGCGTGACCCTTGGGAGGATAGTGTAGATCCTCGAGGGTGGTATTTTTGGGCAGCTACACGGCAGTTTCCAGTAGCTTAAACGCAGAACAGCCATTTCAGCAGCATTCTGAGAGTGCTTCTTAACTTGCCTTGTGCAGGTTTCGGTGCCATCACTCTGATCACCGATTGTACTCACTGATATTTCTCAATATAATAAAATGGCTTAGCATTATCTCTATTTTTTGTGTATCTATTTCATGTAATTTTTCTAGCATTTCATGTATTTTTGTATGCCCTGTATCACTACCTATTTTTCCTTTGAGACATTCCAGTTTCTATCCCATCTATTGTGCTTTTCCCATACTCTATAGGCAGATTCTGGTGAAGGCCAGGTAGCCTCCAGATCTCACCCTCTTTTTAGAGGTGAAATATCTGGTAAACGCCCCTCCATTCCATCTCTGGTTTAGAGCTGACGGTGTTTGAGAGATATCCCTGAAAAGGGATATTACATTTTTGGTTCATAACAGTCCATCCATCTAATTATTTGGGCATTACAATCTTATTTTAAGAAACATAAGTAAAATATTCTTTTACTTATCACCTACGTGCAAGAATCTAAAACTAAGTTTTCTTATATTCTCTAAGACACCTTTGGTATAAAGGACAAATTCACATGGTATACTAGCATTTATTATAATACTTATTTCACCAAAAAAAGTCTACTCCATGGGATATCCATTGATTTCACCATATCAATAATCTCTTCTCAACATTTTAAATCATCCAACCCATATTTATTTAGGTATATTTGTTGGGATTTATATAAAATTATTGATTATAGCTCAACTTACTAGTGAGTAAATAAATTAAGAAAAATACAATTGAGTTTAGCTTGGGTGGTTGGGAAAAATGTTTATCCTCCCCATCCAAGTTCAATTCTTGCATATGACATGTTGAGTTAAATTATTGTAGTAGCTTCAAGCTTTATTGTCTCATTAGTCCCTAGAGGACATAAACATGTATATTCCTCATATGGAATATAAAGATATTTTTCATGAAAAAAACACAATTTGAGAAAATATTTTTCTCATCTACCTTTATCCTTACAAGGAAGACATAATACTTCCCCACATTTCTATACATTATAGTGGCAATACATTATAAATATAAAATTTCCTTAAGCTTTATAGCATCCCTATAAGAACCATTACAAAAAATAGCATTCCATCGAAAAACAATAGATGTGGCAAGAAAGGTGAATTTCTAATTTTGATTCCCTTGAAATCCCTTGCTCTTTTTGTGTCCAATAAAACTTTACTCGAGCCTCTAGGCACTCATAGAAACAAAATTAGAGATAGATAACACCCTTGTATCAATCCACGACTTGGTCAGAAAAAAATATGATGTTGATCAAGTCATCAAAACTACAAAGGAAATTGCAGTTACATATTTCATAACCTAATTAAAAAAATGATAATTCAAACCATAGGTGTATAAGTATTAAGCACAAATAAAGCCAACTGAATTTTTCATAGTGTTTAGATAAATAAACCTTAATACTCATGGCTTGTAGCATCTTATTTTTTATGGAATGAAAGGCTTCCCGAGTCACTCCCACTACTTCATGGATCTATCTACCAGCTAAGAACCCAAACTACTCTTGAGACATCGATTTGGATAATAATGCATTAACCCTTTTAGCAATGGTTTTTGAAATTATATTGTATATACAATTACATAAAGAGATAGGCATGAACTCTTCAAAGTTGGAAGGATTGTCTGACATTAATATAAGAGCTATGAATGTATGTATGTGTGTAGTTGTATGTATACACACATGCATACACTTAGCTCAAGTGATATTGAGACAAACATGATATCTCCCCCCCATGTCTGTACACACACATATATATACATACAGTTAGCTCAAATAGCCTTGAGCCAAACATGATGTCTTTCTCCCAAATTTTGGGAGGTCACAAGTTTGACTTTACCAATCCCCTCGCGGTTATGCTCCATAATCAATTCTAGCAATTTACCTCATTTATCATCCATGGATCATGGGGAAGTACTTATATAGTTTTCCCCAAGGTGTTTTCCTTGAAAAAAACATTCATACATGTGTGTGTACACACACACACACATATTAGTAACATCTTCTAGGGAAAAAACAAGGTAGTTTTCGCCATTCTATGGATGTTACCTAGCTTAAACCATAGATTTTTTAGGGTATAAATCCAACGAAAAAACATACACATTATGATTTGAACATGTAATTGAAATAACAAAAATTGGATAATAAGGATGACACTCTATCCCACAACCACTTAGGCTAGTCACATACACTCACCCCTATATACACATATATGGTTCAAGGGTTAGATCAAGAGGCCATGGCCTATATGTGAGATATCTCCCCTAGAATTGAGGAGGTTAAGTGCTTAACTCACTGAATTCCCTAAAGGTTAGGTTTTGTAATTAAATTATATGGTTTTAGTATCCATGGATCGAGAAGCATTTGAAGAATTTTCATCAAGTGCTTTCCTTGGAACATGATCCATGCCTGCTAAATGGGGTAAACCACCCACCTAAATTATGAATATATATGCATTTGTTTACATAATGCATTTCCCAAAGAAACCCACTAACTACTTCCCCTCATTATAATGATGAGATCAAAGCTAAACTAGACTTTGCAGAAGTTGAAAGCTTTATTATCCATATACTCATTAATAGATAATAATAATAAAAAATTATGGGAATTGAACCTAGGTTAAGTGTTATCTTCCCCACCCAAGTCCAAGTCCTATAAGCGATATGTTTATCTCTTAGTGATTATATTGTTGTAAAAGCTTTGATCTTTGTGTTGGTAAAGCTTCAAGCTTCTATGGAATTTGGTTTAGACCAAGTACCATCCTTGGAATAAGGGAAAGGCATAAGTATTCAAATCCCCTCTCCCCTATGCTTTGTAAAATATAAATCCCAAGTTTGTAATAAAAATAGCAATATGATATATGCTAGTTAAAACTTGAATGTGTCAATTAGCCTTATCTCTTGTGGTTGGGAAGAATGATTGTTATTCTCCCCACCTAGGTTCCATTCCCATAAGTGACATGTTGAGCTCATATCAAGTATACCATTGTATTGTCTTCAAGCCCTTTTGTTGAACAACCTTGAGCTCTGAAGAATATTTTATCATTGTCTATAGGTTTGAGGGTATGGTGCTTGGTGTTGGAAATACTGAGAGGGGAGTTGAATCATTATTCCTTTCAATTAGAGCAAAATTCCACGATGACCTATTTCAGATAGCGAAATCCCTACATAAGGAGGATATGAGGATCACAATTTATCTAAATGCTTAGATTGAGAGGGGCTTCAACAAGTGAACGTGGGAGGGATTTTAGGAGCTTAAAAATTATTAATTATTGACTTTTCAATGACCCATGCCACAACCCCATGGGTTTTTAGCCCACTAACTGGGGTTACAAACTTCAAACATGAATATCTCTCAAACCATGAAGAATGACATGGCGTGCCATATATCAACAGAAACATCTCGATATGTAGAAGCCATAAAAAATATTCTTGACCCAAAATATAGTAATTTTGTAGGTCAAAATTACCATGCAGGATCGGAGTCGCCCCTGGTGCTGCTTGGGTTGACATCAATGACAACCACTCATCAACAATCTCCCCCTTTGGCATTGATGGCAACACAAGTACTCCCCCTGCGATCATGACACCTCTTCCTACAACATTCTCTCCCCCTTTGAAATCAATGGAAAAGTGTAACTCCCCTTGACACACAACCATCCTGCGGACCTGTACACACTTCCACTCCCCCTTTATATTCTGAATAAGGAAAATCTGATGAGAACTTGGGAGAATCCCAAGATTTTGGCAAAGATATTCTAATGCTTCATGAGTACTCTTACGATCATAAACCCTTCCTACCCAATCTGCATCTGTAAAGGAATGAATAATGAGATTGTTACCCTTGGGATACCACAGGCCATATTCTATTGTTCCCTTTAGATATCGAAGAATTATTTTGACACCAATAATATGTGATTCTTTTGGTGCTGCTTGGAATCTTGATACTTGTCCAATTTCTTGCATAACATATGGCTAGGAGGTTGTTACATATAGAATACTACCAACCATAGATCTATACAACCTTTGATCCACATCCTTAGATGAGTCGTCTATGCTCAATTTTCAACCTGTTACCATCGGAGTAGGGATGGGTTTGAAATATTCCATTTTGAATTTCTTGAGCATTTCATTGATGTACTTGGGTTGACATATAAATATTCCTTTCTCTTGCTAAGATATTTGAAGCCCTAAGAAGTATGTCAGCTCACCAAGTAAAGACATATTGAACTCACTTTGCATCTTTGTAGCAAAGTTCTTACTTAGTCGATCATCATTGCTACCAAATATTATATCATCCTCTTTAGCTATTAGACGTGATTTAGTTGGTTTATCCAGAACATATATGTCATTTGGAGCTCAGCTTGTTGTAGCCACAATTTCACCATACCTGCCTTTCCTAATTTCACATTTTGTGGAGTTGAATAGTATTGTGTGTCCTTGATCACACATCTGTCCAACACTGAGGAGATTGTGATTCATGTTTTCAACCAATAGAACATTCTTGGCTAGAGCATCTTTGCTTCCGAGAGTGACGGTTCATGATCCTATAACATTTGAAGATCCATCATTTCCAAAGGACACGGTTCCATCCTTCTTCTCTTTCAAAGATACAAATTTCTTTCTATCTCCAATCATATGCGTTGAGCAACCACTATCAACATACCACACATATTTATTATTTTGAGCCTTGAGAGCAAGAGCACAATTATCAGTCTTCTTCTTCTTCCATTTTCGTTCATTCTATGGCTTCGAAGATTCTTCTAAAGGATTTTCAAGTCTGTGATCTCTGGCTATGTGTCCAAATTTCTGACATTTGTAACATTCCATATTGTTTCATAAATGTTCAAATCTATTGATGTTTCCTTGAGCCCTGGGAAGTTCATATTTGACATATCTCCTGGAATTGTATTGGTTCCTAGGGTACGTGCAACATTCTACAACTTTATGACCAAATTTTCCACGTGAATAACAATAGCCATGAAAAATATGTTGGTACCTGGATGGAAATATTCAACGAGGAATCATCTTCCAACGATGTTGTTGCGAATCTTTTCCAATGAAGTCTACATGCATTTCATATCTCATAGGTTCATTGTATTTTGTTGTAGAAGGTCCTACTTCTTCTTCTTTGTAACCGAGGTCAGTTCTGTCATTGTAAGATCGTTGATTTTTTATGAGTTCTTCCAATTCCCTTGAGTTTTTGGCATAGTTTTGGACAATTTTTCCCTTCTTCACTTCCTTATGCAGCAAGACTACTTCATCTTCTAATGCTTCCCTTTCTTGGTTGCTTTCTTCCAACTTCTTTTGAAGTGACTCTTCAATACATTTGTGTTCTTCAACTTCAATTTTGAGACCTTGAACTTGTTCTTCAAGAGTTTTGGAACGGATATTCTCAACCTTGAGCTCTTTTATAAGCTTGATTGCCTCCTTAGAAAATTCTTCTATGGTCATCCCTTCTTCTTTGTTGTTTGATACCTCTAGTTTACTGTGCTTGGCCATAAACAATACTCTCTCATTGGCTTCTTCTTCGTTGTCATTGTCTTCATCAGATGATGAGCTATCTTCTTTAGAGAGAAAGTTCCTTTTAAATCCATTATTTTTTCTTTGCTTGTTGAATTTATTAAAGCCTTTCTTTTCTTTTGAGTTGCCATCACTTTTGTTCGGACATTTTGTTGCGAAATGCCCAACCTCACCATAGCCGAAACATATCAATGGAAGTTTACCCTTGAATTTCCCCTTACCAAGTTTTATTTTTCTCGTAAAGTAAGCATATTCTCCATTTGAAAGACCTTCTTCATCATCTTCCTTTTCTTCACACTTGCATGTGCAGGTCTGTGCCTTTGAAGGTTGTTTCTCCTTATTGGTTTTCTTAGATGTAGCGAACGCAGTTTCTAGATGTGAAGTACCCTCTTCTTCATCAAGTCTCATTTCATATGCTATGAGAACTCCATGTAATTCCTCTTTACTGAGTTTTTCCATATTTTCACTATATTATAAGACCGATACCTTTGGGTTGAATCTCCCTGGTAACGTTCTAAGAATCTTTCGTATAATAGTCTTCTTGTCAACAGGCTCTCCCAATCCTTCCAGAGTGTTGGTTATTTCATCAACGTGTTGGAAGTATGGAACAATGTTGTTATCTTCTTTCATTCTGAGTTGCTCAAATTTTTCTTTGTATATTTGAAGCTTTGCTTCTTTAACATTTGAGTCACCTGCATATATATTCTCAAGCTTGTCCCATACATTTTTGGCGGTTTTACAACCCAACACCTTATGATAAGCAGATTCAATAAGTCCATTAATAACAATATTCTTTGCTTTTGCATCATTTACCAAATTCTTCTTATCTTGTTCATCAACGGTTGATGTAAATCCATTTTGAACAGCTTCCCATACTTTGTAACCTTGCGCCAAGAGATAGACCTCCATTCTTCCTTTCCAGAGTGCATAATTATTTTCATTGAACAGAGGTACACCATTCTTGGTATGCTCCATGAACTCCTTCCATCTATTAAACTACTATTGAAGGAACCTTGCTCTGATACCAATTGTTGGAAATACTGAGAGGGGGGGTGAATCAATATTCCTTTCAATTAGAGAAAAAATGCCACGATGACCTATTTCAAATAGCAAAATCCCTACATAAGGATGATATGAGGAGCACAATTTATATAAATGCTTATATTGAGAGGGGCTTCAACAAGTGAACATGGGAGGGATTTTAGGAGTTTAAAAATTATTAATTATTGACTTTTCAATGACCCATGCCACAACCTCCTGGGGTTTTAGCCCACTAACTAGGGTTACAAACTTCAAACATGAATATCTCTCAAACCGTGAAGAATTACGTGGCGTGCCACATATCAACAGAAACATCTCAACAAGTAGAAGCCATAAAAAATATTCTTGACCCAGAATATAGTAATTTTGTAGGTCAAAATTACCATGTAGGATCGGGGTAGCCCCTAGTGTTGCTTGGGTTGACATCAATGACAACCACTAATCAACACTTGGTTACATGTGAAAAACAAAAGGTTACAATTTTCATCTTATATGGGCTGAAATTTTCAAATAAATAGTTGAAAATATTAATGTATTTCTACTATTAGAAGCATGTTCGTCTTGTTCTCTATTTCATTAAGTAGATAGTTGCAACTTGTATTTTCAATCCATTAAATTTATGGTTTCAACTTGGATTTTTCACAACTTTTAAAACATATAAATACTGTTAATGTCAATTTTTCCACATTAATGCATATTTCCTTTTAAAATTATCTCTTAAAATCTATTGAAATCCACGAGCACATGGGGATAAAAGTTGCTTTAATTATCTCAAAAAAATTAGCTGCCATTAAACTATGGGAAAAATAAGTATACACATTGGTTCTTGAAAACATGGATGCCCATAAATGACTGAGCATGCATTTGAAATAATATTTCCATTTGCTAAGAATACCCATCGAAGTCAAAGAATGGCTTCTTCACACCTAGACCAATACAAAAGCATTAGGATTTTGTTGGTCCAGGAGCTATGGGATATAGTACATGTATGTTGGACCACAAGGATTCACATTTCCTCTTTATTATTTTGATGCCTTTATACGCATGTAAACTCTAAATTATATTTGAATCCTCATATGATTCCATTGCAAAACTGTGTTAGTGAGCTTCAAAATGGTGTAACTTTCAACATAAGAAACATGGAATGATGGGACCTACACCATTGGAAAGAATTCATCTCACCATTCATTTTCATGGATATGAAGCATATAGTTGGTGAAAAAATGAGGAAATAACAATTTCTTGAAGATTATGATGTAAAACTTATTTTCTTATAATTATACATAAAATTTATCTATACTTGAAAAACCAAGTTATTGAGCTTCTAAAGGGTGTGACTTTCCATGGGAGAAATTTGTAATGATCAAGCCCATGCAATTGTAAATTCTTTGTCTTACTAGTCATTTTATTATATTGGAAACCATGATAGAAAATAGAATTAATAATACAGTTGTATAGCATTATATGGTTATCATTAATCATCAATGACTCCTTTGGCAAAAATATATCTAGTTCGATATCCTTCCTCCACTCAAGTCATCTTGAATGAGATTGTTACTTGGTATACTCACTTTCTCTTAAGGAAACAAAAGTATCATATGCACTTTCCCTTCATGCAAGGTGCATACATGTTCCAAATGTTGCAAAGAATTTAAAATGCATATTAATTTGTGTGTTCCTTAGTGGGAACTACTGAGGTTTCTTACAAGAATACATTCCTAATTTTCATTGTCAATTATCTTAATTGACTTCGAAGATTATAAACAAGGTTTATATATGTTGGAGAAGAAGCAACTAACCATTAAAATAAACTAATGACAAAGTATTGTATTGAGAAGCTAGCTTTGGTTTTTTATAGTCATTCCCTTTTGCAAAAATCCTTGTTTATGAAGTTGACTCTCTTACTCATACTTGGGACTTATATCCCTAGAGATTGTCCCATCTACATATAATGAAGAGTTTTGGTTAAAGTATATAAGTGGTCCAAGAAAGGGGGAACCCTAACTTTGGTTGTGATGGTGCCAACAAAAATAAGGTATTGCTTTGTAACTGTTGTTTAAAATATAATAGATATATGAAGATATCTCTTCTCCCACCCCCCCAACACACACACACACCATTTCCCTCAAAATTTGTGTTGTTATATGTTGAATTATTGATCACATTATTTGGAGGATAAATGAATTACCTTATATAAATTAAGATTAATTAGTTACACTTTTTATTATTTTATTTTCATTTATAATTTATGATTTAAATGGTTTGAGGAAAGATGTTCATTGCTCATGTGAAGCTTTTTGGAGAAGTTTGGAGCATCCAGGACTTTAACTAGACAATTAAAAAATAGAATCAAGAGATTAGCCAACCAGTCAAGGGTATTTTCCCAGATGGGGTGATTGCAATGCAATAGGTGTGGTGAATGATTCTACCATACCACTAGCTTATACACTGGCGGAATGTGGGAAAATGCCCTCTTAAGGCTCATTTATTTACCATGCAGAAATCAAGAAACAATATAGTGTTTGACCACCAAGCGTATTGCAGTAAGTTCCATGATAAGTGGATGTTAATGAGGTCAATAGGTGGTATGAGTAGGAATAAAGGAATAAATAGGATGGGTAGCAAGCCACACATGAAACCTATCATCTTGAGATTTCATGCTAGAGTGATCCTTAATTGACAACAAGAGGTTATCATTTGATTTAAAATCACAATCATGGGATTGGAAAATCATTACTTTGCATAATACTCAGCTCAGCTTGGGTCATCATCTTGGGAATGGAGGATGTTATCACTCTGTAATTTATTAGGTTGGGGAATAAAACTAAAAAGGTAACTACAACCCTACTTTTAAAGTTGGGATCTAGCCCTTCCAACTACAGAGAGGGATCTCTATATATGATTTTGATTTTAATGTTTGGATTTTAGGCTAGGTATGAAAGGAAAAAAAGGATTTTTTTAGATTTTGGTTGAAAAATGGAAGAAAATTTCATTGGGCATAGTGTTGGTCGGATAAAACGTTCTTATGGACAAGACCGATCTCCCTAGTACTAAAAGTATCTAGCAACAAACAGCCAAATAAACTAATCTTTCTCGAAGCATATACGATCTATGAAAAGCTCTATAGAGGTGTAAAAGACTTACTGTATGTCCAGTGCTTGTTTGAAGTCGTTGTTGTCCCTCGCGCGCTTGAAGGAGTTTTCCTCGTAAACCTACAGTCACAAACAAGAAAAATATTACATAGCACCTGTATAGAAATCATCATAAACCATGCTTATCATAGTGATCAAGGAATCTACGAATAAACCATTGATTGAAAGCTTATTGAGAAAAATGAGTATATTTGTATTAATTTCAAAAGAAGAAAATCCTTACAACTTGAGCCTTGATGTTGCACAGGACTTTCCGGGGTCTGAAGCAGTAGTCTCTTCTACTTTGATAAGCTCTGCACTCCTCCAACCAAGACAAATAGAGGTATGTAATCTCTCCTCACAAAAGTCTTAGTCAACTGAGTCTGAATCTCAACAGCACTTAACTTCAAATATTCTAAAGCTTCAACTCCCCTTGAGGCTACCCAATGCCTCTTTTTATAGTGGAAAAGAGGAGGTTTCTTGTTCCAACTATGAAGGGATATAATCCTCCTTCAAAGGGATAAGATCCTCACATCAAGGGTTTAGCTCCATAAGGTAAGGGATACATGCATCTTATCAAAGCGTACTCATTCCCAAAAATTCTCATCTAGAACCTTCTAGAATTAACCTCAAACCAACTTTTTAATTTTACTTTCTCGCGTTTTTTGATCTTACAGGGGTCCGCACCTGTAACACAGATAAAGTGCGTTCAGGTACGCAAGAGAGATGAACATTAGGTGCGGGACCGCAGGAAATATAGAGAGAAAGTGCAACACCAAAGTTTAGGAGATTTTTAGGAACTTTTCTCTGATTTTGAAGGCTTGACATGAGGAACTGATATGTTAGACTTGCAAAGGGAGAAATATGAGTAATAATGAGCTCATACACATAGCAGAATATCAGGATGACAATTTTTAGTGTAACAGATTGCCCCCTAAAGTGAAAAGTCTGGAATAGATGAAACTGAAGTCTGTCATAAATGAAGAGTGCAGTACTTTATCATTTCGAGGATTATCTTGTGGACACCCCAATCGAAACCTGTAAAAACATTCAATGCAACATATATATATGTAATCATATCATCGCTGAGGTAGGCATTCCCATACTCATATCAAAACTAACTAGAAACTGATTCAAATTGTTCTGATACAGGAATGATTTTGAGTACATCACAGTATAGACATGTGTAGACACAGTATGGACGCAGCCATCTGTTCATAAATAGTCCACTGTATAAATGATAAAAAAATTCCTTGCAACCTGGATGGTAGAAACTAGATCCAGGGTCTTGATTTCCGCATCTCGAACTAGTACGATTCTATCCATGTGAATGAATGTGTCGAAGTCGAACATGGTAGAAACCACTTGATTACCAATCAATGATGTAAACTGTTAACAAGTGTGAGAGTAACCACCAGTAATGTCAATGGCTCTCAAAGTACTCAGTACAATCCATGAAATGTGAATGAATGAGCTGAAGTCGAACATGTCACGGAATCATTCGATCGAAGGTCAATGATGCAACCTATCGTCGAAGGCGAGAAACCTGCCATTAAGGCATGCAAATTCCAAGGTACTGACAATTTCTGGATCAACTTCCTAGATAATGAGTTGTCGTCAATAGAAAGTGATCTGTCATAGGAAAGCCCATAATGCGAAATCATAGATCAAGTTTTGAAAATGTATATTGGCAAGGACTGACTCAGGGATAGTCAAAATGGATGACAGATATTTTGCAGATGAATGGTTTATTTGAACTGTCCTTTTGAACACATAACGACACTGCAGATGGCTTGGTGACAATTGACCCAAAGCTAATACCCAGAAACCGGATGAAGATTTTCAATGAGGTTTGATTAACTGTTAGGCAAAGGATTTCCCAACCCAGGTGAATGAAAGTGTCGTGTTCAAGAGTGGTTAACTGGATTTTTGAAAAATCAAAATACAACAAACAAGTCCATTTTTCTCTCTTTTCCCCCACCATTTCTGGCAAGTACCTCTTTATTTTTGACAAGCTTGAGGAGGATAACATTTGCTTGTTTATAATCTCATCCTTCGAATGAGTCCAACTTAGTTTAAGATTCGAACCCTAAGAAGGAGTGGTTCGTTCCTGTTTTGAAATTGAACATGTCCTTTACTGTTAAATTTTAACGAGTCCAGTATAGGAGAAACTCGGTGTTTTTCAATTTTAGGGAGTCAGAAGAAAAAACTTAAGAAAACTCCATGGGTGTACTTTTTCGTAAATTTAGTCTCTCAAACCTGAAAAAGGATAAAATAATGCGAGAGAGAACTCTATTGACCGTAATTAGTCAATGTATACCTTTTTCGTAAATAGTCCATTTCAGTCCGTAAAAGGGGTAAACTTATACTGAAGAGACGATTATTCATTTACTTTAACGAGTTCAAACAATCAAGTACTCGGCAATCTTTTCATATTTAGAGAGTCTGAAAAGGGCTTAAAAGAGAACTCCAATGTTTCGCTTTTTCGTAAATTTTTGAAAGAGTTAGAAAAAGTGATAAAAGTATGCTCTTTATTGAAAATTGATCAATTCTCCTGAAAAATCAAATTTTTGCACAAAAACTTGAAACATTACACATACCTGTTTAAAATAAGTAAAAATGCTTTCAAAATACCCTTTTTAAAGTGAAAAATAAATAAATTAAAAATTCATCTATTCGAAAAAACTTATAAAAAGGACTTTTTCAACTTCATTTTTACCGTTCAAGTTTAGAGTGAAAAGTAGAAGCTTTTGGGTAAAAAAGTTCCTGTGAAGATTCCGGAAGATCCATCCAACGAAATCGAGAACCGTCAGTCCCGGGTAATCCACGACCTCTTAATCTTGCTTTTCATCCGTTTACAATTCTTTTTTAGGCTTTAGATTTTATTTTTAAGGGAGAAATATGTTTGAGAAATCGCCCGCGGGGGTCCGTAGGCACGATACATGGGACCTGCGGACCCCGACCTTTTTCTATGGAGAAAAAGGTCGTGGGTCCGCACTTTTTCCATAGAGCACATTCGTTCCTACGCACTGTGTACAAAGGCAAAGTGCGGTCCCCGCGCATTTAAATTTCAAAATCAAATTTCTCATTTGCCGCCCAAAAATTTTCAAATTAGATTGTTCTAACTTATCTTTTTATGCATTGTAGGATTAACAAGATGTTGATTTGGAGAGAACGTGAGCACGAGGAAGTGGATGACGCCGTGATGCTCCATTTTCCCACAATGCAGGCATTAAGAGCATGCGGTTTGTATAAATTCTAGACCATTCAGGGCATGAGGGCACAGGTAGATCTCTTGACATCGCTGGTAAACAGGTGGAACGTGCAGGACCAGTGTTTCATTATTGGCGGCTACCGGCTCGAAATTGAGCTGGAGGATATTTATTTTCTGACTGGTTTGTCTAAGAGGGGTGAACAACTTTCCTTGTTTGGGACTAGGCCAGGTGGCCAAACTATTTCTAGTCTTCGACAAGAGTTCTGTAATGATGAGGCAGACCCCAGAGACAAACGGATTGATATAAAAACTATCATCTGTCCCGAGCTGAAAGTTATTGCATCTACTGTTACCAGACTGTGTGGGAGTGCAGCACTACATGTAGCTACCGGTTCCCAGATGCGCATTGCTGTGGACTGTTTTCGAGGCACCATTTTCAACTGGTGCGAAGCTGTGTTGGCCAATGTGAAAGGCCAACTGACTAGAGCAAAAAATGGAAAACTAAATAACTTTGGATATGGATCCATCATGGTCACTTTTGCTCTATATAGGATCCCCATGTTGGCTCCGCAGAGTATTCTTGTTGATGTTGGTTGACCCCGAGAACCTAGGATGGTTCGTTGGGTTGCATTGATGGCCTGTCACGGTATTGAGGGCGCTGAGATTGTTCGATTTCCTCCTTCATATTTTTGTTGGCTGGACTACCAACTTTTTGTCATCGAGGAATTTCCACACGCCGGGATAGATTTCCGCGGTGATCGGGAGATGACTCTCCCAGCAGGGGAACAGTGGGATGAATCAGGTAAAATCATTTTCAACGAATTCTAAGTTCTAATTTTTTATTTTTGATCGTCTTGTCAATTAATAACCAAAAAAAAATTATGAATGCAGATGTGGGTCCACGGCGACCAGCCCATCTCCAGCCCTATGACAGAAGACAACCAGTTGCAGCCGCACTAGTCCCAGTAGGCCAATCAGCGAAAATTTTGTCTGATTTAGAGCATCATCTAGAACGTCTAACTTTAGATATTCCAGAGATGGACATAGATGAGATCCCACTCAGATTGTAGAGATACGTGATTGGTGTTCCAGGACCTTTTAGGAGGTTCCTATGTAGGGTGGCCCAGGCAGTGGTTTCTTATCGTGATCATCATCAATGATGGGATGATCGAGTTGTAGACTCATATTTTTGACTTTTTGTGTTATCATTTTGCCGATCATAAGGTGTTTCCAACCTATTATCGAAGACGATGTATATTTTTTTTAAACACTTCTATGCTATGATATATTACTATTTACCGGCTATCTGTGTACATATTATGGATGTTGTTTGTTTTACTGTTTTGATCATTGCAAATGTCGATTTATCATACTAGAAGCAACTGCGTCTGCTAATGTATTTAAATGTCTTGGAATATGTTGATATTCAATGTAATAAAATTCACGTTCCAAAAGAAGAACTCTTAAAAATAACCGTAATAACACTGGATTTCTAATGGCATAAACCCTGTTAAGCTGTAATACAACAAATTCAGAATCCAACCTAACAATCAAACTCCGAATTCCCAATGATATGGATTCAGATAATAACTCAATCACTGCACTATACTCGGCAATGTTATTCGTTGTTTGACCAAGGCTTACCCCATGCATGGATACTAACTCCTCAGAGGGTGAATAAATAACCCAAGTTGCGGAAGAAATGTTCTGTGTACTACGACAAGCACCATCAGCAAAACCAATGTAGGTTTGAAGAGACGTCGACATCTGCAGTATCAAGAGTAAAAACTTAGATAAGCAGGAATAGTGATAAAAAACACACTTCTAAACTAGGCACACTTTTCTAATTTAAGACACACCAACAGTAAAGAAATCTAATTCTAATAAAAAATCTCCATACCAAGTTTAAGCATAGTATCGCTTCAGATAAAGTCCATTTCTGGGTTTATCTAAAGGGACACCATCAAAATCTATCAGCTCATAGGCCCCTTTTGCTAGCTTTCGCTTGACAATGAAAGGACCATGCCACATGGGCACGAATTTACCAGCTCCTAGCTTATCGTTGGCTTGATCATAAACTAATACTAGGTCTCCTTCTAAAAAAATTCGAGGGGTAACACTTCTATCATACTGGGATTTTATTCGTTTAACATGAGCCTCGTTTTCTATTGCAGCATTTCGTCGATTCTCATCCAGCTGAGCCAAATACAAGAAATGTTTTTCCTCTTCAGATGTAGCTGGGAGTAATTCTACGACTAATTTCAGTGACAAAATTTCACATTCAATCGGCAACACAGCTTCCAAACCGTAAACGAGTTGAAAGGGAGTGAAACCAGTTGATGTTTTTACTGAGGTTCGATATGCCCAAAGTGTTGAAAATAACATGGAATGCCAATTCGTTTTGTGAATACCAATAATTCGTCTAATCATGGTGACTAAAACTTTATTTATGGCTTCAACCAGACCATTGGCTTGCGGATAATACGGAGTGGAACTATCGTGGCGCAGGCCAAGTTGATCTATCAGTTCAGTCATCATAACATTCCTAAAATGACTTGCATGATCTGTAATAATGTCTTGAGGAACACCGAACCTAGAAATTATGGGATTAAATACAAAAGTTGTAGCAGTCTTGCCATCAGCTGAAAATGTAGGCATCACCTCGGCCCACTTAGTAAAATAATCTACTGCTAAGATAATATACGCATGCCCCCCGGCCGAGTGAGGGTTACATGTAATAAAGTCGATACCCCATTTCGCGAAAGGACCAACAGCAATTATGGGATGAAGAGGAGCGAGTGGCGCACGCATTTTACGATCAAAAAGTTGACAATTATGTCATTTCCAGACGGCATAAATACAATATTTGAATAACGATGGCCAGAAATAACTAGTGCGCAATATCTTTTGGGTTGTGGCATACCCAGACATATGACCGCCACATGCTCCAGAATGGCAGTCATTTAAAACCTTTTCAGCTTCTTCATGAACAAGACAGCGTCGAAAAACCGAATCCGCCCCACGACGATAGAGTGTATCACCAATAATATTATACTGTTGGGATTGGAAGCGTATTTTCCATCGCTGAGATCGTGAGATTTCAGGCCGAAAAGATTGGGTTTGGAGATAAAAAATTTGTTGGAGTCACCAATTTGTTGGCTGGATAAATCATTCTTGCGGACAAGACCAATCTCCCTAGTACTAAAAGTATCTAGCAACAAACGGCCAAATAAACTAATCTTTCTCTAAGCATATACGATCTATGAAAAGCTCTATAAAGGTGTAAAAGACTTACCGTATGTCCAGTGCTTGTTTGAAGTCATTGTTGTCCCTTGCGCGCTTGAAGGAGTTTTCCTTGTAAACCTGCAGTCACAAACAAGCAAAACATTACATAGCACCTGTATAGAAATCATCATAAACCATGCTTATCATAGTGATCAAGGAATATACGAAATAAACCATTGATTGAAAGCTTATTGAGAAAAATGAGTATATTTGTATTAATTTCAAAAGAAGAAAATCCTTACAACCTGAGCCTTGATGTTGCACAGGACTTTCCAGGGTCTGAAGCAATAGTCTCTTCTACTTAGATAAGCTCTACACTCCTCCAACCAAGACAAATAGAGGTATGTAATCTCTCCTCACAAAATTCTTAGTCAACTGAGTCTGAATCTCAACAGCACTTAACTTCAAATATTCTAAAGCTTCAACTCCCCTTGAGGCTACCCAATGCTTCTTTTTATAGTGGAAAAGAGGAGGTTTCTTGTTCCAACTATGAAGGGATAGAATCCTCCTTCAAAGGGATAAGATCCTCACATCAAGGGTTTAGCTCCATAAGGTAAGGGATACATGCATCTTATCAAAGCGTACTCATTCCCAAAAATTCTCATCTAGAACCTTCTAGAATTGACCTCAAACCAACTTTTTAATTTTACTTTCTCGCGTTTTTTGATCTTACAGGGGTCCGCACCTGTAACACAGATAAAGTGCGTTCAGGTACGCAAGAGAGATGAACATTAGGTGCGGGACCGCAGGAAATATAGAGAGAAAGTGAAACACCAAAGTTTAGGAGATTTTTAGGAACTTTTCTCTGATTTTGAAGGCTTGACATGAGGAACTGATATGTTAGAGTTGCAAAGGGAGAAATATGAGTAATAATGAGCTCATACACATAGCAAAATGTCAGGATGACAATTTTTAGTGTAACACATAGAATCATAGTATCTCCAGTAATCAATTAAAATAAACAGAGGAGGAGAAAGCAGGGTGAGGTAGGAAAACTCATGGATCTTATAGAGTTGTTGTGGTGTGGATAAGACGAACAAGAATTAGATTCAATAAATATAGAGCATACACATATGAGAAAATTATTAGAAAACATTGAAATTGTATAACAAGCTAGAGCAGTGTATTAGAAATAAATTCATCCCTTAATCTTCTTGTAAACAATTTAAGAAGGAAAACATTCATGGGAAAATTGAATGGAAAATAGATTTAAAAAAAGGAGAACATCACCATTTGCTTGACACAATAATCTTGAGACCAAATTTCCTCTGTATTACTGAATTGATTACTTCATAATGTACTTCTTACAATCATAGAAAATATTTTATTCTTTCAGGTTCCAACCCTTTCTAAGTCTTATTACAAAATATTTATAGACTTCCTATAGAACTAACTTCGGATTCCAAAAAGAAATAGATTACAAAATAATATCTAATCGAAGATGTAGATATTTCATAAATAGAACAAGAAAATAGGAAAGGTGGAAAAAATATGTTGTTATGTTGAAATTTCGAAGGAAATTTGTTGTTGATTGTAGCTATTTTCCTGATCTTCTTGTTTATCTGTTGCCAAAATTTTAGATCTTTTGTGTGTGCTTACTCGATCAGTTCCAGTAAATTTTCCCACCTTTCTTCACTCTTAATAGAATAATTTACCATATTTTTAAATCTTTCATCTACCTCAATGTAGGTTTTGAAAGTTGGCTTGTTGGAAAAAAGGTGATAGATCTCATGTTGAATATAGATATCAAATTGCAAGCCTTCCAAAAATGTTTCTCCACTGATAGATTTTTTTTCTTTTGCAAATTTGGAGGCATCCGCGGAAATGTTGCGTAGTTTCTCTTGATAATTTTCTATTGGAATAAATTTTCCAGTAGAATCCATGAGAATTGGAAGTCTTATCTCTTGTAACAAAGAAAACTTCCTGTTAGATCTTATGACATGTATCTCCAACTCTTTGCATTTTATCTCTAACTGCACCATCAAGTTCTTCTTAGTCAAAACTATTTTGACCTCCATCACTGTCTCTGTTATCACACCCTAAATTTTCAAAGCATCATTGTGTCAACTCTTCTTTTGGTCATGATTTCAAGTAGTTCTTAAGTCATTTTAAGTTTTTAGGGGTTAAGTGATAGGGTTAGATTCTCATTTTCATTTACAAAATAAAGTCCAACAACCTTATTTCATACCTTGAGTGTCTCATACTATGTTTAGAAAGTCAAGTTTTTAACCATTTTGAAAAAAAATTGGAATTAGCCACAAAATCACATTTTCATAGCGTAGACAGTGTAAAAACCTGTTTTTCACTACGAAAATGCTGTTGTTTTCGTAGCGCGCTAAGAAATGGCTGAAAAAGCCTTTTTCAGAAAATAAAAAAATAAAAAAATAAAAAAATAAAAAAAAATAAAAAATAAAAAAAAATAAAAAATAATAATAATAATAATAATAATAATAATTAATTAAAAAAAAAAAACCCTATTTTTTTTTCTTTTAGTAGTATTTTTCCAAAGGGGTTCCTGAGCAACTGAAAACTAATTTTTGAAACCTGAAAGAGGTTTTTCTTCCTGACATACTGAAATACAAAAATCTCTTTCAGTTTCTTCAAATTAATTATGCGCTGGGAGAAATTGATCACTCAAGTTGTGCTATGAAATTGTTGAAAGCCATTGAGAGAAAAACTTTGTTTTCTGTTTTTAGTAGTAAACTTCATGATCAATTTTTGGCCACAAGAAAAAATATTTTTGGAATTCTTAAGGATTATTCTCTTCATAAAATCATCATCTACAATAACTTATCTCACTTTTCTCACAAGTGTTACCAGTTGCGAGAGACAAGGCTTTCTTTGAAGCCATATTTTCAGAAATCAAGATTTTCTAGTTTTATATAGGTTGTTCAAAGACAGTTTATGGGCAGTAGGAGAGGTATTTAAAAAATCAAAGATAGTGTTGTGTTCAATACATCATGGTCTCCAAAATCCTCCTTCAGTTTTGCAAAATAAGTTATGAGTGAGAAGATAAAAGCTCTGTCTCAACACCTATTTTTCAGATAAAAACAGGGCAGTAAGTGACAAATCCCTAATACAGTTTTGTTTTGGGAAGCACACCACTTTTTGAAAACATTTCAAAGTCGAATTTTGTTTATTGTTAAGGTCTATTAGCATCAATAAAATCATTAAAGGGATTTAAATACTCTTAAGATCTGAAGATTATGAAAAGACTATGTAAAAACGATATACACAGCAGTTTCGTAGCGCGCTACGAAACTGCTGTAGGTGCGTTTTTGAACATTTTATAAGGGTTTCAAAGATTAAACAAGCTTCATTTCTGAATTTGGTTGCTGGCGGTGGTTGGAAAGGGTTTAGAAATGAAACTCCAATTCTTAAAGCAAAATAAATTGGATCATTGAGAGAGGTTACAAAGATAAAAATTCTGTGCTACGAAAACAACTGCTCATTTTGTAGCACAGCCATACCATCTCTCCTTTTGCTTTTTCAAAGGCTTGGTTTCTTTACAGGTGGAAGGTATGGTTCCATGGAGGTAACAACACATGACACTTATCTCAAGAATTCGAAATTTCCAGCAAAATGGTTTGAAGATCATCAATGAAGGTAAAGGCATAATTGCAGAAAACAGGTTTCCTGGTTTTTAGGGCAGATAAGACATGAGTCAGCAAGATTTCATAACAAGGCTAGAGGCATCACCAAATTTGACCTCATGAGGTTGCAGTTGTCAAAGGAATTATTTAATTCTTAGATAAGGTTGTTGAAACATGCTTTATGAGTTTCACTCCTATTTGTATTAGGACTCCTAGAAGAGACAGTTAGTTGTCAATGTAATTAAGAGTCTGTTTTAAGAGTAGAATAGGTGTCAATCATAGAAATTCGAATTCTCTTGATGATGGATCATAGAATCCAATATTTTAAAATCTATATATGAAGCAAGAGGGTTGGATACTTTTTGGCCCAGCTATTGTTTGATGTTATGGAATACAACTAGTAATACAGAGAGGTTTTTTCTAGAACAGATCTGAGTTTCTCATAGGGTTTAATGTTTTCTTGATCTATATGTTACTTTTAATTACTTGCAGTAGATATTATTACTATTACTCAGAATTCACAACCATTTTCTCTGACTTCCTTTAGTAATGGGATGACTGTGTTTTTTATGTATCTTGTGAGTAAACTACCTTTGAAACCCTAGCAATAAATTTCATTGCTATTACTCAGAATTCACAATCATGTGCTTTGACTTCCTTTAGTAATGGAATTATTGTGATTAGTTGTAGATCTCATTTTCTATTACTCAGAATTCACAACCATGTGCTCTGACTTCCTTTAGTAATGAGATAACTGTGTTTTTCTGCATTTTGTGAGTAAATTACCTTTGAACCATTAGCAGTAGATTCCATTGTTATTACTCGGAATTCATAACCCTATGCTCTGACTTCCTTTAGTAATGGAATTACCTTATTGACCTATGTTCTTGAGTGAATTATCTTTGTTTAAAAACCCCATTTGCCTCAGCTTCCATGTCTAGAAACCTTGCCACTGAATCTACCAACTTGTTGACTCCATAGCCCAATGGTAGCAAGCCTTCATCTTTCAACCTAAAAACACACAAAACCAAGATAGAGTTATCCATCTATATTATCATTAATCAATATCATAAATCCTTGAGAGAGCCCTCTTAGGCTGAGGAGGCTAAGCCTCAATTAAAAGATTGGTTTGAAATAGTTACACTGAGGTAGTCTGATTAGCAGCCTATCAGGGTCCTATTTTGGTGATAACAGTCTCTATCATGTCTCGAATGTTCAGTTCCTATAGATCATCTTTGTTTTTAGAATTTAACACTTTTATGATTTTATGTGCTTCCTTTGGCTTATGTTTAATATCAATCTTAGTGTTTTCAACTATTTCTTTAAATCTCTACACCAATTCTTCTTGTTCAAAAATGATTTGAATGGATGGCAACAATTTTGTAATATTTCCATTGATTTTTTTCGAAATGATGCTTTTGGCCTCTGAATTATGAAGGATTTATCCTCATACATTTTAATTTGCTGAAGGAGTTTAAAATTATTTTGCACTTTTGTTAGATAAGCGTTGTTTGCCTTGATTTTTCTTTCCTCCAACCAGGTGAGTGCTTCTGTAAATTTCTCTTTCTCTTTATTGTCAGAGATAATTCCCCTAAAGCTTTGACTAGATTTTCTAAGGAATCTGAAGTTGTTTCTTATGTTGATGTACCTGTATTTGATGTGCCTATTGTTGTTGTGCCTACTGTTATTGTGCTTGTTGTTTTCCATTTTTATTTTCCTTTAGTAATGCCTCCATGTCTTGCTCCATTTTCTGGATTTCGGCATTTTGTTCCATTACTATTGTGAACAGCTTTTTTTTTCTCCCTCTCTAAATTGGTGACTTCTTTAGCTTGAGGATGTTTTGTAGATGGGAGTTTGAGTTGTTTTATGAGTGCTTGAATATTTGCATTCTTACTCTTTATTATTTATTCAGTTGTCTTAACATCACTAGGATCATGTACTACCTTGATAACTAAATATTCCAAAGAGCTAATCCTGATATCTTTGGCTAGAGAAAACATATTTTAAATATTTAACTGTGAGTGCATATTATTCAATGAAGACTGCAATTTGGAAACAGACATGGTTGAGCTGGTTAATGATGAAGAAATCATCTCACTTGCTTGTTTGTGCAAATCGATCTGATCAATTGCATGAACCTTATTTATGTCAATTGAAAATATTGAGGCCTTATAATCTTCAGCAACTCTAGGGGTTGGCACTGTGGGCTCCAAAAAGACCATTTGAAACTGCCATTTCTCTGAATCAAAAGAAGATAGTAATTTATGTTGTGTTGTGATAGTTTGTTTCCAAAATTCTAAATATGTTGAAGCTTTGAGAGCTTCATTTTTCAATTTGATTTCTTTGTATCTTGAAAAGATACTTTGTTATTGTGTAGGTACCCGAGATGAATATGACATAGATGATTGTTTTATCTCTTCAGCATTAGTGAAGGGATTCATTGAACCTATTAAGATCATTATTTCTTGGTCTTGACTTTCCCTTTCCTCTAATGATTCTTATGTAGTGTTGTTTTGTGTATCATCTTTTATGTCGATGATGATGTTATCCTTAAGGTTCATCTTCTTTATTCTTTTAAAAACTCGAAAATCCTATGACTATGAACTGGTGGGAGGCATGCTTTCTCTGATTCTTTTAGTATCTTTATCTTTTGGAACTGGAGTCTATAAATCATTATGGCTGACAAGTTGTTCTTCAACCTCCTGCAAGGTGTTTTTATTCCACTCTTCTTGGTTAGCATATTTCTGAATATCAGGCCTCGGTGTATGTGCATATGGAGTGCTCTTTTGTTCAACTCTTAGCCTTGAAATTATGCCTAAAGGATCATAGGACCAAGTGAAGCTTGGTTTGAATTTCATCTGTTTCAAAATATCCTCCACTTCTTTAATTTTTGCTCTGGAATTTACAATGTACGGACCTACATGGGCCTCAATTTGAATTCTTCCTTCTTCTTATTAGATACAAAGTGTAATTCATCCATGTTCAACATCTATCTAGGGTATTCTAGTGCAAAATCTCTGACTGGAACAAATATTGGCAGCCTGTAAGGAGAAATATTTGATCCATAAAGCCTGATTTCTGTATAGTTCTGGTACAAGTACCAGTCTCTAATCTTTGACTGCTCCGAAAGGTGCAAACAATTCTTGATTTCCGATGAAATCCTTGGGATGACATCACCGCTAAGTAGGCACAATGATGTATGAAGAAAATTATCCACAAAATCAAGGTACGAATACTCCTTTGAGTTATTTCTAACTAGAGATGTACAATGAATTACTGATAATGGGTTACCATTGTCATCCTTCTTCTGCAATGGGAATTTGAATTTTCATGCTTGATGAAACAACATGAGATACACTAAAACTTATTGGTGTTTGAAGACACCTTCATCTTTAAACTTCATAAATTTATCATGCATGATATCAAACAAGAACTGACTGTAATTAAAGAGGATTGAAAGTTTCTCTCCAACTTCAAATAATGACAAGAATCCTAAAATAACTTCATCGACCCACTGGTCGGCATAGTATCATAGTAAGCGAGTAACCATAGAAATTACTTGTTTCAAAATTTCTGGGAAGATGGAAATGGGGTATGGGGGATTTGTTCTGGGAAATTCATCATTCTCTAGTAAGAAACATGCAAAAATATTGGCTCGCTGGGGGAAGGTAAGCATCTTATAAATTTATACTAATGCATCAATGGAAAAATGATGTAAGGAGGCCCTAGGAGTTAACTGCAAGGCTTGGTAAATGAAATCTAGGTAAATATAGAATAGGAATTCATTTTTGTGGGAAATTAACGCTTTTTAGATGGGGAGGTATCTGAGATGACACCAAGAAGAGAACTCAGGGAAGGAATGAGTTTGGAGAAAGGTAAATTGAGGAAGGAGGGACTCCCAGATGCTCAGATCATCACTCTCGTCCAAATAATTTTTATCTACAAAATTATGGTGCTCATAGAGGTCAAATTCACACTAGGTCTCTGCAAATTTGTTCTGGGTATCGATCAAGGGATTTTTATCAAGGTCATGGATAGGTGGTATCATGGGATCTTCCTCGGGAATTTTTCCATTACCCTTTCGCCCTAAAATTTTCAACTACAAAGAAAAATAATGAAAGATCAAGGTTACCAGCCTGCCTGTTCGGTCAAATTTTGCAGAGGAACGGTTGACATATGACGTGCAGCAACGTCGGAATGGCTTGAGTTTAACGTGCACAGATGAAAGAACGTTGAAAGAAAAATTGTTGCAAGTTTCTGAGGGGTCTTTTTATAACATAGTGGATTAGGATTATAACAGAATTATTACCGTTTATAGAGCAGGGGAATTTAAATAGCAAACGGGCTAATGGCGAGAGAGGTTTTAATGTTGAACGTTCATTTACAAATTTGGCAGGTGATTTGAACAGTAACGGTCAAATGAAGTGGATGGCAGGAGGTGACATGTTTAGGGAGTGACGTGGAGATATTTGATTGGCGGGAGATGACAAACGAGCGTGGGGATGAGGCATGGACGTGTTGGGCGGAAAAGAGAGCGGGATGGTGGTTTTCAGAGGGGGCAGGGGGGAGTATGAGTGGTAAATATTTTTGGGAAGGGACCTCTCGAAAATCCCAAGAACTCGAGATGTCACAAAAGAAGTGTTTCAAAAATCCTCTTTTCGGGACCCCCCCCCCTTCTCCCCCCCTTGGTTAAGTTTTGAAAGGTAAAGGGGGTCCAAAACGTATTCTCCATTGCTGATCTGGGCATGATATTTACACAATATGAAAAACATCATTTCACATGCATTTAAATTTTATAAACATAAATTTTAAATAAAAAACTAAACATTAAAAACAAATTTTTATCGATAATTCATGGCGACATTTAAACTTGCACGCCCAATGGGGTTTTATCATCATTTTTTTTAATTTCTTTTTCTCATATATATATTTTTGTATTCCCCTTTTATTTTCTTTTCAACTTTATATTTTTTCTATTTTTCTTTCAAATACTGAAAATAATTTGCAGAATGGAAATATTATTTACAATATCCCATGGGATAAAAACTAGATAATCATCAATTGATCACTATAATTTATAGGACTCTGACAATGGCTCCAATGGGGACGGAATCCTCCTTGTGAGGTTCCAAGAACGTCGTGGGTCAATAGCCTTCCTCCATTGGGCAGTAGTTTTTTTGTCCTATACCTGAAGTAATTGATTAACTATTATTTCATAGATATGGTAGAAAACTCATCAAAAGCTTAGGGCCTTCTCTGTGGGCTTCAATTCCTGATAGTAGCCACCCTCACTTGTAGTAAAAATATAAAATGATATATATAGTGATATGTGTAAAAAAAAAATTATATGTCATCAAGTGAAATAGTGCTTGAGTAACATGTCATTGCTAGGTCCTTCTGGAAGTCCTTCTCCAGTCAAATCCTTTACCACAAATGCATTGTTACCCTGAAAATCTTTAATTTTTTAAGGTCCTTTCCATAGACTGCCAAACTTTCCATGCTTGCCTTTCTCCTCATTTCTAGAATCCCACTTCAGAACAAGATCATTTGGCTGGAAATCATCTTCTTTAACCCTCTTGTCATGGATCCTTTTGATATTATCCTGAATTATCTGTGTGATTTTGTAGAATTCTTCTTTGGTCTGCTACAACTATATCATCTGGTTTACTCTTCTTTTTGCATCATTTGTTTCAGCATCTAGTTCTTGAAATAATTTTAACATTGGGATTCCTAGGGAGGCAGGAACAACAACATCTACTCCATAGACCAACTGGAAAGGTGACATCCCAATTGATTTATTTGTGGTTATCCTATTATCCCATAGAGAATTTATAAGTTTCTTGTGCCAGAATTTCTTGTTTTCCTGCAATAATTTCTTTATTATGTTAATCAAGCTATTGTTAGAAGATTTTTCTAACTCATTTCCTTGAGGATAATAGGCAGTAGAATTTCTTAGCACAATATGATACTTGTTGCATAAATCTACCATCTTTTTGGATTTAAAGGAATAAGCATTATCTGTGATGATTTTGTGAGGACAGCCAAATCTAGACAGAATATTTCTTTCCGTATACTAAATAATAATTCAGTTTGTAGCTTGTCTAGTTGGAATTTCTTTTATCCATTTGGTGAAGTAATATGTGGCCGTCAGAATCCATTTGTGTTGAGTTTAAGAATTTGGATGAATTTATCCTATAAAATATAAACCCCATTGTTGGAAAGGTACCTCTACTGAAATGGGCTTCAAAGGTAAAGGTAAGAGCTTCCTCTTGCTTTCAAATATTTCACATTGATGACAAGTTGAAACCTTCTTATGAATGTCAACAAGCAAGGTAGGCCAGTAAAAACTAGGACTTGGGATTTTGTTTGTTGTGGCTTTCCAGTAAATATGTCCTCCACAATCTCCTTTATGAAATTCTTCCATTATCCTATTAGCTTCATATTTCAAAAAACAATTTAGAAATACTCCTCCTACATCCTTCCAATATAAAGCTTGGTCTTAAATGCAGAACTTTACAACTTTTAATTTAAGAAATATGGCCTTGGTTTTTTTCAAACCAGGGGGAGCTTTGTAAATTCTGCAAGACATAAACAATATTTGCATACCAAGGGGAAGTGACAAAACTTTATGATACATGTGGAGTCGCCAACTCCTCTTCTCCATCAAGAGAAATTATAAAGTTTATATCCAGTGCATGAAAATTTGATTCAACCATTGATTTTCCTAACCCTTGACCTTTGATAAGCGTTGTTGGTTTTATTTCAATGTCATATTCCAAAATAAATGCTATCCATTTACCCCTTTTTCCATCTAGATCATTTTGAGTAAGGATATCCTTCACTGCTACACTTCAAACAAAAGAAATTATGTGAGAATGAAATACATACACTCTGAAGTCTTTTAAGGCTTTGAATAAATAAAAGCTTGCTTTTCCATAATATTATACTAGAAATAAGAAAATCTTAATCCTGTGTTGAAAATTCTATAGGTTTCTCATGTCCATCTTTATTTTTCTATAACAATACTGCAGCAATAATGTGTTCTGAAGCAAAAGAAAAGATTATGAAATGTTTAGTGTAATCTAGACTAATTAACAGGAGCATTGGTCCAAGATAACTTTACTTCACTGAATGATTTTCTTGCTTCAGTGTTCCACTTTATTTCATTGTCTTTCCTTAACATATCAGTGATAGTGTTCAAAATTTCATCCAAATTAGGAATAAATTTCATCAAAAAATTTATTCTACCAATAAAATATTGCACTTCCTTCTTGTTTCTTGGGGGATCAATTTTCACGATGGCTTCAATTCTATTGGGATCAATTTTGATACCATCCTTTGATATTATATGGCCTAATAATTTTCCCTCTTCCATCCCAGAAAGATATTTCTTTGGGTTTAAATAAATGTCATACTTTCTACATTTTTTAAATGAAATTCAAATTATGCACATGATCCTCATCACATTTGGAGAAAACAGTAATATCATCAAGATATATGACAATGAACCTATCCTTTTCATCTACAAAACAAATATCCATTTCTCTTTGAAACGTTGCTCATGCATTCATAAGTCCAAACGGCACCTTGACATACATAAATATTCCCCATGGTGTTTTGAAGGTCGTCTTATCTTGATCATCTAGATGTACTAAAATTTGGTTATAGCTAGAGAAACCATCAAGCAATGAAATTTTGTTCGACCCAACTACTCTCTGAAGTATATGATCCATTTTTTCTAGGGGATAATTGTCTTTAAAGGAAACCTTATTCAGGTTCCTGAAGTCCACACATAATCTTATTTCTCTGGAGTTTTTCCTTACTGGTACTAAATTTGAAAGCCACCTAGAAAATCTTAAAGGAACTATGATCTTAGCATCAAAAAAAATTCCAAATTTTTTTTCAATTAGAGGCAATAAAACATGATTTACTCTTCGTAATTTATGTTTGAAAGTTTTTTATATTCTTTAATAGGAATAGCATGTTGAATAATAACTTTATCATAAACTTTTAAATCATGATATCCCCATGCAAAAACATCAGTGTATTCCTTAAACAAATCAATGTATCTCTTCTTTTCTTCTGGAGGCAATGACTTTGAAAGTTTCACAATCTTGGGATCTTCTTCAGTATCTATGGTGCAATATTCTACTTCAGATCCAGTTGGTTGTATTGTAGGATTTTTAGCAACATCGTTAAAATCAAACAATTCTTCAAGTGGCACTAGACCTCTTGGTATTGCGTTATTTTTAAGTTGTAGTATTTCAGATTCTTCAAAATCCTCACTAGTTTGATTGAAAATGGTTTCCTTTTCACTGCCATCAGTATTGTTTCCTGTATCAATGTTCAAATTTTCAAATTCATCCTTTAATTGCAAGAAATTGTTGAGTTATTTGTCATTATCAAATACTTGCCAGCATCTAACATTATCAGGGATTGCAAGTCTATGTTTTACATCAATCTCTAGCTTCTTGCTTACTCTAAAAGGCATGTTGCATGTACTTGTTGAGGTAGCTATGCATCAGCAAATACATTTTGACCCCTCGGAATTAATGACAACTGATATTCTAAAAAACACTATAAAAATTCTAAAACTGAATTTATGTATGCTCTCATTCTAGGATGTTTGGTTGAATATTCACCTTTGATATGTTTTATAGTAAGTTCTAAGTCTTCATGAATTGAAATTATTTTAGCTCCTAATTTTTTCAACTTTTGGAGACCTAATAAGAAAGCCTCATATTCAGCGACATTGTTTGTACACTCAAAATTAATTTTATATGAATATTCCTTTGATGTACCAGATTTCATGTCTGAAATCCATACTCCAGCTTCAGCCCCTTCTTTGTTGACCACTCCATCGACGTCCATTTTCCATAAGCCATCTTGTTGTTCTGGTTTTTCAATTTCAATTTGTGGTTTCCCACTTTCTATTTCTTCTTATTGAATGTCCACAGCTTGACCTTCCCCTTCCAAACATATATCATTATGTAGGATGAAAGAATCCATGTATGAATGTACAGAATAAACTAGAAGTTATTTGATTTATCCTAACTACTCACCATGTATTTCATAAGAGTTTCTCTATACAATCTCCTTTGTTGACCAAAAATATGAATAGTTGCATATGTCATATTCATTTGTAATGTACCTTGCAACTTTGCTCTCCATGATCTCGATAAGAGCATACCATATTTGGGAGGGATGTTTGCCGCAACAATCTCCATTACTAGACTTTTTGTTGGAATCTGAGTAAGGGTTACAAACAAATATTTTATTAATCCAAGACATCTTACTCTATTTGAATTAAAAGAGTAAAGGTATTTGTAAGGTCTAGTTATATATAATCCCAATTTTTCCATAATAACCTTTGGCATCAGGTTGTGTGAAGCACCAAAATCCAACATGGCATTATGGAGAATAAAATCATGAATGTTAAGACTAACATAAAATAGAGGAACATTTCCATCTTGAATAACTCTATCTACTTTAGGTTCAAATAGTAATTCACACTGGTAATTAGTTACATTAACACTATTTGTTCCTTCCTCAAGTTTTAGTTCCTTTACAACTTCATTTCTATATACATCCTTTTTCAATAATTCAATCAATGGGATAGGAATTTTAACCTTTGACAGTTCATTCTCAATGTTAAAAGAAGATTGAGGCTTTTCTAGTTCTTAGAAATTTGCATCTTGTTTCTGAGGAATTCCCTTTGAGGGTTTCACCTTTGTTTAAATTTTTGAAGGTGTATCAGTTGGGATCTTCCTAGGAGGATTTACTGCAGCTTTTTTACTTATTATATTATATTTTTTGTGTACTTCCATAATAGAATTTTGATATACCTTTTGATAATTTGTTGATTTTGCAGGCATATCCTCTTGTTATGATAATAATAAAATATCATGTTCTTCCTTTGTTAGGAAAACATCATCTATCTCTCCTTCCCCAAAGAGATTGATTTGATCTTCTTCAGATTCTTCTATAGTTCCTTGTTCTTCTTCAACAATTTTTTTTTTTTAAATAAGGCCTAATTTGTTGTTGATGAGCTTGATTTCTTGTTCCTCTTTGTTTGATTTGAGGTTGTTTTCTTCTAAAGTTTTGATTTTTGATTTGAGGCCCTCCTTGAGGTTCACTTGGTGGATCAGTCAAACTTATTCTTTCCATCATTTTTTCCATGGTTTTAACTAAACTATCCAATTTAGCATCTGATGAAGAAGAAGAAAGTTCTTCTCTAATGGTCACTCTTCTTTCAGTCCTTAAATTTTCCCTTTTTCCCAACAAAGTTTCCTCTACACTGACAAAATTTCTTTACATTTCTTCTAAGGTAATTGCATTAATTTCTCTCAATTGATAAGCCATACCAGCATCAAACCCATCTGGAAAACGAACCAAAGCTATCTCAGGTGGGGGTTTTATTGTTGTTCGGGTATAATCGTAAATATTATTGAATCCATTACAATAGTCCTAGATTGTTTCACATGGGGCTCTTCTTAAATTTTTCTATTCTACAAGAATCTGGATTGAATTATTTTTTATTTCCCATCTAGAGAGAAAACTTTGATGAAATTTTTGCAAATATGCAATACTACCAGTTGGTAATCCCCTGAACCATTTTCTAACTTCCCCTGCCAAACTTTGCGCAAAGAGCCTCATTTTCACATCATCGTCATCAACTTCTTCTAAGTCTAATAAATCATTCATCTTGTTTATATGTTGTTGTGTTGTGATAGGGACAGTGCCATCAAATTGGGGTATACATTGTGCATAATTCTGTGGCTTGGAATTTAGTGGTTGTTGCAAGACCAAAGGGGCATATCGAGCTACCATAATTGGAATATGAGGGGCTAATTAAATTACAACAGAGCTTGATGTCGGGGGTAGTAAGGATGGTGGAGTAATAATCTTGTGAGCTAATGTAGAAGGAGTATGAACCCCCGATGAAATAAAAACAGCAAAAAAAGAAGAATTCAAAGGAGAGGTGAATGATAGAGCTAGAGAAGTAATGGTGGAGGATTGTTCTATAAATGATTCTTTAGTAGTTATATTTAGTGTAGCTACCAAATATTCAATATTTTCAACTGATGTAAGGTGTCTTTATCATATCGAGAAATCAAGGGCTTTTGTAGAGTGGTATATGGTCTCAATTTAGTTTCATCTACAACTGTTTCAGGGACAAAGTATTCCTATTTACTTCTGAAAAGACTCTGCTCAAAATGTAAATCAAACTAAGTGTACTCAATTGTTACAAGGCTTTCTGGGAGTGAATTAACTCTTGGCAAAGGATTATTACTGGCTTGACTTTTTGTAAAGCTCTTTTTCCTAATCAACTTCTCAGGATTACTTACAACTTTGGGAGGATTAGGATCTAGATGGGATTTGGTGCGAACCTTTATGGGAGACTTAAACCTAATAGCTTTCTATTTCACTGTCACTGTCACAGACCATCAAGCAGCAGCCCTACCAGTTGAATCCTAAGTATAGACAAAAGGTCAAAGAAGAGATGGAAAAAATGCTAACCGCATGTATCATTGAACCAGTTGAACAGTCAAATTGGATCAGCCTGATGGTCATTCAGGAGAAAAAAAACAAAAGGAGAAATACATATCTGTGTGGACCTCCACAAACTAAACGATGCCTACATTCACGACCCCTTCCCTACTCCCTTCTCCGATGAAATCTTGGATAGCGTGGGTGGCCAAGAGGCCTATTCCTTCACAGATGGATTCTTGGGATACCATCAGATCATAATTGCACCATAGGATCGTAGTAAGACCACCTTTGCCACTGAATGGGGCTCCTTCCAGTACAAGGTCATGCCCTTCGATCTTAAGAATGCACCTGCTATCTTTTCAAGGGTCGTAGTGGCCGTGTTCAAAGAATTTATCCTTAAGCTTCTAGAGGTTTACTTCGATGACTGGACGGTGTTTGGCTTAGTAAAAGATCATGTCTCGAACCTACAATTAATGTTGGATGCATGTTGAAAGCACCAGATCTCCTTGAATGTCAAGAAGTGCGTCTTCTGCGTGTCGTTCAGAATATTGTTCGATCATATAGTCTGTCGGCAGGGTCTGATGGTTGATCCTGCGAAGATAGTTGTAATTATCAACCTGGCAGCCCCTACAACGGAGAAACAGTTGCGCTACATTTGTCTGCTCAACTTAGTGTTCCTAAATTGATGTCATAAATTGTCAACCAGGGTTAGTAAAATGTTGAAGTGAAGTGCACTATATGTGCCTAGGTATCTGTTTCTAACTACATTGTGTTTAGTGTTTTTCCCAATGTTTTTGGTTTTGTGTTTTTATTCTAAGAGGAAAAGAACTAAGTGTTGGTAAGGAGAAGTTGTTGGTCACACTAAAACAGAGAAAAACCTATTCTAAACTATGTATGGCACTTGAAAACAGAAAATGCAAAACTTTAACAAGAAAAATAACTCATAACATAAATTCAATAACTCATAACATGAACTCAGTCCAATTCATTCATTAGAAATATGTTGGAATAACTTGAGAAAAGGATAATTTTAATGCAATGAGGTTCTTCTAAGTAAACAAAAATCTACAATATCACAGTGAAACTCTCATCCATGGCTAGAAATTTGTTGGAACACAATTGGAAAAGATAATCTGCAACATAGTGAGGAACTCTACTCTAAATTAACCTATGACACTGAAATTAATCCATTTTGCAACTCGAATTGTCACTACTAAGCCTCATTCGAAAGTTAGAAATATTTTGGAATAGTTTTGGAAAAGAGGAAGTTTGTGAAATTATAAGAGATTGCAAAACAGTCAAGGCCTTGAACTGATATCACTAATTCCTGTCCATATGATGATATGTTGGAAGAGATTAATAACAAGAGTAGTTTGTAAATAATGAAGGCCTTGAAGTCTAATGGAACAGAACTAGCATACAACTAACTAATGAAAATTGAAATACATTAGATAGAACTAAACAAGAATGCAATCAATCAAACTTGAAATACAATGAACATAATTGAACTAGAGTGCCATTAACCTCCAGAGTTTTAAAATTAAAATAAAATGCAACTAGATCATTGAAATACCATGTTTCATCTAGTCCAGTATAAGATCTAAACAATTCATAAGAGCATAGATTATTTGTAATAATTGATGTCGCATATAAAAATATGAATTTCGTAAAAATGCAACTAATTTCTAAAATACTATAGCTATATCTCATTAAGTGTTAGTGATATTTTGGAACAATTCGTAAGAACAAGACTAGCTGTAACATTTGATGTGAATGAACATAAAAACATAGAGTTCAGAAAACTATTTAAATTAGGAATGAAACAAGGCTAGAGTTACTTATCTAAACAATATACATAGAGCTTCTCGGGCAGTAGGGGCCCTCTACCACCGGATTATCATACAAATCTCTTCAATATTTCCTTATATCATGCAATGAAGTCGAATGTCTTTCATTAAAGGGAAAATTCTTCAGAAACAGAGTATTACGGACTTTTGAGATCTAACAACAAAACATCAATCTAGCTAACTATCTCTCGGTCTCCCGAGTCATTCTTATAAAATAAATACATAAATACCCTTGAAAGGAAATAGGGATAAGTGCCTTTCCCAATTAAAATCAAATTAGAACTCTTGTGGAAGCCTCGTACTCTTGCTGGAGACATCTGTAGAGTCCCTATCCTGGTAGGAATCTGCTTCTTAGTTTTGATCTCTTCCACGTGCATAACCACCTATAGATTCTTGCTCAGACTTCGTAGAGAGCAAGAAATGATGGGGGAGTGTTGTGGAATTCACCCATATGTGTTTTTCTTTGAAGTGACACATGTAACCTATGAGAACATGAAGATATCTGCGGAATAGGTGACTAGCTACAGAATGGTTGCATTCTGTAGCTGAGTCTAGTCAAAAATTACTACAACAACAAAACCATGAAAATATAGCAATTCAGTCGTTGTATACATTCCTAAAGTGACTTTAATTAATCCTATTGATCATTTAAGCCTATAATTGATAAGGGACAAAGGAAATGAAGTGAAATTGGGTGAAAGAAAAGGACATCTTTGGGGCTCAACATACCCCCACTGCAAAGTCTTTGCATGTCCTCATGCAATCAATTCATGTATTCTGAGACTTCTGCTAGGACATCCAAGCTCCTTCTTCTACTTTGCCTGACATTCAATGGCCTTCTAGGCTTGCTTATGACCAACTTGAATCTCAAATTTATAAGTGCCCTGCTCAACTTTTTGTTTTTCTTCTTCAATTTCTCACTAGCCTTGTACAAATTTTCCATTTGCAGAGAAAGAGTTGTATTCATATCACTTTTCAGCTCAACCTGCTCCCTTAAAATTTCATTTTCATTCTTTATGTGCCTATTGAGTACTTCTAACTCATATTTGTCTCTTCTTAGTACATCAATTGCAGATTCTGATGGGCTAGGAGTTCTTCCTCTACTTTCTGAGGCTCTCTTTTCCAATGACTCAACATAATTATAGATTTGTTGTTGTGTTGGGTCTATTTCTAGAGTTTCTTCATCAAGATCCTCTTCATACTGGTACTCAAGTGATCTAGCAGTTGGTGTCTCTTCATCCTCAATGTTTATGATTCTCGTTTGTCTAACCCCTGTTTTCTTCAATATACCTCTAAGTCTGTGGCTTCGTCTTGGTTGAGATGGTCATTCACCTCTCTCCTTGGCATACCTTCTTATCATCTTCTCCTTTTTAAGTTGTTTCTTAATTTCAGCCAATTTCTCAGAAATTATCTCCTCACTGTCCTCTTGTATGGACTTACCAGTTTTAGTTTCAACAGATTTGGAAATTTTCCTTCTCCTGCTTCTTCTTATAAGTTTGCCTTCAGATGGAGATTCCTTGGGTTCTTCAAAGTGATTCCTTACTAGAAACTCATCCCAATTGTCTCCCACCTTTCTCAAATGATGTTCAATTCGGATTTTAACTAGGCCATGGTGGTACAAAGTGGTTTCCAGGAATTGAACCCTCTTTTGAACATTAGAGGCCATTCTCTTCAGACTATGAAGTAGGAAAAAAGGTAAATTGATTTCTTCATCTAAGAAATGCATCATTAACCGAATATGATAAACATAGAGGGTACCAAACCTTCCCTCACAAGTTATAATTTTTTGCAAAATGAGCAACATATTCCGCCATTTATTCTTCAGTGCTGAGCTAGGAATGCCCTTCTTAAAAATGGAAATATCCATACCTGGTGTTTTGAGCATTTGCCTCCATGCCTCATTATGAAATTCCCTATTTTTAAACTATCGTTCACCTTGCCTGGGTAATTCCGCTGCTTCTGCAATGAAAGATTCTATAATAGTGAATTTAACATCTCCTATTTCAACTTCTGCTCCATTGAAGGACCGTGCAAATGTCTTAGTTACCTCTTTATGAAAACCATTGAATTTTTCCAAGAACTGTAACCACCCAACCTGCTGTAGCATTTCTCTAATATGTGGGTAACCCTCTAAGTATTTGGTTCCGACTGGTTCAGACCTTACTATGAGACCCATGGCTTCTCTTCTCAACCTTCAATTTACTGCTCTTCTATCTACGGTGAAAATGGCTGTTAAAGAGTTGTTTTTACCCCAAAGGTGCCTTCTCTGTTTATGCAGTAGGAATTAGCTACGGAAGGATGACATGAAGAGGTTATAGAATGAGTGAAATATGGTGAGGGTGATTCACACGAATTAATGAGTTTGAGAGCCATCATGGAAGAAAATACCGCGGAAACATCTCATGGGAAATTCAAAATCATCACTGAATACTTCGGCTAGTGACGTGACCGAATAGGTCACTTCAGTACTTAACCGTTAAGTTTTAAATGATGATTTGAAATGGTAGAATGAAAAGGATTTTGTCCAAATTTTTTATGATAGGTTTAATAGGCATGTTCAACACGAATAATCAAAACAACTTTTTGAATCATACATGACTTAACTATACTATAACTTTCATATTCTGTCATCATAATAATTTCACAACTTTACCTTTGCCTTTCCTTTAATTTTTTGTGGTTTTGATATGCTTTGTCCTCCTTTGAAAATCATTGATTCTTCAGTCTTCATAATCCCTTTGATTTTGCTTGTTGACATAGGTGTGCAGGGCTAATTTGTTGCTGAACAAGTGGTTGCTGAATAATTTCCTTCAGGATATCTGGCTATAGAATGTCTAGCTAGCTGCAGAATGTCTGACTGTAGAATATACCTGTAGGAGCTTTGAGATATGGAGTGGAATGTTGTATGAAGTGAATTAGAATGGATCATGAAATATGGTGTAATGGAGCATGAGTGAAGTGAAATGTAATGGAATGAAATGGATTATAAATGTAAAGTGGAGTGAAATATGAAAAGCGGTCTGCAACTTATGATTTGTAATATTCAATTGCAGAAAGAGATCAAAATCTGAGATGAAAATGAGGTGGACCATGGAATGGAGTGAATGAAGTATGGATGAGTGGAGTGAATGAAATATGAATGAATGGAATGAATGAAATATTAATGAATGGAGTGAATGAAATATGAATGAAGTAAGACATGATGGAGTGAGACTTATGATTTTGTGATAGCTTCTTGTAGAAAAAGAACAAATTTGAAAAGCTAAAGTGTCAGAAGGATTCTGATTTTCACTTTATCTTTTCTGTATAAACATGCTAATCAATGATTAGTTTTCATGTTTATACTTTTTTTCTTTCTTTCTCTTTTCTTTTTTTTCTTTTTTTTCATTTTAATTCAGAAAAATTCAACTAATTTGATGAAGAAGAAAAATTCTTCTTCATTAACTTTACATCATTGTTTTCGTGGAATCTCTTGACAAATTCTTCTCTTGAAAGTGGCTTATGATACAGCTTCAATCTATGACCATTTACAAGAAAAGTGACCTTCTCTTCATCTATTGTCCTGATTTTTATTGCTCCATTGTCAAAAATTCTCATAATTTCATATGGCCCAAGCCAATGTGTTTGGAATTTACCTTGAAAATCTTTGAACTTTGAATCAAACAAGAGAGCCTAGTCACCTTCTTTGAACTTCTTTTCCTTGATGTACTTATCATGCCATCTAGTCCTTTGTTGTTGGACTATACTTGTTTTCTGGACTGCATCTTGTCTGATCTCATCCAATTCATTAATCTGCTCCAATCTGTGCTTTTGTGCCTCTGTTAGATCAAGTCCTAGCTGAACTGCCATTTTAAAAGTTTGAATCTGAAACTCTATGGGAAACAAAACTTGTTTTCCATAAACAAGTTCATAGGGAGTATGACCTGTTGTGCTTCTCCATGTAGTTCTATAGGCCCACAAGGCTTCAGGAAGCCTGTCTGCCCAATCTCTTCTATGTAAATGAACAATTTTTGTTAGGATCCCTTCAATGACTTTATTGGTAGATTCCACTTGACCATTTTCTTGTGGATGATAGGGAGTAGATTTTCTGTGTCTGATTTTGTACCTTTCCATCATTTGTTCCACTAGCCTTGATGTGAATTGAGCTCCTTGATCTGTAACAATTTCCCTTGGGACACCAAAACGAGTAAAAATATCCTCAAAAATAAAATTAACTACAGATGCTTCAGTAGCAGAAAGTAATGGCTTGGCCTCTACCCATTTGGTAACATAATCAATGCAAACTAATATATATTTCTTTTTTCTTGATGGAGGACTAATAGGTCCTACAAAATCCAAAGCCCATTTTTCAAAAGGTTCAATATGTACCTGAGGCTGCAATGGCATCTCACCTAAAGGAGAAGGTTTCCCTACCCTTTGGCAACTGTCACACCTTTTGACATACTCTTTAGCATCTTTAAAAAGGGATGGCCAATAGTATCCTAAATGAAGGACCTTATAAGCTATCCTTTTATCAGCAAAGTGTCCGCCACAAGGTTCATCATGACATGCCTTGAGGATCTCAAGCATCTCATCTTCCCGAACACATCTCCTAATGATAAAATATGGACCTGTTTTGTATAACTCATTAGAAACCCATGAATATTTTGCACTGTCATAAATGATCTTTCTTTTTTTTCTTGCATTCATTATTGAAGGAAATTTCCCTGAAACTAAATAATTAGCAATGTCAGCAAACCAAGGAGTTTGAGTAGAAATTGCAAAAAGATGTTCATCATGGAATTGATCTTCAATTGGGGTGTTGTCTTTGATGTTTTGGAGTCTAGATAGGAAATCAGCTACTGTGTTTTGTTTTCCAAGCCTATCTAGAATGGTAATGTTGAATTCATGTAAAAGCAATAACCATCTTATAACTCTGCCATTAGTAATTGATTTTTTCACTAGATATCTAATTGCAGAGTGATCTGTGTGAACAAAAGTTTCATAGCCTGTTATATAGTGTCTGAATTTGTTTATGGCATGAACAACAGCTAAAAACTCTTTTTCAGTTACAGTATAATTTAACTCTGAAGGAGTCAAATTTTTAC
The DNA here is from genome assembly GCA_034641835.2 of Pinus albicaulis. Classification (NCBI taxonomy): domain Eukaryota; kingdom Viridiplantae; phylum Streptophyta; class Pinopsida; order Pinales; family Pinaceae; genus Pinus; species Pinus albicaulis. The sequence continues at coordinate 797,072,280 of CM076572.1, read as the reverse complement.
TTGTATAATAGATGGCATAAGGAATCAAGTCTTTTTGTCCCAATACTACTCCTAGAGCTGTATCTGAGGCATCTGTTGAAATATGAAAAGGTAACTTCCAGTTAGGTCCCCTTAAAATAGGTGCTTCAGAGATTTTTGTTTTCAGGGTCTCAAAGGCTAACTGGTAATCAGGATTCCACTTGAATTCACAGTCCTTGGTAAGTAATTTGAAAAGTGGAGATGCTATCTTGGTGAAGTTTTCTATAAACCTTCGATAATATCCTGTAAATCCTAGAAAACTCCTAACATATTTTTGACAACTTGGAACAGATAAGTTAGAGATGACTTCAACTTTTGACTCATCAACTCTAATCCCATCCCTTGAAATGTGATGCCCCAAAACAATTCCTTCAGTAAACATCATAAAACACTTCTCATGACTTAGTGAAAGATTTGCTTCTTTACATCTCTTTAAAAAAAATTCCAAGTTTGCTAAGGCTTCTTCAAATGTGTTTCCATAAACTGTGAAATCATCCATATATACCTCTACACAATCATGTATTAGATCTAAAAAAATTCCTAGTACTGCCCTTTGAAATGTTGCAGGTGCATTTCATAATCCAAATGGCAATACTCGGTAAGCATAGGTACCCCAAGGACAGGGAAATGTGGTTTTGTCTTGATCTTCAAGTGCTACTTGAATTTGGTTATAACCATTAAACCCATCTAAAAATGAGAAGTATTTTTTTCCCGCTAATGTATCTAACACCTGATCTATGAAAGGTAGGGGAAAATTATCTTTAAGAGTAGCTTTGTTTAATTCTCGATAGTCAATACATACCATCCATTTACCATTTTTCTTTGGCACAATTACCAAAGGAGAAACCCACTGACTATCTGAAATGGGATAGATAAAGTTGACATTTAACAATTTCTGTAATTCTTCTTTAACAATTTCCCTAAGATTTGGATTCATCTGTCTTTGAGGTTGTCTGATTGGTTTACAATTTTCCTCTATGTAGATGTGATGAGTGCAAGTCTTAGGGCTTATCCCTTTCATATCAGTGTACTCCCATGCATATGCAGAAGAATGTCTTTGTAATATCTTGACTAGCTCTTCTTGTTGATATTTCTCTAGGTTCTTGTTTATGTTTAAAGTTTTGCCTGGAAATATCTCAATTGTAGAGCTGCCAAATTTATCCATGGAGTAAAGAGACATCTGTCTTGATGATAAAAACTCAATGTTGGATTCTTCTTTAAATTGTTCATGTTTGTATTCCGAAGAGGATTCAAAATTTTCTAAGGTATTCAGAATCTGGCTATCTTCACTAATTTTTGAAATTGTGAAGAGAGGTTGTATGTCTTCTTCATCCTCAATCCATTGAGTATCATCTAATTCTGTAATTGTTTTTGTTGGAGGATACAAGGTAAATTTCTTGGTTGAACTACCATCAGAGATGTACATATCACCGGATCTACAGCTAATGAAAGCATCAACTGTAGCTAACCAAGGTCTTCCTAATATAATAGGATGCCCTCCTAGATTATTCTTAGGAGTTAGGATCATAAAATCCATAGGATACTCCCAAGAATCTAAGGACACTGGAATGTCTTCTATTACCCCATCAGGTTTGATCACATATCTGTCTGCTAATTGTAATAATGTGGGTGTAAAAAGAAGATTAGGAAGTTTCAGTTTATCCATGATTTGTCTACTCATGATATTGATTGTTGCTCCTAAATCAATAAGTGTGTTTTGGATCTCAGTTCCATTGATGTGTATTTTAACAACTGGATTTCCTGGGTCTAGATACTTTGGAATGGAAATCTTACCCATCATGATATCTGCTATTTTTCCTGCCAGTTGAATTTTCTTTGTCTCTCTTATTCTTTTTCCCGTTTTCTTCATGCTCAACTCCTTTATTGTCTTTGCTAAGATTGGAATTTCCTTGATAGCTTGCAATAATGGGATCTTAATACAAACATTTCTCAGCTCATCTAGGAAATCATAATTAGGCACCATAATTTGTTTTTCTACACCTCTATCAATTTGTAATATTTATGGAAAGGGAGGTGTAGAAGTGGATGTTGATGGCTGCTCTAATATAGGAGTTGAAATTATTGGTTCTTTTTGTTTTGATTTTTCAATGTTTGGGTCTTGGAAAGGTGTGTTCTCTTCAAGACTTTTATTCACCAGTAGAGAATCTTCCTCTGAGTTGTTTTGCTCTTGTATGATTACAGAAGGTTTCTTCTTTTCAAGTATTCTTCTAGACCTAAGTTGAACATCACTAAGGTCTAAAGGAGTAATCAAATAAGTTGGAAACTATTGGCCTTCTATCATGTATGTATTCTGAGGATTTTTATTGTTGGGGTTTGGTATGGGTTGGGTAGGCAACTGATTTGTTTTCTGAGGAAATGGTAATGGAAGTGGTGGATTTTGAGGATTTTGTTGAAAATTCTGTTGAGGAGGGAAATGTGGATATGGTGGATATTGATAGTACTGAGAGTATCTTCCATAGGGATTTTGTGCTCCTTGCGCCAAAGTTTGAGATTGATTTTGGAATTGGTGCCAAGGTTGCTGCCAAGAATTCCAATTTGGTGGGGGTTGATTATACATCTGATCATGGAATCCTTGTGTTTGAGGTCCTTGCCACGGCCTTCTAGAGACAAAATTGAGAGATTCTGTGGAATTTGTAGAGGTTTCTTCTTGAAAGACAGCTTTAAGACCAGGAAGTGAAGGAAAACTCTTGGTCTCATGTTTTTCTGAACAAATTACATAGGTCTCTACTACTTTTTCATCCAAAGGGCACTCTCTCAAGGCATGCTTCTTTCTACATTTGGGACAAAAGATTTCTAGGGCATCAGATTTAGTTTTATGCTTGTTTTGTAACTTAAGGGTGTCTATTTGTTCACTAAGACTCCCTAAAATATCATATTTTAATTCATCAAGTATATGTCCTATTTCTGCCCTACTTACTGTCCCAGAAGAAGACTTACTTGCCCTTGCAAGAGCAGGGTCTCTTGGTCCTTTTACAGTTTTAGATTTCCCTCTTGAAAGGTTGATACATAATTTAGCTATTTCAGGTAATGTGAGCTGAGATATATCCCCTTTTCCCATCATGTTAAGGATATCTAACCATTCATATCTAATTGTCTTCAATAAGAGAGCTTTCAAAGTATCTTGGTCCAATTTTTCCATTTTTTCCCTCTTGATGTTATAGTTAAACCTCTCCAACAAATCTTCCAAATTTTCATCCTCTTTTTGTAACATTTTAAACACTTCCTCCTTATGGTTGATTGGCATATAGTAATCCAAATACCTCTCTAGAAATGCTTGTTTCATGTCTTCCCATGTCCTAATAGAACTGTTGATCTAACTCATAAACCATTTTAATGTTGCTCCTTTCAATGTTGAAGGGAATAGTTTAAGTTTTTGAGCATCTTGTAAGTATTCATAGGTTCTACATAGGACTTCAAATTCAAATAGGAAGGTTTCAGGATCTTCAGTTTTGAGTCCATAAAATTTTGGAAGGACAGAGGGTGAAATGTTTTTCATAGTTGCATTGGTTTCTTCATCTACTATAGGAAACCCAAAAGAGCTTCCCATTTATCTTCTACCTCTTCCTCTGCCTCCTTCTCCTTCTGCACCTCTACCTCCTTCTCCTCTACCTCTACCTCTACCCCCTCCAAATAGTGTGTGTTCTCCATTAAAAACTCCTCCTCCCCCTTCTTCTGCCATAGTTGATTCTTCTGTGGAAGTTGAAAAGTTTATGTCCCTAGCAGGGGTCCCAGAATCTTCTTCTAAGACAGGTTCAGTGGATAAAGTGGAAGGTCTTTCTAATGGAATATTTGATCTTAAGTTCTCTGGAAGTCTAGGATCAGTAAAGGATGGAATGTGGGTTTGAGTTGGAGGTGTGTTGGCTCTTGGTCTTGGTGAAACAAGTGGTGTTCTAGGAATCAAGCTTCTGCTTCTTATGAATCTACCCCTTGAGTCTCTTTCTCTACGCATGTCATTGTTTTTGGGAGGTAAGAAACAAGGCTACCTAGTTACACTTCCCCGGCAACGGCACCAAAATTTCTGCTCAACTTAGTGTTCCTAAATTGATGTCATAAATTGTCAACCAGGGCTAGTAAATTGTTGAAGTGAAGTGCACTATATGTGCCTAGGTATCTGTTTCTCACTACGTTGTGTTTAGTGTTTTTCCAATGTTTTTGGTTTTGTGTTTTTATTCTAAGAGGAAAAGAACTAAGTGTTGGTAAAGAGAAGTTGTTGGTCACACTAAAACATAGCAAAACCTATTCTAAACTATGTATGGCACTTGAGAATAGAAAATGCAAAACTTTAACAAGAAAAATAACTCATAACATGAATTCAATAACTCATAACATGAACTCAGTCCAATTCATTCATTAGAAATATGTTGGAAAATCTTGAGAAAAGAATAAGTTTAATGCAATGAGGTTCTTCTAAGTAAACAACAATCTACAATATCATAGAGAAAATCCCATCCATGGCTAGAAATTTGTTGGAACACATTTGGAAAAGATAGTCTGCAACATAATGAGTGACTCTATTCTAAATTATCCGATGACACTGAAATTAATCCATTCTACAACTCAAATTGTCACTACTAAGCCTCATTCGAAAGTTATAAATCTTTTGGAATAGTTTTGGAAAAACGGCTATTTGTAAAATTATAAGAGATTTCAGAACAGTCAAGGCCTTGAATTGATATCACTAATTCCTATCCATATGATGATGTGTTGGAAGAGATTAATAACAAGATTAGTTTGTAAATAATGAAGGCCTTGAGGTCTAATGGAACAAAACTAGCATACAACTAACTAATGAAACTGGAAATACATTAAACAGAACTGAACAAGAGTGCAATCAATCAAACTTGAAATACAGTGAACAGAATTGAACTAGAGTGCCATTAACCTCCAGAGTTTTACAACTAAACTAAAGTGAAACTAATCACTGAAATACTACAGCTCTATCTCATTCGGTGTTAGTGATATTTTGGAACAATTCATAAGAGCAAGACTGGCTGTAACATTTGATGTCAGTGAGCATGAAAAATATGAAGTTCAGAAAAAAAATGCAACTAGACTCTAAAACACCACAACTATGTCTCATTCAGTATTAGTGATATTTTGGAACAATTCGTAAGAACAAGAATAGTTGTAACATTTGATGTGAATGAGCATAAAAACATAAAGTTTAGAAAACTACTTGAATTAGGAATGAAACAAGGCTAAAGTTACTTATCTAAAAAATATGCACAAAGCTTCTCAGGCAGTAGGGGCCCTCTACCACCGGATTAGCATACAAATCTTCTCAAGATTTCCTTATATCATGCAATGAAGTCGAATGTATTTCATTAAAGAGAAAATTCTTTAGAAATAGAGTATTACAGACTTTTGAGATCTAACAACAAAACATCAATCTAGCTAACTGTCTCTCGGTCTCCCGAGTCATTCTTATAAAATAAATACATTACTACCCTTGAGAGGAAATAGGATAAGTGTCTTTCCCAATTAAAATCAAATTATAACTCTTGTGGAAGCCTCGTACTCTTGCTGGAGACATCTGTAGAGTCCCTGTCCTGGTAGGAATCTGCTTCTTAGTTTTGATCTCTTCCACGTGCATAACCACTTGTAGATTCTTTCTCAGACTTCGTAGGGAGAAAGAAATGATGGGGGAGTGTTGTGGAATTCAACCATATGTGTTTTTCTTTGAAGTGACACCTGTAATCTATGAGCACATGAAGATAGCTGTGGAATAGGCGACTAGCTACAGAATGGCTGCATTCTGTAGCTGAGTCTAGTAAAAAATTACTACAACAACAAAACCATGAAAATATAGCAATTCAGTCATTGTATACATTCCTAAAGTGACTTTAATTAATCCTATTGATCATTTAAGCCTGTAATTGATAAGGGACAAAGGAAATGAAGTGAAATTGGGCACAACAACATTCTCGGTCACATAGGCTATTACAGGAAATTCATTCAAGGATATGCCCTGATCATAGCACCCATGGAACAGCTGCTAAAGAAAGATGTCTCTTTTTTTGGAATAATGAATGTCAGCAGAGCTTTGAACTGCTCAAGGAGAATATTATTTCTGCGCCCATATTGATACTCCCTGACTGGTCAAAATAATTCCATGTACATGTTGATGTGTCAGGCATTGCCTTGGGTGCGGTCCCGGCGTAGCCTGGCGAAGGGGATATTGATCATCTGGTTTCCTTTGCCAGTCGAAAACTCTCAGGTGCCGAACGAAATTACCCTATCACTAAACACGAAGGACTGGCTATGGTGTATGCGCTACAAAAATATTGACACTATCTGTTGGGGGGACACTTTAAGATGTTTACAGACCATTCGGCTTTGAAATACCTGGTCAACAAGCCTGTGTTGGGGGGGAAGATTTGCCGCTGGTTGTTGGAACGAGTTGGTGCAGATCTCGATGGGCCTGCTTCTCTGACAATGATCAATATTGCACAACACGTTGCGGCCCAAAGCAAGGAAGTGCTTCCACCACTCCTTCGCACCCTAGCTACCTTGCGCGCGCATATTGAAGGCGCGCCACCAAAGTGACTAGGGACGAGTCACAAGATTGTATTGGGGAGAATTTTGGAACGGGGTCTCCTAACAAGCTACGAAACTGGTCCATTTTGGTTTTTTTTTATTATATTTATTATAGCGCAGGGGTTTTGGGGCGGGTCAAAGCCCCGAACTCATTGCAATGGGTTAAAGGGTAAACTAGGGGTCCGAAAACCATGGGTTGCAGACCATAGGAATGTTAAAGCTAGATTGTTGTAAATAGAGAGGCATTTCAAATTGTAAGAGGTGGGATTTTATGAGCTATTGATGCGATCTTTTGTGTAAGCGATCTATTGGGGTTTTTGGGGAACGGACCCCTGCTAGTTGTGTGCGCGGAGATCCTAGTCCAGCTGTGTGCAGACCCTGCTACTGTGTGCACAGGTTGGGAAGGGAATTGTAAGGAAAGATTGATGAATGAATGAATACGCGGGATTATTAGAACTGAATCTATGAGTACTATTGAATGAATTGCTGGTAATTACTATGTTATGCATTTTTTGTCTTTGCGCTACGAAGGTCTTTATATTGAATGATTGGATCTGTTTCACTCTGGTTATATCATGCTGCAAAAGTCTGTGTATTGAATTGGATCTAGATCTGTTCTGTTCTGGTTATGTAACGTTGTTTTAATGTTATGAAAAGCATATAATTGTAGATCTAGTGCACATGGATGCAATTGGATACATATTTAACCCTGCACAGAGACAAGGTAATCTGAACAGAACACAGCCCTGCTTGCCTTACCCTTCCTTTCTCAGGGTGCGGAAACCTGGTTCCAACACCCACCCATACTACTTCGAGTGAGACTGTGACCTACGCAAGCGGGTCACTGCCAAAAGGGCCAGTAGTATAGGGGTTTGTAGGCAAACCTTGCACACCGAACCTGGGTCAGGACCCCTCAAGCCAACAAATGGTTCTATTGCCAGGATCGGAAGAGATCTGAGAAACGGGATCAGGTAGCGGCATCAGATATCTAGCGTAGGGCTGAATGAGCCAAGGTACAGCGCGGAATAGTGAAAACTATCAGAACAGGCGAGGGGAAGATCGCCCTGCCCATAGTTCGTCGAGACCTACACAAAATTCGTCAGCCGCCCTGATGCTAGGGCCTCAGAAAGGTAAACCGGAGGGGCCCATGGCGACACACTTAAAATTACCCACCTTTAAAGGAGCAGTCAATGAGGACCTAGAATGATTCTGGTTCATGGCCGATTCGGTATGGATGGCGCAAAGGGTGGTAAGTGATACTGTAAAAAGAGCACAGTTATCCTTGGCTTTTGAGGAAAGGGTGCTGGACTGGTATATGCGGTACATATCTCAAAACGGGAGCGCAACACTTCAAAATATTAAGGATGCCCTAAAACAACAATTCCGGAAACCGAAATCCTATTCCCAACTGGTATCAGAAGTAAAAGACATCAAGCAGGGAGCATCTAAGTCAGTCTGGGAGGTTGATCAGCAGTAAAGAAAGAAATTCGAGAAGGCGAGTTCAAGTACGATGACAAACAGCACATAGAATGGTTTATCGTTATGCTCCTACCTCACTTGCGTACGCCCATGGGCCTTCAGACTCTTGAATCACAAGAAAAAACCTTGGAAACTGCCATGAAACTTGAAGTTGCACCTAAGGATGACACAAGGGAAGGAGTACAGAAAATTTAGGAGCAGCTCGGGGCCATGCACATGGAAATACAGAGCTTACAGATGGAACGAGGGAAGGGATTAACCACAGACCTTTGGTGTGAGGATTGCTAGGTGGCGGGACTACATGATACAACCCAGTGTCTGCGGATAAATAGAGGTGAATTGAAGCAACAATGGTGTAGGTTCTGCCAATCTATAGGACACGATGAGCATAATTTCCGCACATATGACTTACTGGTAGATCGGGGAACCCTCTATAGGGTACAATCCGATCTTGCCTCTCCGAGATCCCCCACGAGCTTTGGTGGCTCCCCTGCACGAGGCAGGGGGGGCAGGGAGGAAGCGTTGGACAAGGACGGGGCCAAATGATCTACTATAACTGTGGAGAGGTAGGGCACTTCACCCGAGACTGCTTAAATCCCACTAGGCATACCTGTAAATACTGCCGACAGTTGGACCATGAAATCGAAGACTGCACTATTTTTCTAACAAAGATGAAGGACAAATAGTCTACTCCCACATGAAATATACAGAGAGTCAAAATGGAGATAAGGAGCATAATGCGTAGCATGGTCACCCAGAAATCAAGAGAGGAGCTTGTTGTTCAGAAGGAACCAGCTCCCGAAAAGCAAGAATCACTGGGAGCCCCTGTGCAGCTGCCAGAAGAAGAAGTTGAAACTTTTTTAAGGGAATGCTTGAAGCTCCTACGCACCCCACAGGCGGGAGAAAGTCTTCAAGTATTACTACAGGACTACGCAGCTCAGCCCAGCATGACGACTAAGGTTAAGGAAGTACACAAATTACACAGATATAAAAGGTGCACCGGGAGAGAGATGCGCTTGACTGCACAGATTGGTGACTATGAGATAGATCAAGTTATTCTTGATCTTGGATCTGATGTGAATGTCTTACCAAAACAAACCTGGCAACGAATGGGAGAACCTAAACTAGACTGGTCCACCATCCAGCTGTGAATGGTGAATCAACAGAAGATCATCCCTCTGGGATGGTTGGCAAGGGTTATGGTTGATGTCACAGGAGTAAAGGTCTTGGCTGACTTTGAGGTCATAGAAATTGTGGAAGATACAGACCCCTATCTTGCGCTCTTGGGGATAGACTGGGCTATGGATGTAGGAGGTGTCATTAATCTAAAAAAACGTAGCATGGTGTTTGAGAATAATGGGACACGTGTAATAGTACCACTGGATCCCGCTGAGGGCACACGGTATACCGAACCAACATATGAGGATGAGGAGCTCGATCACATCTACAGTATGACAGCACAGGACAAGGACCAGGATGATGCTGCAACAGGTGGAGTATTCAACTGGGAGAAGAACAGGGAGCACTTTTCTAACCCAGATGAAGAACTTGAGAAGTGGCAGACCTGGCTACATGATGTTTCAACCCTACGGTGCCCTCGGATTGCAAGGACTCTCTACTGCATCACTTCAGAGGTAAGGGACCTTCCCCACTTTGATGGGTCTAGTACTGTCCAGGACTTCGTAAGAAAATTAGAAGCTAGGGTGCCCAAGTATCGACAACTCTGGGCGCTCAATATGGCACTACGCAGCACACCTGCCTGATGGTGGGATACCCACAAGAAATCATTTCCGGACTGGGAGACGTGTCGGGATAGGATGGTGCTGCGATTCACACCCCCTACTGATGTGCGCACGAAGATATTCCTAGGGCCCGGAGATCCCCGTGCGCATCTGCGTATATGGACAACCAACTGGGCTGACCGAACCCCAGACGAGTGGATCCATCTATTTATACATGCCCTGGGCCCTATCCCCACTACGTGGTACTTAGATGTCGAATTACATCAGCGGACCCGCCATTAGGAGATATTAAAAGAGGACTTCCTTGGAACATTCGAACTCATTGGGGGAACAAAAATTCTTGCTGAAGCCCTACAAGAAATTGATGCGTTCGTCTTTAAGAAGCCTCACCCTCACACCCCACCAATCGTTCTGACATGGGAGGCCCAGATGCAAGACAATGAAAACTTTTGGAGCTTGGCGATTAATGAAGAGGAAGATAACCTACAGAATATCTCTGTTCTAGAATATGAAGGGGAACGTACCATTGTCTGAAAATCTCTCTTAAATGTCGATGTAACGCAACCTCTCTGGCTATGCGAGGTTAATATTGGGACAGATGAACACCCTAAACTGGAAAAAATTAGGGACTATTGGGACGAAGGCACTATGGGCAAAGTCGTCGAGCTACTAACAGAGTACCAGGAATTATTCCCTACAAATTTTTCTAAGCTCAAGGGAATCACGGGGGACCTCAGCATTATTCACATCACTCTAAAGCTGGAGGCACGGCCCATCAAGCAGCGGCCCTACCGGTTGAATCCTAAGTATAAACAAAAGGTCAAAGAAGAGCTGGACAAAATGCTAACCGCAGGTATCATTGAACCAGTTGAACAATCAGATTGGATCAGCCCAATGGTCGTTCAGGAGAAAAAAAACAAAAGGAGAAATATGTATCTATGTGGACCTTCGCAAACTAAACGATGCCTGTGTTCACGACCCCTTCCCTACTCCCTTCTCCGATGAAATCTTGGATAGCGTGGGTGGCCAGGAGGCCTATTCCTTCAAATATGGATTCTCGGGATACCATCAGATCAGTATTTCACCAGAGGATCGCAGTAATACCACCTTTTCCACCAAATGGGGCTCCTTCCAGTACACGGTCATGCCCTTCGGTCTTAAGGACGCACCTGCTATCTTTTCAAGGGTTGTAGTGGCCATGTTCAAAGAATTTATCTATAATTTTATGGAGGTTTACTTCGATGATTGGACAGTGTTTGGCTTAGTAAAAGATCATGTCTCGAACCTGTGATTAATGTTGGATGCATGTCGAAAGCACCAGATCTCCTTGAATGTCAAGAAGTGCATCTTCTACGTTCCATTCGGAATCTTGTTGGGTCATATAGTCTGTCGGCAGGGTCTGATGGTTGATCCTGCGAAGATAGTTGTAATTATCAACCTGGAAGCCCCTAAAACAGGGAAACAGTTGTGCTCCATTCTCGGTCACACAGGCTATTACAGGAAATTCATTCAAGGATACGCCCTGATCACAGCACCCATGGAACAGTTGCTAAAGAAGGATGTCTCTTTTTTTTGGAATGATGAATGTCAGTAGAGCTTTGAACTGCTCAAGGAGAAGATTATTTTTTCGCCCATAATGATATTCCCTGACTGGTCAAAATAATTCCATGTACATGTTGATGTGTCAGGCATTGCCTTGGGTGTAGTCCTGGAGCATCCTGGCGAAGGGGATATTGATCATCCGGTTGCCTTTTCCAGTCGAAAACTCTCAGGTGCCGAATGGAATTACTCTACCACTGAATGCGAAGGACTGGATATGGTGTATGCGCTACAAAAATATCAACACTATCTGCTAGGGGGACACTTTAAGATGTTTACAGACCATTCGGCTTTGAAATACTTGGTCAACAAGCCTATTTTGGGAGGGAAGATTTGTCGGTCGTTGTTGGAACGAGTTGGTGCGGATCTCAATGCGCATGCTTCTCTGACAATGATCAATATTGTGCAACACGCTGCGGCCCAAAGCAAGGAAGTGCTTCCACCACTCCTTCGCACCCTGGCTACCTTGCACGTGCTGATTGAAGGCACGCCACCAAAGTGACTCGGGACGAGTCACAAGATTGTGTTGGGGGACTGTTGGAATGGGGTATCCTAAAAAACTACGAAACTGGTCCATTTTGGTTATTTTTTATTATATTTAGTATAGCGTAGGGGTTTTGGGGCGATTCAAAGCCCCGAACGCATTGCAATGGGTTAAAGGGTAAACTAGGGGTCCGAAAACCATGGGTTGCGAACCATACGAATGTTAAATCTAGATTGTTATAAATAGAGAGGCATTTTCGGATTGTAAGAGGTAGGATTTGATGAGCTATTGATGCGATCTGTTGTGTAAGAGATCTGTTGGGGTTTTTGGGGAACGAACTCCGGCTGGCTGTGTGCGCGGAGATCTTAGTCCAGCTGTGTGCGGACCCTACTGCTATGTGCACAGGTTGGGAAGGGAATTGTAAGGAAAGGTTGATGAATGAATGAATACGCGGGATTATTAGATCTGAATATATGAGTACTATTGAATGAATTTTTGGTAATTACTGTGTTATGCATTTTCTGTCTTTGCACTATGAAGGTATGTATATTGAATGATTGGATCTGTTCATATCATGCTGTGAAATTTTGTGTATTGAATTGGATCTAGATCTGTTATGTTCTGGTTATGTAACGTTGTGTTGATGTTATGAAAAGAATATAATTGTAGATCTAGTGCACATGGATGCAATTGGATACATATTTAACCCTGTGCAGAGACAAGGTAAACTGAACATAACACAGCCCTGCTTGCCTTACCCTTCCTTTCTTAGGGTGCGGAAACCTGGTTCTAGCACCCAACTATACTACTTTGGGTGATACTGTGACCTGCGCAAGCAGGTCACTGCCGAAAGGGCCAGTAGTATAGGGGTTTGTTGGCAAACCTTGCACACCAAACTTGGGTAGGGACCCCTCAAGCCAACAGCTAGGGATGAAAGGAAAAAATGGATTTTTTAATATTTTGGTTGAAAAATGGAAGAAAATTTCATTGGCCATGGACTCATAATATCTTCAGTAATCAATTAAAATAAGCAGAGGGGGAGAAAATAGGGTGAGGTAGGAAAACTCATGGATCTTATAGATTTATTGTGGTGTGGATAAGATGATCTATAATTAGGATCAATTAAATATAGAGCATATACAGATGAATTATATACTTAATATCAGAGAGAAAACATTGAACTTCTATAACAAGCCAGAGCATAGTATCATAAATAAATTCATTAATTAATCTTCTTGTAAACAATTTAAGAAGGAAAATTTCATAAGAAACTTGAATGGAAAACATATTTACAAAATGGAGAATGTCACCATTTTCTTGACACAAGAATCCTGAGATCAAACTTCCTTTGTATTACTGAATTCATTACTTCAAAATGTACTGCTTACAATCATAGAAAAAAAATTTCTTCTTTCAGGTTCCAACCCTTCATAAGTATTATTACAAAATATTTATATACTTCCTATTCAACTAACTTCGGATTCCAAAAAGGAATTGATTACAAAATATGATCTAATCAAAGATGTATATATTTTAGAAATAGAAAAATAAAATTGGAAAGGTGGACAAAATATTTTGCATTGTTTAAATTTTGGAGGAAATTTGTTGTTGACTGTAGCAATTTTCCTACTCTTCTTATTTGTTTTTTGCCAAAATTGTAGATCTTTTGTTTGTGCTTACTCGATCAATTTCAGTAACAGGTCCTACCTTTCTTCACTCAGGATAGAATAATTTACCATATTCCTGAATCTTTCATCTACCTCAGTGTAGATTTCGAAAGTTGGCTTGTTGGAAAAAAGGTGATATATCTCATGTTGAATATGGAGATCGAATTGCATGCCTTCCAAAAATGCTTCTCCACTGATAGATCCCTTTTACTTTGCGAGTTTGGAGGCATCCGCGGTCATTTTTCATAGTTTTTCTTGATAATTTTCTATTGGAATCAATATTCCAGTAGAATACCTGAGAGTTGGAAGTCGTCTTTCTTGCAAAAAGAAAACCTCTTGTAAAATATTATGACATGTATCTCTAGCTCTTTGCATTTTTTCTCTAACTCCACCGTCAAGCTCTTCTAAGTAAAAGCTCTTTTTACCTCCATCATTGTCTTTGTCATGTCCCGAATGTTCAGCTCCTCCAGCTCAGCTTTGTTTTTAGAATTTAACACACTTATGATTTTTTGTGCTTCCTCTGGCTAATGTTTAATATCAATCTCGGTGTTTTCAACTGTTACTTTAACTCTCTCCACCAATTCTTCTTATTCAAAAGTGATTTGAATGGAAGGCCACAATTATGTAATGGCATTGATATTTTCCCAAATGTTTCTTTTGGCTTCTAATAACATCTGGATTATGAAGTATTTATACGCATACTTTTTAATTTGCAAAAGGAGTTTAAAATTATTTTGCACTTCTGCTAGATAAGCATTGTCTGCCTTGATTTTGTTTCCTCCAACCTGGTGAGTGCTTCTATCAATTTCTAATTTTCTTTATTTTCCAGAGATAATTTCCCTAAAGATTTGACTAGCTTTTCTAAGGAATATAAATTTTTTGCTTTCATTGATGTACATGTTGTTGATGTGCCTGTTGTTGTTGTGCATGTTGTTATTGTGCCTCTTGTTTCCCATTGTTATTTTCTTTTAGTAATGCTTCCATGTCTTTATACATCTTCTGGATTTGAGCATTCTTATCCACTACTATTGTGAACAACTTGTCTATCTCCATCTCTAAACTGGTGACTTCTTTAGCTTAAGGATGTTCTGTAGATGGGAATTTCAGTTGTTTTATGAGTGCTTGAATATCTGCATTCTTACTCTTTATTATTTCTTAGGTTGTCTTAACATCACTAGGATCATGTCCTAGATTGATAAATAAATCTTTCAAAGACTTAATCCTAGTTTCTTTGGCTAGAGAAGACATATTTTCAATATATAACTATGAGTGCATATTATTCAATGAAGACTGCAATATAGAAACAGGCATGGATAAGCTGGTTAATGATGAATAAACCATCTCGCCTCCTTGTTTGTGCAAATAGATATAATCAATTACATGAACCTTCTGTATGTCAATTAAAAATATTGAGGCCTTATAATCTTCAGCAGTCTTGGGGGCTGGCACTGTGGCCTCCAAAAAGGCCATTTGAAACTGCCATTTCTTCGAATCAAAAGCAGACAGTAATTTGTGTTGTGTTGTGGCAGTTAGTTTCCAAACTTCTAAATATTTTGAAGCTTTGAGAGATTCATTAAATTTTATTTCTATTTATCTTGAAAATATACTTTTCTGTTGTGTAGGTACCTAAGATGAATATGACACCGATGACTGTGATAAGTCTTCAACATTAGTGAAGGGAATCAATGACCCTGTTAAGATCATTGTTTCTTGATCTTGAGTTTCCCTTTCCTCTGATGATTCTTTTGTATTTTTGTTATGTGTATCATCTTTGATGTCAATGATGATGTTATCATTAAGGTCCATCTTCTTTCTTCTTTTAAAAACTCTAAAATCCTCTGACTTTGAATCGGTGGGAGACATGCTTTCTATGATTCTTTTAGTATATTTATCTTTTGGAACTAGATTATGTAAAGAAGTCTGGTTGACAAGTTGTTCTTTAACCTCCTGCAAGGTTTTTTCAGTCCACTCTTCTTGATTGGAAAATTGCTCAAAATCAGGCCTCATTGTATGTGCATATGGAGTGCTCTTTTGTTAAACTCTTAGCTTCGAAATTATTCCTAGAGGATCATAGGACCATGTGAAGCTCGGTTTGAACTTCATTTGTTTCAAAATATCCTCCACTTCTTTAGTTTTTTCTCTAGTATTTACAATGTAGGGACCTACATGGGCCTTCAATTTTCATTATGCATTCTTCTTATTAGATACAAACTGTAACTCATCCATGTTCAACATCTGTCTAGCGTATTCCAATGAAAAAACCCTGACTGGCACAAATATTGGCAGTTTGTAAGGAGGAAGCTCTGATCCATAAATATTGATTTATTTATAGTTCTAGTACAAGTACCAATCTCCAATCTTTGACTGCTCCGAAAGGTGAAAAAATTTCTTGATTTCTAGTGAAATCCTTGGGATGACATCGTTGCTAAGTAGACACAATGATTTATGAAGAAACTTATCCACAAAATTAATATATGAATACTCCTCTAAGTTATTTCTAACTAGAGAAGTCCAATGAATTACTTATAATAGGTTTTCCTTGTCATCGATATTTTTCAATGGGAATTTGAATCTGTCTGCCTGATGAAACAACGTGAGATACACTAAAACTTGTTGGTGTTTGAAGACACCTTCAGCTTTAAACTTTATAAATTGATCGTGCATTATATCGGACATTAACTAATCGTAATTAAAGAGGATTGGAGGTTTCTGTCCAACTACAAATAATGACAATAATCCTAAAAAAACTTTATCGACCCACTTGTCTGTATATTATCCTAGTAAGCGAGTAACCATAGAAATTACTTATTTCAATATTTTTGGGAATATGGGAACAAGGTATGGGGTATTTGTTCTAGGAAATTCAGCATTCTCTGGTAAGAAACATGCAAAAATGTTGGCTCGATGGGGGAAGGTAAGCTTCCTCTAAATTTCAATCAATGCATCAGTGGAAAAGGGAAGTAAGGAGGCTTGGGGAGTTAACTAAAAGGCTTGGAAAATGATTTCTGGGGAAATAGAGAATAAGACTTCATTGTTGTGGACAATTACTTCTTTTTGGCTGGGGAGGTATCTGAGATGACACCTGGAAGAGAACTCAGGGAAGAAATGAGTTTTAGGAAAGGTAAATTGAGGAAGGAGGGACTCCCAGATGCTCAAATCATCACTATGGTCCAATTTTTTTTGTTTTTCCCAATTATAGAGCTCATAGAGGTCAAATTCACACTAGGTCTCTGCAAATTTGTATTGGGTATCGATTAGGGGAGTTTTATATTCAAGGTTAGGGATAGGTGATATCATGGGATCTTCCTCAAGCATTTTTCCTTTCCCCTTTCGCCCTGACATTTTTAACTACAGAGAAAAAAAAATATCAGGGTTACCATCTTGCCTGTTCGATCGAATTTTGTAGAGGAACGCTTGATAGAGGACGCTCAACAATGTCGGAATGGCTTGAGTTTAACCTACACATATGAAAGAATGTTGAAAGAGAAATTGTTGTAGCTTTTTTAGGGTTTTTTTATAATGGAGTGGATTAGGATTATAACGTAATTATTATTGTTTCTAGAGCGGGGGAATTTTATTAGAAAACGAGATAATGGTAGGAGATGTTTTAATGTTTAACGTTCATTTAAAAATTTGGCGGGTGATTAGAATGGTGACGGTCAAATGATGTGGATGGTGGTAGGTGATGTGATGAGGGAGTGACATGGAGGTATTTGATTGGCGGGAGGTGACAGACAAGCGCGAGGACAAGGCATGGAGGTGTCGGGTGGAAAAGAGAACGGGATGGTGGTTTTTGGTGGCGGGGGGGGCGGGGGGGGTAGATGCGGTAAATGGTTTTGGGAAGGGACGTGATCCCAGAAAAGGCCAAGAACCCAACATGTCACACAAGTGGCGTTTCAAAAATCCACTTTCAGGACACCCCACCCCCCCCCCCCCCGCGCAATATTTCCACACAATACGACAAAATGTCGTTTCACATACATTTAAAATTTATAAACATATAGTTTAAATTAAAAATTAAACATTAACAACAATTTTTTATTGATAATTTATGGTGGCATAAAATCTTGCACACCCAATGGGGTTTTATCATCATTTTTTTTATTTCTTTTTCTCATATATATATTTTTTATTCCCCTTTTATTTTATTTTAATTTTTCTATTTTTCTTTCAAATACTAAAAACAATTTGCAGAATGGAAATATTATTTACAATATCCCATGGGATAAAAACCATATAATCATCAACTTATCACTTTAATTTATCGGACCCTAATGGTGACTCCAATGGGGATGGAATCCTCCTTGTATGGTTCCAAGAACATCGTGGATCAGTGGCCTTCCTCCATTGGGCAGTAGTTTTTTTATCCTCTGCTTGAAAGAATTTATCAATTTTATTTCATAGATATGGTAGAAAACTCATCATAAGCTTAGGGCCTTCTCTGCAGGATTCAATTCCTAATATTATCCACCCTCACTTGCAGTAAAAATATAAAATGATATATATATATATATATATATATATATATATATATATATATATATATATATATATATATATATATAGTGATATGTGTAAAAACAAACTTATATGTCATAAAGTGAAATATTCCTTGAGCAAACTGCCATTGATAGGTCCTCCTGGCAGTCCTTCTCCAGTCAAATAATTTAACACAAATGCATTATTACCCCAAAAATCTTCAATTTTGTAAGGTCATTTCCATAGAGTGTCAAACTTTACATGCTTTCCTTTTTCCTCATTTCTGGCATCCCGCTTTAATACAAGACCATTTAGCTGGAAATCATCTCCTTTAACCCTCTTGTCATGTATTCTTTTGATCTTATCCTAAATTATCTTTGTGTTGTTTTAGACTTCTTCTCTGGTCTATTGCAACTGTATAATCTAATTTTCTCCTCTTTCTACATCATTTGTTTCAACATATAGTTCTTGCAATAATTTTAACAATGGGATTCCTAGGGAGGTAGGAAAAACGGCATCTACTCCATAGACCAACTGGAAAGGTGACATACCAATTGATTTCTTTGTGGTTATCCTATCAACCCATAGAGAATTTATCAGTTTCTTATGTCAGGATTTCTTGTTTTACTGCAATAATTTCTTTATTATGTTAACCAAGATCTTGTTAGAATATTTTGCTAACCCATTTCCTTGAGGATAATAAGTAGTAGAATGTCCTAGCACAATATGATACTTGTTGCTGAAATCTACCATCTTTTTGGATTTAAAGGAAGAAGAATTATTTGTGATGCTTTTGTGAGGACAAAAAAATATCGACAGAATATTGCTTTCCATAAACTGAGTAATCACTGAGTTTGTAGCTTGTCTAGTTGGAACTTCTTCTATCCATTTGGTGAAGAAATTTGTGGCTTTCAGAATCCATTTGTGCTTATCTGAAGAACTCGGATGAAATTATCCTTTAAAAACTGAACCCCATTGTTGGAAATGTACCTCTACTGAAATGGGCTTCAAAGGTAAAGGTAAGAGCTTCCTTTTGCCTTCAAAGATTTCACATTGATGACAAGTTGAAACCTTCACATGAATGTCAACAAACAAGGTAGGCTATTTAAAACCAGTTCTCCAGATTTTATTTGTTGTGGTAAATGTGTCCCTCGCGGTCATCGTTATGAAATTATTCCATTATCGTGTTAGCTTTATTTTTCAACAAACAATTTATTAATATTCCTCCAGCATCCTTCCAATATAAAGCTTGGTATAAAATTCATAACTTCACAGTTTTTAGTTTAAGAAATATGACCTTGGTTTTTGTCAAACTGAGGGGGGGCTTGTATATTCTGCAAGACATAAGCAATATCTATATACAAGGGGAAGTGACAAAAAATTTTGATACTTGTGGAGTTGTCAGCTCCTCTTCTCCATCAAGAGTAGCTACAAAGTTTATATCCAGTGCATGAAAATTTGATTTAACCATTAATTTGGCTAACCCTTGACCTTTGATAAGCTTTGTTGGTTTTATTTCAATGTCATATTCCAAAATTATTGTTATCCATTTACCTCTTTTCCGTTTGGATCATTTTGAGTAAGGATATCCTTCACTACTGCACTTAGAACAAAAGCCATTATGTGAGAATGCAATCCATACACTCTTAAGCCTTTTAAGGCTTTGACTAAAGAAAAAGATTTATGTTCCATAATATTATACTTCAAAGAAGCATCTCTCAATCCTCTGCTGAAAAAGGTTATAGGTTTCTCATGTCCTTCTTTATTTTTATATAATAGTACTGCAACAATTGTGTGTTCTAAAGCAAAATAAAATATTACGAAATCTTTAGTGTAATATGGACTAATTAAACCAGGAGCATGGGTCAAAGCTAACTTTACTTCACTGAATGATTTTCTTGTTTTAGTGTTCCACTTTATTTCATTGTCTTTGTTTAACATATCAGTGTTCATTTTCAAAATTTCAGCCAAGCTAGGAATAAATCTCCTCAAAAAGTTTATTCTACCAATAAAAGATTGCACTTCCTTCTTGTTTTTTGGGGGATAAATTTTCATGATGGCTTCAATTCTATTGGGATCAATTTTGATACCATCCTTTGAGATTATAATAATTTTCCTTCTTCCATCCCAAAAATACATTTCTTTGGGTTTAAATAAATGCCATACTTTCTACATTTTTCAAATACAATTATGAAATGATGCACATGATCCTCATCACATTTGGAGAAAACATTAATATCATCAAGATATATTACAATGAACCTATCATTTTCATTTACAAAAGAAATATACATCTCTCTTTTAAACGTTGCTTCTGCATTCATAAGTCCAAACGGCATCTTGACATACATAAATTTTCCCCATAGTGTTGTGAAGGTTGTCTTATCTTGATCATCTGGATGTACTAAATTTGGTTATAGCTAGAGAAACCATCAAGCAATGAAATTATGTTGGACCCAAATACTCTCTGAAGTATATGATCCATTTTTTGTTGGGGGTAATTGTCTTTAAGGGAAACCTTATTCAGGTTCTTGAAGTCCACATGTTATCGTTCTATAATTTTAATATTGGCAAGAATAATTATATAGGACAACATAAAAACTGCTTTGGAGCCTAGGATCTATCCCTCCTAGACTCAGAGAGGGATCTCTTTGTTAGATTTAGCTTTGTTTTATGAATATGATATTAGGCTAGTTATAATGATTGTAGGGATTGCTTTTTGATTGATTTTTTGGTTGGATTATTAGATCTATTTAGACTAATTCCATTGGGTTATGGAGTCATAAAAGGCTAGTTTATTGCATCAAATTTTGAAGAGCATATACAAGGCAAGCTAACTACGCTTACGAGATCTTAAAACATAATGAATTATGACATTAAATAAATAGTGAATTTAGTAATGGTTAAAAATAAATTATGAATTTCTTAACCAGACTTCAGAAGAAAAATATTTATATTGTAAACACAGCCAGAAATAAGGTTCTCTAATAGCAAATCTTAATCTTCATATTTCTATTTTACAATCAGATTTAAATGATGCACTGAGGGAAAAAACAATGGAAACATTAACATAGAAAAGGAATAACATCACCAGTTAAAATTTTCTTTTATTATTGATGCTCCAACTTCAAGAAAATACCTCCAATAGAAAAAATTTACAATCCAGGGTCCAACCCCTGATACTCAGAATGTATGAAGTATTTAACTGATTTATACAACCTTTGTTGTATCTACATAAGCAATCTATTATTAATTACAAAGTAAACAAAATTTGACTAGTGCGACCACGAAGTGGACACGATGAACTTAATTTGACATTTGGCACTATTTTTGAGAAGGTTGTTGTTGCATGATTTGATCCATTGTTGTGTTAGCTGATTTGGCTGATATGTTGTTGTACTGATCTTACTGATATGTTGGCCTTCACCCTTCTTGGTATTCACATAGATTTTCCCATTGTTGTTCATCTGGAATCTTTATCCTAATCACCTTTCGATATATTTCATCTATCTCTGTGAATCTAATGAAAGTTGGTGTCAACACAAAAATGTGTTTAATTTCATGATGGATGAATATATCATTTCTCATGGCTTCAAGGAAAGCTCTTCCAGTCATTTCTCCTCTAAGACCTGCAAACTTGGTTGTGTCCTTAGGAATGTATTTCAGTTTCTTCACATAGTCTGCCCTGGAAATGAGCTTATCATTTATCACGAACAGTGATGGAAACCCTCTTTTGGTCAGTGGCTCAATCCTGTTAAAGAATCTACTGAAAACAATTTCTAAATTGTGTTACTTTTCCTCCAACTGTGTGACCAAGCTTTTCTTAGTGAGCACCTTCTTGACCTCTAGAATTTTTGTTGTTTTGCCTTCCACTCCAAGTTCATCCAATTCATACATGCTCTTGGAATTTAAAAATCTTATGATGTTATTTGTTGTCTCAGGCATGTCCCCAAGCTCCTTGGTTACTCTAGTTATGACATCATTTACCTTTTCAAATAGTTCTTTCTGTTCAAATATTATTTGAATAGAAGGCCATATTTCATTCATAGAATCGATTATACTTGTCCATATGATCTCCTTTTCCAAGCCAATGGTGTGACCAATGGAAGCTTCCTTCTCTACCTTTTCCAATCCTTTAATATGTTTTTGAGCTCTTTGCACTTCTATTTCATGTGCATTTTCAGATTTTACCTTTTGATCCTTCAAGGTATTAATTTGGGCTTCTAGCTTTTTAATCTCCTCTCTTTGGATAGACATATTCTCCATGGCTTTAGGAAGTTGTTTTATACCACCTGATGTACCTGTATTTTCTGATGTAGTTGTAAGGATGAATGCAATAGGAACAGCCTCCTAGGGAATGATGGCCATTTTTGCTGATTTTTCCTTTTCCTTTATTAATTTCTCCATTTTTGTCTCCATCTGCTTTAATTGTGCTGATTGTTCCATTATCAGCTTCATCATCTCTAACTTTTGTGTTTCATTTTCCTCTATGTCCTTGGTCAGAGGGTCTTTAGTAGATGACATTTTGAGCTTCTTTCTTAGGGCTTCTATGTATGCATTTTTCTTCTTTAGGATCTCTTCTACTGCTTCTACATTTGTTGGATCATACCTAATCTTCACAACTAAATCCTCCAAGGACTTAATTTCGGTATCCTTTGGAAGAGAAGAAATATTCTCCATCTTGAGTTCCAACTGAATATTAGCCAATGATACTTGCATTTTAGACAGGCTCATTGCAGTACTAGTCAAGGTAGATGAGATCATCTCTCCAGTCTGCTTGTGAATTTCCATTTGATCTATTGGGTGGATATCCTTGTCAAAAGATGTTTGCTTGAAATCATCCGGTGATTTTGGTTGTGAAATTTGGGCTTCTAAGAAAGCCATGCACATCTTTCCTTTCTCTGAATTGAACGCTGATAGAAGCTTACTTTGTGAACTGGTGGCTTGCTTCCAAAATTTATTATAGGTTTTGGTCTTCAATATCTAATTTTTCCTCTTAATCTCCCTGAAGGTGAATATATTATCTCCTCCTTTTCCCCTGTGACAGTAGTAGATGTAGGTGTTTGAAGGCTTTGTGTAATATTCCTAATTAGCCCAAGCTAATAGGAATATTTCATTTTGTTTTGATTTTCTTAATTAATGAATAAAATGTAAAGGAGGACATGTAAACTCCTGAAAGCATCAAAATAAATCAATGCCCAATGTGAACAGAGGCAAATCAAGGTTGTCTTAATAAAATCCACTTGTGTGTGAAACGGGATTGAGCCATTTGACTGGGTCAATAGGACCAAATCACAACACAGTCCAGATGCATTGAACCTCTTGGATGATCAGGTCCTCCATGTGAACAGGGTTAAATGAATGAAAGTGGTTTAAGGTTTGGCAAACCCTAATCTTATAAAAGGAAGGAGAGGGAAGCCTAAGAAGTTTGCTGATTATTATCTGATTTTAGAGGATTTTGTCTGCTTAGACAAATCCACATTCTCTTGGTTGTTTAGCAGAGAATTGTGAGGGTTTCCCGTTTAGGAATCCCCTTCCCTTTCATTGAGTAGCTCTTGGAGGAGATTTGTCCTGCTTTGTCCACTATCTGGTTGGAGACCAAGCTTCTACTTCCAAATACAATGCAGATCCAGTGAGGGTTTGCTTGCTTTTGTAAGCTGCAGCAAGTGGAACACTAGATCTATTCAGATCTTGCTTGTATTGGAGCCTCTTCTCAGTGAGTGTGTATTTTAACCTCCTAGAAGATTGCATCCATTGGATGAGCTTTAGTTTTCATCTTGGCGTCAGGAAAAATTATTCTACATCACCAACTGTGCAGTTTCTAGAAGAGACTGCGTCCTCTTTGCAGAGCAGGGTTGTAGAGGGTTTGGGAATTCTCCTAGAAAAGAGATCTCTAGTGAAAAGGATCCTTCCTTTCACTGAGGTGATCCATGGATTGGCCAACCAATCCATGTACCCTTCAGATCTAATCTATTACTGTTGTATATAATGCAGAATTTCTGAATACTGCTACAAAACTGTGACTTAGATCTCAGATCTACTCACTGTGATTCATCATTTGCTGAGATCCCCAAGGGGAGTGTAAAGAAGGGCCTCTTTGGCTTACGGATCTGTAATAGATCTATATTTTTATATGCATATCTATCCTAGATCTGAAATGTAATAAAATATTGCTTCAGCCTCCTGAAATTTTGTTGTTAAGCTTTCCTGTTTTAATCCATTATTGCAGCACCTCAATCTGAGGCATTCTTTATGTAAATTCTCTGTTTTTCTCTTAATAATTGTTTGATCCATATACTTGATCCAATTTACTAATGTTCAGACCCTATTATAGTTAATACCTTCAGAAAATCACACTGTTTGTGCTTCAGTAATCTCTTCATACTCTAAGTCACGGGAAATCAGGGTCTTTAAGCCATTTCGGGAGTGATAGATCTGTTTAAATTAGCTAGAATGATTTTTTTAAGCCGAAATTTGGTATGGGAGTCCCTCAGGGAAAATTTTAAGGATGGAAAATTATATCGAAGTTTAAAACATTGGCGAATGTCATTAATGCCTAATATGAAAACTATAAAATATTTATTGTAAAATTATTCAAATTTATAATGATTTTATATATAGCCTTTATATAATGTTGGCGATTTTTAAGGAAAAAATAATTTTATATTGTAAAATTTGGGCGAATCATTTTTAGAAAAAATGGAAATTAGCAAAACTTTTTTTTTGGAAAAACCATGGAAAATTAGCCCACCTGCGAATATTAGCCCCTAAAATTTTCCATAGAGTCCCTCATGACCTAAGATAATAGAGCCAACGGTCACTTTCCTCTGTTTTTATGCATATTTCTGAAAATAACCTTTTTAGGGCTTAAATCACAGTTTTTCCCCACTTTTGGTTGAAGGGTTATATCACTTTCCTTGTTGCTGCATATATTACTGATATTAAAGTGTTTATTAACATATCCAATGTGTTATTAGCCTATTAATACTCTAATACAATGTTTATACATTGATGCAGTCCCTCATGGGGCAATTATCAAGCCATACTAGGTGTGGGAGGCCTGTTTGCCTCACCTAGTTTGTTTGTTTTCTGATCTCCTCTTGGAATTGGGTCTTAGATTATTATATATAAGGAATACAAGGGCTGATCTTGGTTTCTGAAGCACACATCCCTGAAAAGTTCATTTTTCAGGCCTGTTTTGCTGAGCAGTCCCTTTTGGGATATTACACTTTGCTATTGAGATGGAATTGTAGCTGAAGTTGTGGGAGAATATACATGTTGACCACTTGCTAGAGAAGAACTAGGAGAGTATCTAATATTTATCATTGTCTTCTAGCCTGACTCTTAACCTAGCCTTGATCTATATCCATGTGAACTCTTTCTCTCTTCCTATATTTGATTTTAAACTCCCTGCTAGATGTATCAATCCCCAAAGGAGACTGATCATCTCTCGGTCTTTTCCATTTTGCCTCTTTCTCTTGTTTCTTTCCTATGTCTTTCTTATCCTCTGTATTCAGCTTTTATTATGGAGTAGGGGTCTGTATACTTGAATATGAAATTATTTTCTCTTTAGCCTCTTGCAAGGTGTTTGCTGCCCACTCTATCTAGTTCATAAATTGTTCAATTTCGGGCCTGTGCGTGTAAATGTAGGGAGTTGATTTATTTTTTACCCTCTTCTTAGAGATAATTCCCAATGGGTCATAAGACCAAGTAAAACTGTGTGTAAATTTCATCTCTTTCAGCATCATGTCAGCCTCTTCCCCTGCTGCTCCAATTTTGCAAATGAAAGGACCAATTTTGGATTTGATCCTGAACTGAGACTTCTTTTTGGCTGATACAAAATGTACCTCATCTGCATTAATCATCTACCTAATGTACTCCTGGGAAAAGATCCTCATGGGGAGAAACTTTGGCAACTTGTAAGGGGGAAACTCACACCCATATATTCTAAGTTTTGTATAGTTCTGGTACAAGTACCATTCTTAAGTTCTAACTTGGTCTGGTAGGTGCATGATATTTCTAATGTCCTAACTAAACCTTGGTTCCACTATGCTATTGAGGATACTCATCGCTAGATGTAAAAACAATTCAATAAATATTTTTTAAGTGTAGTCCTTCTGATCTTTCATCACCATTGTTGTCCAGAAGATGACAGACTGGGGTTGGGAATATTCATTCACTTTTCTCATTGTAAACTGGAACCTGTTTGACTGAAAATATACAAACATATAAACAATGACTGAAGTGTATTTAAACACTTACTCTGTGTGAAACTTGAAAAACTAATCGTGAATGGAATCTGTCATGCATTAACTAAAATTAAACATAATGGAGGGTTTAGACTCTGATGACAGTATTGACAGGAAGCCTATCATTGCCTCATCTAGCCACTAATCTGAATGGTATCCTAGAAGGTAAGAAAGGACAGTGACTATGTGTTGAGTCCTATAAAGGAATGTAGAATATGGATATGGAGGATTCTTCTTGAGAAATGGAGTGTCTATAGCCTGGAATAATTCAAGTGTTTTAGCTTTGCTGGAAAAATATAACTTTGGGTACAATTTCCTGAGGTAGGAAAAAGGTGTGGTTTATTCAATAACAGGAGCTTGCATCATTTGCATGATATACTGGATACTAATGGTTAATATAACCTCTCAAGTGGGGGTAACAACATCCCTCTGATTTTTATCATAGCATGCATGACACCTTCTAAAAAATTTAGGGCAATTGTGGGTTTTTGGGAATATATACTATGGTAGGTTAGTGTCCCACAACCCTATATCATCAGCCTCATAAATGAGCTTATCCTCCAACCAACAATATATGTCGAAGATATCAAACTCTGAAAGAGTCTCATGGATCTTAAAATCCCTGTCAGCCAGAGAAACATGGTCAAGGTCCACATGAGGGTGAACCATTGGATTGAATGGTTCCTAATCCTTCTTTTTTGGAGGCATGACTGCTCTATGAAATAGAAACTGACATAAATGTATTTTCAGGTGCACATAAGGGGATTAGAAGAAGAGGGGAAGAAATAAGAGGGATTTATGCTTGATATTCATACAATTGAAAATTTATGTGATTTCTTTTGATCTGTAAAACCTTGAAATTCAATCACATGTTACCATAAAACAGTGAGAACATAGTAACCTTTGAAACAAGTGGGGAAAGGTAGTTTTTGTAGAGTGGTGGGGTTTCCATTAACATGGCGTGGGCCCTTTGGGTCACGACTTAAACAATTAAATTCTTAACGGGTCTTTACGCAGGAACGTAGGTGATTGGGCATACATGACAGGAGTGGCCTCATGGAGCAACGGGAATGGTGGAGAGTTAATGGTCAATAGTGTGGTTTAGTTATGGCGGAAACAACTTTTCGGAGGGGATCATGGATGGTAAGCTGTATGGAATGGGGGTGGTGCAAAAATATTAGCACTCGACACGTAGCGGCTGGGCCAGTTTTGGAAACTTCCTATTTCATACCCCCCCCCTGACGTTAACTTTCGAAGGATGAGGGGGGGGAAGAAAATAAATATGGGTCGTCGGATGTAATGGTGGGGGCAGAGATGGAATGGAAGGCGATGGAAGTTTAACAGTAATGGGATGTGTGAGTGAATGGTGGGGTCGGGTGAATTAAATAAATTTCGAGTGGGGAATAAAAGGTAGGGACTTTAGGACTTGAGGATATGACTTGAAATATTTCAAGTAACTTTTAAAATGAATTGATCCCACACTTAGGATAAAACCTCTTTGTTTCTGGTTTTTTCTCTTTAACATGAGAATATATGAAATCTTTTGAAATCCTGTGAATGATGCTTTGGAATAAATTTCATGTATCTTCACATTTATTTATTTCATTCTACCTACCCTTTCCCCATTCTAACATTTTTTCATCATTCTTTTGTAGGGTGCATTCAGGCTTGCAGACCCAAATATTTTTTTTTATATATAAAACTCTAACCTACTCTATCCCTTATTCCTTCCATTGACTCAGATTAAACTGTTGATTCAATTTTATTTTCTAGCTAGTTGATGATTTTCCAAGATTGAACTGTTTGGAAATTCCTTATTTTCTAACCCATCCAACAAAAATTTAAAATTTTTCAATCATTCTTAGACTTTATTATTGAACAAACTGATCTAATCAGCAATGGCATTTTTATTTCCAACACTTTCAGTATTATCATTTTTGGGGGTTTTCTTTCTTTCTCTTTTCTATTTTCTTTTTTTCAATATACCCTCTTTTCTTTTCCTTTTTTTATAGTTTTGTAAATCATCTGAATATTGAAAATCATGTACAATATGAAATTTCAACTATGAAATACTCAATCACCTTGAGATCCTATAATTTATAGGACCCTAACACCACACATAATCTTATTTCTCCATACTTCTTCCTTATTGGTACTAAATTTGAAAGCCACTTAGAAAATCTTAAAAGCACTATGATATTAGCATCAAAATTTTTCTAACTTATTTTTCAATTAGAGTCAATAAAACAGAATTTACTCTTCTCAGTTTGTGTTTGAAAGGTTTTTTATCTTATTTAATAGGAATATTATGCTGAATAATACCTTTATCATAAAATTTTAAATCATGATATCCCCATGCAAAAACATCAGTGTATTCCTTAAACATATCAATGTATCTCTTCTTTTCTTCTGGAGGCAATGACTTTGAAAGTTTCACAATCTTGGGATCTTCTTCAATACATATATTGCAATCTTCTACTTCAGACCAAGTTTGTTGTATCGTAGGATTTTTAGCAACATCGTTAAAATCAAACAATTATTCAAGTGGCACTAGACCTCTTGGTATTGTGTTATTTTTAAGTTGTTGTATTTTAGATTCTTCAAAATCCTCACTGGTTTGATTGAAAATGGTTTCATTTTCACTACCCTCAGTATTGTTTCCTATATCAATGTTCAAATCTTCAAATTAATCCTTTAATTACAAGAAATTGTTGAGTTTTTTGTCACTATCAAATACTTGCCATTATCTAACATTATCAAGGACTGCAAATCTATGTTTTACATCAATCTCTAGCTTCTTTCTTACTCTAAAAGGAATTTTGCATGTACTTGTTGAGGTAGTTAATGCATCAGAAAATACATTTTTATCCCTAGGAATTAATGACAACTAATATTCTGGAAAACATTGTAAAAATTCTAAAACAACATTTTTGTATGCTCTCATTCTATGATGTTTGGTTGAATATTCACCTTTGATTGTTTTATAATAAGTTATGAGTTTCCATGAACTGAAATTATTTTAGCTCATAATATTTTCAACTCTTGGAGACCTAATAATAAAGCCTCATATTTAGCGACATTATTTGTACACTCAAAATTAAGTTTATATGAATATTTCTTTAATGTACCTTATTTCATGTATGAAATTCATATTCCAGCTCCATTCCCTTCTTTGTTAACCGCTCCATCGAAGTCCATGTTCCATAAGCCATCTTGTTGTTCATGTTTTTCAATTTCAATTTATGGTTTCCCAATTTCTATTTCTTCTGATTGAATGTCCACAGTTTGACCTTCCCCTTCCAAACATATATCATTATTTAGGATGAAAGAATCAATGTTTGAATGTACAAAATAAATTGGATAGTTATTTGGTTTATCCTAACTACTCACCATGTGTTTCATAAGAGTTCCTCTATATAATATCCTTTGTTGACCAAAAATAGGAATATTTGCATATGTCATATTCATATGTAATGAAATTTTTCTCCCCGTGATCTTGATAAGAGCATACCATATTTGGGAGGGATGTATGCCACAAAAATGTCCATTACCAGAATTTTTGTTGGAATCTGAGTAAGGGTTACACACAAATATTTTATTAATCCAAGACATCTTACTCTATTTGAATCAAAAGAGTAAAGGTCTTTGTAAGGTCTGTTGGGAAAAATACTGAGAGGGGGGGTGAATCAGTATTTAGAGCTAACTGAAAAATTTTTATCAGAAATCCTTTTATGCATTTAATTCTTTACATAAATTATTGCATCATTCATTCATCAGAAGATTAGTAGGCCGTAAGCATGTATAGTAATAACAGAATGAACCATCACACATAAGCAACACACATGAACACCAGTATTTAAGGTGGAAACCCAATTTGGGAGAAAACCACCGCTGCTGTCGTCTTTGTCTTCAATATTTATTATAAAGAAAACTTCTTACAATTTTAGTGTTGGCGCAGACTTATACCAGCACGCAGGCACCCACCTGCAGAAGGCTACAACCTTCTCTCGTTTACCAGCCTCTCCTGGACGGGAGCTACAACCCCCTGCTCTCGTTTACCAGCTACCACTGGAAGGGAGCTACAACCCCCTCACTGAAGGCTTCGACCCTCAGCACCATTGTGGACCATGTTTCATCAATTTTCATACTGGATCCAACAGCTTCCACACAACATACCTTGTAGGCCACTTTTCATCAGATTTTCAGACTAGTCTTCATCATTTCTTTTTCTGATCATCGTAGAGATTCATCATTTCTAGATCATATCCATAGGTGCATCATATATGCAGATATCTCTTAAATAGATTTTTATTTATTAACGACCCTTTCACCTTTCACACCTGTAGTATAAATCACTTCTCCTTATATAGTTTAGCCTTTATCAATACCATGAGTAGAAAACAACTCAAAACTAATGGTATTCGAACCAATCCATATTGAAATCCCAATCTTTGTTCTTCCATGCACGAATCGTCCCAAAGGTAATATTTATCTCTGCCAAATAATATTATAGCCAAGGTTAAGTAACATTAACGTGTCGCTGACTCATCAGTAATATATATCCATATAACCTTTCGGGCCCTTCAATAATAATCAAATGACCCAACCCGCGGCCACAACTTGCGCACCGGATATCGAGACAAGTGCCTCCGCAGTTGACCAAGTTGACTGGTAGAGATTGAGTGCGGGGGCACCAGCCAACATTTTCATCCGTACCTTGAGAGCCTCCCGCAGTGACATAAGACACTGATGGTTTTATTTCTTTTATTGGAATTTTATTTATCAAATTCATGGAATTTGATAAATAAACATTATTCACAACTTTTGGAAATTAAATATATAATAGAACTCTATATTAATAACCAGCGCTTTTATCAAATGGCTTTTAAATAGACCTTTGGGTCCGGCCCCACATACATAATTGACGGCCCAATCAATATAATTTAAAACTGGGGCCCATCGCTAACGACCGTTTCCATCCGACGGCGAAGAGCACATCGCTCAACTTCAGATGATCCGACGGATATCGTTCGTTGATGATGCACGGATGATAACGCACAATGGCGCACTGTACCTTGGGTAACCTTCGCGCATCTATAGCAAATGAACATCGTCCGATGACCCCTTCCCAGATCAACGGCGTTCAATAATATCGCTCGGCTTCTTTGGTCGAACATTAACGTGCGATGGCCACCGTACTTTGATTAATCTTCGCGCATCTTCCTCATATGACCACCGTCCGATGGCTTCCCTCCAGATCGACGGTGCTTATCAATATCGTTGGGCATCCTAGGTCGAAAAATAACACGCGATGGCATGCAGTGACAAGCGGTTTTGTGGAGTCGTACAGGGACGCGTGTCGCTCGTTCTATGGAATCGCTCCCAACCTCTTTAATATCGCTTGCCCGTCGAAAGTGATGCGATGAAAACCGGAAACCGCCTGTACTGTTCCTCCTTCATGATTCCGCCCTTCTACTCCTGGTTCCGTCATGCTTTCTTTTGTTATGTTCCACCTCTTTCCTTCCAGGTTTCGTTCATGATTCCAAAGGGTTAGTTTGTGTTCCACCAAAAGTTCTATGCCAAATACTCTGTTTTAGTTCTTCCGCGATATAACTGATTTGCTCTCGCTCCTTGTTCCTTTCTCCATGAAAGCCAGTCAGCTCCTTACTAATAGCATAGACCTTTCCATGTGGAGCTTAAAACCATAACTTTTTTCATATCATATATTCAACGAATATATAACTCCACTGTCTACCAGTTTGGATACACTGTCGACTGTATTAACATCTGTTCCTCAAACAGCATACAAAGCACCATTAATCCCCTCATAGGGTTTCTTACTTATCACGGATTCCATCAGGGTGCATACATATGTTGAACTTATTCAAGAAAGGTAGATATACATTCACACATGATTTAATTCGTCCTTATTTACATCGATTCTCCCATTAAAAGCTTTGTTCAATTTCCGTTCAGTCTTATCTTCTGCGTGTATAGAACTGCTGATGGTTTTCTGAGATCTTTATACAGTCATTAATTGCATCCTTTGTCAGAGAGTTTCCATCAAGGACAATCATATAATAGGATACAGGAAACATATTGCCAACAATATCCCCCTTTGGACTTGATGGCAACCATGACCAGAAATACATTACATTCTCCCCCTTTGACATCAAGGGCAAAGGGTAGATCAAGATCCTTTGTACTGACAATATCATGCTCCCCCTTAGATCATGCTGCATCTTTAAACATAGTATTCAATGAAATTCTTAAGCATGAGATTAGACTACAAAAAATAAATAGAATGCCAAAAATGCATCCTTTCCACATGTACAATGCTCCCCCTTGACCTGTGCATTATTTTCATATGACCAATGCTCCCCCTTAGCCTGTGCATTCAGAGATGCCCAACTTAACCTCACAACCAATTTAATCTTCTGTATTTAAGTAGATCTAATCTTCTGCATGGCAGAGACTACTCCCAATTTCTGTCTGAGATATTCGAACGCTTCCCTGGGTAGAGTTTTGGTAAATATATCAGCAACTTGTTCTTTGGAGGGAACATAATCCAATTTCACCTTTTTTTCAAGCACTTGTTCACGTAAGAAGTGATATTTGATGGGAATGTGCTTGGTCTTGGAATGCATAACAGGATTCTTTGAGATACTTATGGCACTTGTATTATCACACATAATGGAGATAGGAGGTGAACATTTGATTTGAAAGTCTTGTAAGGTTTGCATCATCCAGAGAAGTTGAGTGCAACATGATGCGGCAGCCACATATTCTACTTCTGTTGTAGATAAGGCAATAGAGCTTTTCTTCTTGTTGAACCAAGATACTAACCGAGGCCCCATGTAAAATGCACCACCACTAGTGCTTTTTCGATCATCAACATTTCCAGCCCAATATGCATCAGTGTAAGCCTGAAGAGTGAGATCAGCATCCTTTGGATACCATAGCCCAAAGACTTGAGTTCCTTGTAGATATTTGAATATTCTTTTGACAGCCTGAAGATGAGATTCTTTTGGATTAGCTTGGAATCGCCCAACAATCCCAACTGCATGCATAATGTCTGGTCTAGTCCCAGTGAGATAAAGTAGGCTTCATATCATAAATCTGTATCCTGGTTGATTCACTGTGGGAGAATCATCATGAGAACTGAGATTACATCCGATTACCATTGGTGTACTTACAGGTTTTCACTCTTCCATACCATACTTCTTTAGAATTTTCTTAAGATATTTTGTTTGTGATAAGAATATGACATATGTTGCTTGTTGCACTTGCAAGCCAAGAAAGAATGTTAGTTCCCAAAGTAAAGACATTTCAAATTCTTGTTGCATATCAGAAGAAAATTTCTGACTCATAGACTCTTCATTACTTCCAAAAATGATATCATCAACATATACAACCACAATCAATATTTTATCATTTTCAGTTTTTGTGTATAAGCTGCTATCAGCAGTCC
This sequence comes from Pinus albicaulis, assembly GCA_034641835.2. Taxonomy (NCBI): domain Eukaryota; kingdom Viridiplantae; phylum Streptophyta; class Pinopsida; order Pinales; family Pinaceae; genus Pinus; species Pinus albicaulis. Next base: position 797,038,534 of record CM076572.1, on the reverse strand, counting down.
CCTTTGAAAATCATTGTTGATGAAGATAATTGTCAAGACGATAATACCATGCCCTTGGAGCTTGTTTGAGACCATATAGAGCCTTTTTAAGTCTAAAAACAAGATTTTCATCATTTCCCAAAATGAATCCTTCTAGTTGTTCTGTATAAAATTATTCTTCTAGATCTCCATTGAGAAAAGCAGATTTAACATCCATTTGATAAACTTTGATTTGTTGGAAGCTTGAAAAAGCAAGAAACATTCTTATGGCTTCAATTCTAGCTACAGGAGCAAAAGTTTCTTCAAAGTCTATACCTTCTTGTTGAGCATACCCCTTGCAAACAAGTCTAGCTTTATTTCTTATAACATCTCCATTCTCATTTAACTTGTTTTTGAATATCCATTTAGTTCCAATGACATTTTTGTCATGAGGTCTTGGTACTAATTCCCAAGTGTGATTTTTTTCAATTTGATCAAGCTCTTCATTCATGGCTTGAATCCAACATTCATCTTTGCTAGCTTGACTGACACTGTGAGGTTCAATAGTGGACAGAAATGCCAGATTGCTAGAAGATCCCACAAGAGTCCTTCTTGTTTGTACACCTGATCCCTTTTCTCCCAGAATTTGAGATTCTGGATGATTCTTTTGAACATATCTATATGGAGCCTTTTTAGACAAATCCTCTTCGGGTTCTTCACTGGGTTCACTGTTTGTATCATTACTATTTGATGTAGAAGGATATGTGTCATCATCATCTTCATCTGTTTTTTGCTTTTTGGGCTGGAGACTCACTACGATAACAACATCAATGTATTCAACAATCTTCCGAAGTCTTTTATTGTAAAATTTATATGCACTACTCCTAGAGGAGTAACCAAGAAGTATTCCTCCATCTGCTCTAGGTTCAAACTTGCCAGGTTTTTCATCATTATTTTTGATAAAGAATTTTCTTCCAAAAACTCTAAAATGCTTCACAGTGGGAGGATTACCATACAAGAGTTCATATGGCGTTTTATCACTATTTACACGAACATGTGCTTTGTTAAGAATATTTACCGTTGTATGTGTTGCTTCTCCCCAAAAAGTGTCAGGTGTTCCGGAATAATCAAGAATAGCTCTAGCCATTTGTTGAACTCTTCTATTCATTCTTTCTGCTACGCCATTTTGTTGTGGAGTGCAGCCTAAACTATCTTTCATCTACATAGTAACTGCAATTAAAATTCCATGGTATATTCTCCTCCTGAGTGATCAAAATGTGATTTTTTTAATGATTCAGCTTTCAGTGCTTTGTCTCTGAAATTTCTCAAATGCTTCATCTTTGTGTTTAATCAACCCAATCCAACACATTCTGGAGAAATCATCAATAAATAAGATATAGTATTGTTCACCTTGTGGTGAATTTTTCTTCACAGGTCCACATATGTCAGTATGAATGAGTTCAAGAGGCTTACTTGATGAACCTTCCTTTGCATTAAATTGCACTCTGGTTTGCTTACCGAATTGGAAAGATTTGCATATTATACTTTTAGGTGGTGTAATATTGGGAAGATCACGAACAACTTTAAGTCTGCTTGATTTGTTGATTTGAGAGAACCTCAGATGCCCCAACCTTCTATGCCATAGCTAGTTTTCTGAAGATATACTCATGTAACATTATTCTTTGTAGTTCTTTAATACATACAGGTTGCTTGGAGTTATGTTTCCTTTTATAATTGTTTTACCTGTATCAAGATCATGTACCACACATTCTTTTGAACTAAAGACAACTTCAATTCCTTGATCACACATTTGAATTACACTTAACATGTTATGCTTTAATCCATCCACATACATAACATTATTATTTCAACTTTTCTTTTAGAAAAACAGAATGCCTTTATAATAATAGCGGAAGTATCATTTCCAAATGTAACATTCTTCTCCTTTACAAAACCTGTCTTGAAAGTTTATTTTATGCACAATAATAATTTCAAACATCCACTATCAATATGCCATTGAATTTCTTCTTCTACAAATAAAGCTATGCCACAATTTTCAACCTGTAATTCCTTGTTTTTCCACACTTTGGAGCTTGAAGGAAATTGCTCTTTTGGCTGGATTTTACTCCTGCATTCAGATTCTTCATGGCCAAAGTTATTGCAATAAGCACATTCAACTTCATTTTGAAGAGGAGAAAAGTTGTTATATGTATTCTTCTTTGTTCCAATATAAATCCTTTTCTTTCTTGCTTCTCTTGTCATGATGGTTTTATATGCAACACATTGAACAACTTTATGACCAAAATTGTGACATGAGAAACATTGTCCATTGAAGAAGAAATTTCTGCGATCATGAAATCTTCTACTTGAATTTACTTGTTGATTGGAGATTCTTTGAAAGGTACTCCTGTTAGTGTTCTTTGAATTGAGATGGTCATGCTTTATCTGTAAAGATTCTTTATTCCCTTGCTGAGGGGCAGAATGTTGTGTACTGGTTGTAGCTTTTTTAAGATAATTTGGTGTTGAAGCCTGAGAAGATTCTCCGATATATCCAAGACCTGTCTTTAGAAGAGGAGAATGTTGTACCTTGATAATCTCATCTAAAGTTTCAGATCCTTTAGCAAATCTAAGATTCAAAGTCTTTTCTTTCTCAATTTCTTTTCTTAGACTTACTATTTCACATTCTAATTTCTCATTATGTTTCTCCTTTTCTTGAAACTAGTTTTTCAGAGTCTCTATGGTTATTTTACTTTCTTCTAAGCATATTTTACTTTCTTCTAAGCATATTTTGAGTTGATTGAATTCATCAAGAAAATCATTGTCCTCTAAAGCATCCATAAAAGTATCTTCTTCTTCTCTAGATTCCTTTTCAAATGCCATGAGGAGTCTAAGATCTTGTTCACATTCTTCCTCACTATCAGATAACCCATCACTTTCTTCATGAGTATAGTAACTTTTTCATGGACTGTTCCATCTTCCATACTTCTTCCATGTGCTTTGTGTATATAATTAGCAGCATAATGAACAATCACAAGAAAAAATATCTATGTTCTTTTCTACCTCTAAACTGTCCCTTCCACTGCCTGGGTTTCTTTATAAAATTTAATTTCATCTTCTCATGAGATATACCCCGATCCTTCGTTTCTTGTAATTTCTTTCCCTTTTGTAGAAGCTCTAAAGATGGCTTGACTTCGCATGGTCCTCCTCTTCTCATTTCATATGCGCTTAGTATGCCATGAAGGTTGCACCACAAGAAGATTTTGAAGATCCTGTTTTTCCAAGAGCAGAATCTGACCCAAATTTTATTACAGGATCTGTCCTCTAACCAAAGTAGGATTCAAGATATCCTTATTTTCATGGATTTTTATTAACATCATCAAGATGTAAAAAGAAATTGGCAATGCTCTCCTCATTATGCATTTTTAGATTCTCATATTCAATTCTGAGAGTTTGGAGTTTAGCACTTTTTACCTTTGCATCACCTTCATAACTTAGAATTATTTTGTCCCATATGGCCTTTGCTGTATTCAGCTGCATGAATTTGACAAATTCTGACTTAGTTAGACTTCGCAATAGAGCATTGACCGCTTTTGCATTTGTTTCGTAATTCTTTCTTTCTGTTGGATTTGTTGGTACTGCGACTGGATATTGATATCCTCCTTCAACAATAGCCCATACATCTGCTCCCAGAGACTGAAGATAGGATCTCATCCTTGTTTTCCAGAAGATTAAATTATTTTTGTTGAAGAGTGGAGGCTTGATAGATGTTGTTCCATCTTGATTGATGTTCCTTCTAGCGGCTAAGCTTTTTCAGAAGGACTTGCTCTGATACCAATTTTTGGGAAAAATACTAAGAGGGGGGGTGAATCAGTATTTAGAGCTGATTGAAAACTTTTTATCAGAAATCTTTTTATGCATTTAATTCTTTACATAAATTATTGCATCATTCATTCATCAGAATATTAGTAGGTTGTAAGCATGTACAGTAATAACAGAATGAACCATCACACATAAGCAACACACATGAACACCAGTATTTAAGGTGGAAACCCAATTTGGGAGAAAAACATTGTTGTTTTCGTCTCTGTCTTCAATATTTATTATAAAGAAAACTTCTTACAATTTTAGTGCTGGCGCAGACTTATACCAGCACGCAGGCACCCACCTGCAGAAGGCTACAACCTTCTCTCATTTACCAGCCTCTCCTGGAAGGGAGCTACAACCCCCTGCTCTCGTTTACCAGCGACCACTGGAAGGGAGCTACAACCCCCTCATTGAAGGCTTCGACCCTCAGCACCATTGCGGACCATGTTTCATCAATTTTCATATTGAATCCAACAGCTTCCACACAACATACCTTGTAGGCCACTTTTCATCAGATTTTCAGACTGGTCTTCATCATTTCTTTTTCTGATCATCGTAGAGATTCATCATTTCTAGATCATATCCATAGGTGCATCATATATGCAGATATCTCTTAAAGAGATTTTTATTTATTAACGAACCTTTCACCTTTCACACCTGTAGTATAAATCACTTCTCCTTATATATTTTAGCCTTTATCAATACCATGAGTAGAAAACAACTCAACCTCTAATGGTATTCGAACCAATCCATATTGAAATCCCAATCTTCGTTCTTCCATGCACGAATCATCCCAAAGGTAATCTTTATCTCCGCAAAATAATATTATAGCCAAGGTTAAGTAACATTAACGTGCCGCTGACTCATCAGTAATATATATCCATATAACCTTTCAGGCCCTTCAATAATAATCAAATGACCCAACCTGCGGCCACAACTTGCGCACCGGATATCGAGACAAGTGCCTCCGCAGTTGACCAAGTTGACTGGCAGAGATTGAGTGCGGGGGCACCAGCCAACATTTTCATCCATACCTTGAGAGCCTCCCGCAGTGACGTAAGATGCTGATGGTTTTATTTCTTTTATTGGAATTTTATTTATCAAATTCGTGGAATTTGATAAATAAACATTATTCACAACTTTTGGAAATTAAATATATAATAGAACTTTATATTAATAACCAGCGCTTTTATCAAATGGATTTTAAATAGACCTTTGGGTCCGGCCCCACATACATAATCAACGGCCCAATCAATATAATTTAAAACTGGGGCCCATCACTAACGACCATTTCCATCCAATGGCGGAGAGCACATCACTCGGCTTCAGATGATCCAACGGATATCGTTCGTTGATGATGCACGGATAATAATCTGCGATGGTGCACCGTACCTTGGGTAACCTTCGCGCATCTATAGCAAATGAACACCGTTCGATGACCCCTTCCCAGATCAACGGCGTTCAATAATATCGCTCGACTTCTTTGGTCGAACATTAACATGCGATGGCCGTCTTACTTTGATTAATCTTCGCTCATCTTCCTCATACGACCATCGTCCGATGGCTTCCCTCCAGATTGATGGTGCTTATCAATATCGCTAGGCATCCTAGGTCGAACAATAATGCGCGATGGCGCGCAGTGACAAGCGGTTTTGTGGAGTCTTACAGGGACGCATGTCGCTCGTTCTATGGAATCGCTCCCAACCTCTTGAATACCGCTTGCCCGTCGAAAGTGGTGCGATGAAAACTGGAAACCGCCTGTACTGTTCCTCCTTCATGATTCTACCCTTCTACTCCTGGTTCTATCATGATTTATTTTGTTATGTTCCACCTCTTTCCTTCCAGGTTTCGTTCATGATTCCAAAGTGTTAGTCCGTGTTCCACCGAAAGTTCTATGCTAAATACTTTGTTTTAGTTCTTCCGCGATATAACTGATTTTCTCTCGCTCCTCGTTCCTTTCTCCATGAAAGCCAGTCAGCTCCTTACTAATAGAGTAGACCTTTCCATGTGGAGCTTAAAACCATAAATTTGTTCATATCATATATTCAACGAATATATAACTCCACTGTCTACCAGTTTGGATACACTGTCGACCGTATTAACATCGGTTCCTCGAACAGCATACAGAGCACCATTAATCCCCTCACAGGGTTTCTTACTTATCACAGATTCCATCAGGGTGCATAAATATGTTGAACTTATTCAATAAAGGCAGATATACATTCACACATGATTTAATTCGTCCTTATTTACATCGATTCTCCCATTAAAATCTTCGTTCAATTTCCGTTCAGTCTTATCTTCTGCGTGTATAGAACTGTTGATGGTTTTCTGAGATCTTTATACAGTCATTAATTTCATCCTTTGTCAGAGAGTTGCCATCAAGGACAATCATATAATAGGATACAGGAAACATATTGCCAACAAGGTCTTGTTATATCTAATCCCAATTTTTCCATAATAACCTTTGGCATCAGGTTGTGTGAAGCACCAGAATCTAACATGGCATTGTGCAAAATAAAATCATGAATGTTAACACTAACATAAAATGGAGGAACATTTCCATCTTTGTAGAATTCCATCTACTTCAGGTCGAAACAGTAATTTAGGTTGGTCATCAGTTACATTAACACTATATGTTCCTTGCTCAATTTTTAGTGCCTTTACAACTTGATTTCTATATACATCCTTTTTCACTAATTCTAGAAATGGGGCAGGAATTTTAACCTTTGACAGTTCATTCTCAATGTTAAAATAAGATTGAGGCTTTTTTGGTTCTTTGACATTTTCATCTTGTGTCGTAGGAACTTCATTTGAGGTGTTAACCTTTGTTTGACTTGTGGAAGGTGTATCAGTTGAGATCTTCTTAGGAGGATTTACTACAGCTTTTTTACTTCTTAGTTTATATTGTTTTTGTACTTCCATAATAGCATTTTGATATCTCTTTTGATAATCTATTGATTCTGTAGGCATATCCTCTCGTTGTGATAATAAGAAAAGATCATGTTCTTCCTTGGTTAGGAAAACAACATCTGTCTCTCCTTTTGCAAAGAGATTAATTTGATATTCCTTGGATTCTTCTATAATTTCATGTTCTTCTTCAGCAAAATTTTCTTGAAAAGGAGGCCTAATTTGTTGTTTATCAGCTTGATTTCTTATTTCTCTTTGTTTGATTTGAGGTTGATGTCTTCCAAAGTTTGTATTCCTGATTTGAGGCCCTCCTTGAGGTAATCTTGGTGGATTTATGTCATTCAAACGTATTCTTTCCATCATCGTTTCCATGGTTTTAACTAAATTTTCCAATTTGGCATCTGATGAAGAAGAAGAAGGTTCTTATTTAATGGTCACTCTTCTTTCAGTCCTTAACTTTTCCCTTTTTGCCAACAAATTTTCCTCTATACTGAAAACATTTCTTAGCATTTCTTCGAGGGTAACTAGATTTCTTTCTCTCAATTGATAAGCCAAATTAGCATCTAACCCATCTGGAAAACGAATCATAACTAGCCCGAGTGGGGGTTTTATTGTTGTTGGGGTAGAATTGTAAAGATTATTGAATTTATTACATTAGTCCTGAACTGTTTCACCTGGGGCTCTTCTTAAATTCTCATATTATGCAAGAATATAGAGTGGATTATTTTTTATTTCCCATCTAGAGAGAAATTTTTGATGAAATTGTTGCAACTCTGCAATACTACTGGCTTGTAATCCCCTGAACCATTTTCTAACTTCCCCTGCCAAACTTTGTGCAAAGAGCCTCATTTTCACATCATCGTCATCAACTTCTTCTAAGTCTGATAAATCATTCATCTTATTTATATGTTGTTGTGTTGTGAGAGAGTCAGTGCCATCAAATTGGGGTATACGTTGTGCATAAGTTTGGGGCATGGAATTCATTGGTTGTTGCAAGACCAGATGGGAATATCGGGTTGCCATAATGTGAATATGAGGGACTGATGAAATTACAATAGAGCTTGATGTCTGGGGTAGTATGGGTGGTGGAGTTATAATCTAGTGAGTTGATGTAGAAGGAGTATGAACCCCTGATGAAATAAAAACAACAGAAAAATAAGAAGTCAAAGGAGAGGTGAATGATAGAGCTAACGAAGTAACGGCAGAGGATTGTTCTATAAATGATTCTTTAGTGGTTGTATTTATTTTAGCTACCAAATATTCAAGATTTTCAAACTGAGGTAAGGTGTCTTTATCAGATCAAGAAAACACAAGCTTTTGTAGAGTGGTATATGGTCTCAATTTAGTTTCATCTACAACTATTTCAGGGACAAAGCTTTCTGATTTAGTTATGAAAAGAGTCTACTCAAAAGGTAAATCAAACTGAATATCCTCAACTGTTATAAGGATTTATGGGAGTGAATTGACCCTTGGCAAAGGATTATAACTGGCTTGATTTTCTGTAAAGCTTATTTTCCTAATCAACTTCTCATGATTACTTACGACTTTGTGAGGATTAGGACCCAGATGGGATCTAGTGTGAACCTTTCTAGGAGCCAGATCTTCAAAGAAAATATTTAGAAGTGGATATATATATATATATATATATACATTTTTGGGTGGAAACTTCAACCTAATAGCTTTATATTTCACTTTCACCCACATGAAATAGTTTTGAAACTTTTAAATCAGTATTTACCAGGGAAATACTTTAGCTTTTTTGGATCGTTCCCTAGTATGGTCTCCAGAATTTTATCGCTCTTTAATTTCTTAGGTTGAGGATGAAAAATACAAAGGTAACCACAAACCTATTTTTAAATTTGGGATATAGTCATTCCAGCATCAGAGAGGGATCTCTCTATATGATTTTGATTTTAAAATTCAGATTTTATGCTAGGTATGAAATGACAAAATGGATTTTTTAAGATTTTTGTTGAAAAATGGAAGAAAATTTCATTAGGCATAGAGTCATAATATCTTTAGTAATCAATTAAAATAAGCAGAGGGAGAGAAAATAGGGTGAAGTAGGAAAACTCATGGATCTTGTAGATATGTTGCGGTGCAGATAAGACGAACTAGAATTAGGATCAATCATATATACAACATACACAGATGAATTATATAATTTGATATCAGAGAGAAAACATTGAAATTGTATAACAAGCTAGAGCATAGTACCATAAATAAATTTGGCCCTTAATCTTCTTGTAAACAATTTAAGAAGGAAAAAATTCATGGGAAACTTGAATGGAAAATAGATTTACAAAAAGGAGAACATCACAATTTTCTTGACACAAGAATCCTGAGATAAAACTTCCTCCGTATTACTAAATTGATTACTTCAAAATGTATTGCTTACAATCAAAGAAAATATTTTCTTCTTTCAGGTTCCAACTCTTTGTAAGTCTTATTACAAAATATTTATAAACTTCCTATTCAACTAACTTCGGATTCCAAAAAGGAATTGATTATAAAATAATATCTAATCAAAGATGTAGATATTTCATAAATAGAAAAAGAAAATAGGATATTTGGACAAAATCTATTGCGTTGTTGAAATTTTGGAGGAAATTTGTTGTTAACTATAGCTATTTTCTTGCTCTTCTTGTTTGTGTGTTGCCAAAATTTTAGATCTTTTGTTTGTGCTTACTCAATCAGTTCCAGTAACTGGTACCACCTTTCTTCACTCGAGATAGAATAATTTTCCATATTATTGAATCTTTCACCTACCTCAGTGTATATTTCTAAATTTGGCTTGTTGGAAAAAAGGTGATAGATCTCATGTTGAATATGGAGATCGAACTGCAGGCCTTCCAAAAATGCTTCTCCATTGATAACTCCTTTTGCATTTGCAAATTTGGAGGCATCTGCAACAATGTTGCATAGTTTCTCTTGATAATTTTCTACTGGAATCAATTTTCCAGTAGAATCCCTGAGAGTGAAGTCCTCTCTCTTGCAACAAAGAAAAATTCTTGTTAAATCTTCTGACCTCTATCTCCGTCTCTTTGCATTTGTTCTCTAAATGCACCATCAAGTTATCCTTATTCATAACTCTTTTGACATCCATCATTGTCTTTATCTTGTCCTGAATGTTCAGTTCCTCTAGCTCATCTTTGTTTTTAGAATTTAACACTCTTATGATTTCATGTGCTTCCTATGGCCTATGTTCAATATCAATCTTGGTGTTTTCGACTGCTTCTTTAACTCTCTGCACCAATTCTTCTTGTTCAAAAATGAATTGAATGGATGGCCACAATTCTGTAATATTGGCATTGATACTTTGCCAAATGTTGCTTTTGGCCTCTTCTAACATCTAAATTATGAAGGATTTATCCTCATAATATTTAATTTGTTGAAGGAGTTAAAATTCCTTTGCACTTCTGCTAGATAAGTGTTGTCTGCCTTAATTTTGTTTTCCTCCAACCCGATGAGTGCTTTTGTCAATTTCTCTTTTTCTTTATTTGTCAGAGATAATTCCCCTAAAGCTTTGACTAAATTTTTTGAGAAATATGAAGTTGTTTCTTCTGTTGATTTACATGTTATTTATATGTCGGTTGTTGTTGTGCATATATTTATTGTGCCTATTGTTTCCCATTATTCTTTTTCCTTTAGTAATTCTTCCATGTATTGCTCCATTTTATGGATTTGAGCATTCTCCCCCACTACTATTGTTAACAGCTTTTCTTTCTCCATCTCTAAAATAAAGACTTATTTAGCTTGAGGATGTTCTGTAGATGGGAGTTTGAGTTGTTTTCTAAGTGCTTGAATATATGAATTCTTACTCTTTATTATTTCTTTGTTTGTCCTAGCATCACTAGGATCATGTCCTATATTAATAACTAAATCTTACAAAGAATTAACCCTCGTGTCTTTGGCTAGAGAAGACATATTTTCAATCTTTAACTGTGAGTGCATATTAATCAATGAAGACTACAATTTAGAAACAGACATGGTTGAGTTGGTTAATGATGAATAAATCATCTCACCTGCTTGTTAGTGAAAATCAATATGAATGATTGCATGAACCTTCTTTGTGTCAATTGAAAATATTGAGGCCTTATAATCTTGAGCATTCCTTGGGGTTGGCACTGTGGGCTCCAAAAAGGCCATTTGAAACTGTCATTTCCCTTAATCAAAAGCATACATTAATTTGTGTTGTGTTGTGGAAGTTTGTTTCCAAAATTCTGAATATGTTGAAGCTTTGAGAGCTTCATTCTTCAATTTTCTTTATATGTATCTTGCAAAGATACTTTGTTGTTGTGTAGGTACCTGAGATGAAGATGACACAGGTGACTATGTTAAGTCTTCAACACTAGTGAAGGGAGTCATTGAACCTATTAAGATCATTGTTTCTTGATCTTAATTTTCCCTTTCCTCTGATGATTCTTGTGTAATGGTGGTATGCGTATCATCTTCGATGTCGATGATGATGTTATCCTTAAGATTCATCTTCTTTCTTCTTTAAAAAACTCGAAAATCTGGTGACACTGAATTGGTGGGAGACATGATTTATTTGATTCTTTTAGTATCTTTATCTTTTGGAACTGGATTCTGTAAATAATTATGACTAAAAAGTTGTTCTTCGGCCTCCTGCAAGGTGTTTTCAGTCCACTCTTCTTGGTTAGCATATTGCTCAATATCAGGCTTCGGTATATGTGCATATGGAGTGCTCTTTTGTTAAACTCTTAGCTTCGAAATTATGCCTAGAGTATCATAGGACCATGTGAATCTCGGTTTGAATTTCATATGTTTCAAAATCTCCTCCACTTATTTATTTGTTGCTCTGGTATTTACAATGTAGGGATATACATGGGCCTTCAATTTGAATTGTGAATTCTTCTTATTTGACACAAAGTGTAATTCATCCATTTTCAACATATGTGTGGTGTATTCCAGTGCAAAAACCTTGACTAGAACAAATACTGGAATTTTGTAAGGAGGAAGCTCTGATCCATAAATCCTAATTTCTATATAGTTCTGGTACAAGTATTAGTCTCGAATCTTTGACTGCTCCGAAAGGTGCAAAAATTTCTTGATTTCTGGTGAAATCCTTGGGAAGACATCGCTGCTAAGTAGACACAATGACGTATGAAGAAACTTATCCACAAAATTGGTATATGAATACTTCTATGATTTATTTCTAACTAGATAATTTCAATGAATTACTGATATTTTGTTACCCTTGTCATCCATCTTTTGCAATGGGAATTTGAATTTGTCTGCATGTTGAAACAACACGAGATACACTAAAATTGATTGAGGTTTGAAGACACCTTCAACTTTAAACTTCATAAATTGATCATGCATGATATCGAACAAGAACTCATTTTAATTAAACACGAATAAAGGTTTCTCTCCAACTGCAAATAATGACAAGAATCCTAAAACAACATCATCGACCCACTAGTTTTTATAGTATCCTAGTAAGAAAATAACCATAGAAGTTACTTGTTTCGACATTTATAGGAGGATGGAAAAAGGTATGGGGGATTTTTTCTCAGCAATTCAGCATTATCTGGTAAGAAATATGCAAAAATATTGGCTCACTGTGGGAAGGTAATCTTCTTATAAATTTCCATCAATGCATCAGTCGAAAAGGGATGTAAGGAGGTTTTGGGAGTTAACTCCAAGGCTTGGAAAATGCTTTCTGGGGAAATAGAGAATAGGACTTCAGTGTTGCGGGAAATTACTACTTTTTGGCTGGGGAGGTATCTGAGATTACACCAGGAAGATAACTCAAGGAAGAAATGGGTTTGGGGAAAGGTAAACTGAGGAAGAAGGGATTCCCATATGCTCAGATCATCACTCTAGTCCAAATATTTTTTCTTTGACCAATTATGGAGCTCATAGAGGTCAAATTCACACTAGGTCTCTGTAAATTTGTATTGGGTATTGATCATGGGGTTTTATCAAGGTTGGGGACAGGTGGTATCATGGGATCTTCCTCGAGCATTTTTCCTTTCCCCATTCACCCTGAAATTTTCAACTGCAGAGAAAAACAATGAAAGATCAAGGTTACCAAAATTCCTGTTCGGTCGAATTTTGGAGAGGAATGGTTGAAAAATGATGCTCAGCAACGTCGAAATGGCTTGAGTTTAACCTTCACAAATGAAAGAAAATTGAAAGACAAATTTCTACAAGTTTCTGAGGGGTTTTTTTATAATGGAGTCGATTAGGATTATAACATAATTATTACCATTTTTGTATAGGGGGCATTTAATTAGCAAACGGACTAATGGTGAGAGAATTTTTAATATTTAACATTCATTTGCAAATCTAGAGGGTGATTTGAATGGTAATGATCAAATGACATGGATGGTGGGAGGTGGCATGGTGAGGTGTAACATGGAGGTATTTGATTGGCGGGAGGTGAAATACGAGCGCAGGGATGAGGCATGTAATTGTCGGATGAAAAAGAGAGTGGGGTGGTGGTTTTCCTGGAGGGGGTAGGAGTGGTAAATGGTTATGGGAAGGGACCCCCCAAAAATCCCAAGAACCCAATGCATCACACAAGCGGTGTTTAAAAAATCCTCTTTTCGGGACCCCTCCCTCCCCCCCCCCCCCCCGCATTAAGTTTCGAAAGGTCGGAGGGGTCCAAAAAAATTTCTTCATCATTTATCTGGGTGCGATATTTACAAAATACGACAAAAATTCATTTCACATACATTTAAAATTTATAAACACAATTGTTGAAATTAACATTAACTATGCCTAAATGGTTAATGAAGGCAGCATTTAAGGCACCCCCAATGGGCTTATCATCATTTTTTCATTTGTATATATATATATATATATATATATATATATATATATATATATATATATATATATATATATATATATATATATATATATATCCCCTTTTATTTTCTTTTTGTTTTTCTATTTTTCTTTCAAATACTGAAAATAATTTACAGAATAGAAGTATTATTTACAATATCCCATGGGATAAAAACCAGATAATCATCAATTCATCACTATAATTTATAGGACCCTAACAGAGAAAATCCAACATCCTGGAGTTTAAGTTTCTCCATTTTAAGCCACCAAATTTGAAATTTGCCTTATTTTTCTCTTGTCCATTCATTCATGGTGTTTATATTCAACAAGATGATGAGCTTAGTGAAAAGAGTCGCCTTCACTAAGTGGGCCCGCAGGCTATTTTTGGTGCAAGTCTATTTTTAGACATGATGATCATATTTCAGAAGTTGCAGGATGATAGTTTTGAATGGTTGGTCAAGTTGGAAAAATATATGAAATTCTATTTTTATAATATTGGGCGAAGTCTATTTATAGATCGTCAATCTAAAAATATATGCATGTCGATTATTATTAGCTCTTAATAATAACCAAACTCTAAACAGCAACTTATTCTCTTGGAGCACTTCAGTTCAGTGCACAGATGTGGCACAGCATCTGACAGAAGGAATTACGCTATTCCTGAGGGTTTACTAGAGCTAATGCATGGAGGACTCAGTTAGAAATCAAGTGGCAGAGTTATGACACATTTGGAAGAAGTAGGTATGGAGTTGTATTCAGTTTAACTCTGTTAGACTCAGTTGAGCTAGTTGTATCTAGTCTAACTGATTGATACACTAGTGAGAGTGGAGTAAATTAATTAGTTAATTAATTCATAAATAATAACTCATTAATCAACTAAAGAATACATCAATTAACTACAGTGCATGGAAGTTTCAGTGGAGACCAGTGGAGAGATAGATGAAAGGGCAAGATAGACTATCTGTTGTGACTATAGTGATGCATTGATTGCATCCAACACTCAGTGGAGATGCCAATGAGGATTGCGCAATCAAGGATGGAGTAACTTGAATTCATTCAGATCTATTCTTCAGCAGATATTGTGCAGTGGAGGTAGGCTAGCAGGTGGGAAAGATTGGTGCATGGATTTGCAAGATTAGGCCTGTATAGTGTATGATGATTGTACTGTACTGAGGGCTTGTGATAAGCTTTGTATGCTTGTATGAGATTGTCATATGATCTCCATGTTACATAATATATATTTTGGTTTTTTAGCTTCAGGCTTTCCCAGTTTAAAACTATCTTATGTGTGATTGATAATTTTTGTTTATGCTTCACATGTGTGTGCAATTAATTTTTCCGCAAAAGATTAACAAGTGGAATATATTCAGTGTCTTGCATAAAGTTAAATAGTGTGAGATCAGGTGGATCTTGGACATATGCATGATTAGTGCATATAATTTTCTACATGGTATATGAGCATTGTTGATTGAATATTTCAATTGTGAAGTGAGTTTGTGCTGGTGGACAATTCGAATTTTCTACAAAAGATTCTTGGTGCAGAAATCAAGTATACATTGAAATGTCTTTCAACGGGTTGATATTGGAGTATGCCCTTGATGGGAGCTCGAATTACATAGCCTGGAAGGACAGGATGGAGGTGGTGTTCGAGGATAATGGGTTGAAGGATTTCATCGATAGCGATGTTCCTAAGCCTGGATCTAGCGATGCTGCATTACTTGATGCATGGAAAAAGAAGACTACAAAGACGAGGAGAATTCTGTTGGAAGGTGTGAAGGACCACATTGTGTCCAGCCTTCACGGAAAATCCACTCCATTCTTAAGGTGGAAGGCTTTGATAGACTTGTTCCAAAGCAGAAGTGACCAGAGGAATTTGGCGCTTAAAGACAAGCTCAGAAAAATAAAAATGGAGAAAGGTGACAGTATTCCAAAATACCTCACGAAGTTTGTCCACTACAAGGATAAGCTAGGAAGTGTGGGGGTTACTGTTGATGAAGAATAATTTGTGAGCTTGGCTCTCCTTGGGCTTCCGAATATTTGGCATAGCTACGAAGACTTTGTCAATGGATGGGAGCGACTTTGGTCGGATCTTGTGCGGGAGGAGATAAGGCGGGGTACCAGGGATGGATCTTCATCGAAGAATGAAGATGAAGAGAATTGCGCTTTGGCTGCCAAAGCAAGGAAAGGGAAGGGGAAAAAAATTCCTTCTAAATCCGGTGCGAAAGGCAAGAAGTAGGACTTGTCCAAAATGAAGTGTTTTCACTATAACGAGCATGGACATTTCGCCACTAACTATCCACAGAAGAAGAAGAATAAGCAGGTTGCTAGATCTGCAACTGGAGAGGCTCTTAGCCTCGCAATTTGAGTTGGATTTTTCCTTGATCACATGCTTGGTTTCAAGCTGCATGGGATCGGTGTGGTATCTTGACAGTGGTGTGTCTTTCCATATGACGGGAGAAAAAGAGTTGTTTAGTGACTTGGAGGAGAAGGACCTCCAGATGCATATAGATATGGGCGATGATGGTCAGTATAGTGCAACTGGCATTGGGACCATTACCTTTGAGAGGGAGTCTGGTAATCCGTTCTTGTTGAAGAATGCCATGCATGTTCCAGGTCTGAAGAAGAACTTGGTCTCAGTCGCAATGTTGGAAGACAGGGGTTATGATGTTGTTTTCAGTGAGGGGAAATATTTCCTTCGACATAAAACAACAGGTCAAACCAAGAAGATAGGGGTTAGAATTGAGAATCTCTACAAGCTGGAGGTATATGGCTGCGCTACAATGGTGGGAAAACTAGAAGAAGTGGTGAGCTGGGATGAGGGCGAGTTATGGCACAGGATATTGAGCCATATTCACCATGGCGCTTTGAAGATTTTGCAGCAAATTTCTACTGGACTTCCCAAGGGTACTCTTACGCAGTCATATCAGTGCAAAGGATGTACAATGGGTAAGTTTGTGAAGACCACCTTTCATGAGAAGGAGAACCGTGCTTCGGTAATCCTGGAGAGAATTCACACAGACGTGTGTGGACCATTTTCGGTTGCTTCAACAGTGAAACACAAGTATTATGTGATATTTTTTTATGACTTTTCTCATAGATGTTGGATCTTCTTCATGCAGAAGAAGAGTGAAACGTTCTCAAAGTTTTGTGAGTTCAAGGCATTGGTGGAGAATGATTCGGGGAAGCAGGTGAAAGCTCTACGGAGTGATAATGGTGGTGAATACATCTCGGGTGAATTCAAAGACTTCTGTAGCAAAGAAGGAATTAGAAGAGAACTTATAGCACCTCATAACCCACAGCAGAATGGGGTCGTGGAGAGAAAGAAAATAACGATCGTGGGTGCTACACGAGCGATGTTGCATGACCAGGGCCTACTGATGCACTTGTGGGCGGAAGCATGCAACACTGTGGTTTATGTGCAAAACCGTTGTCCTCATAGAGTACTTGGCATGAGTACACCCAAGGAAGATTTTACTGGTAAGAAGCCTGATATTTCTCATTTGAAGATTTTTGGCTCACTTGTTTACATTCATGTGACGAAGGATGCCAGGAAGAAGCTAGATCCAACTGCAGAAGTTGGGATATTTGTGGGGTACACAGAAACACCCCACAACTATCGTGTGTATTTTCCAAACAGTCGGATGACTGTTATGCGACGGGATATAAAATTCAATGAGGTGAAATCCATGAAGTTGTCGCTTAGGAGGGAGCTACACTTGCATGCGGAAGAGGAACTTATTGTTCCCAAATATGAGCCTCTGGATGTGGATCAGCCACAGGAGGAGATTCATGGAGTGGAAGAGTCCATTCATGAAGAACCAAACATCAGATAAGGTAGGAAGCGTACCACAGAAGCTGAGAGACTAAAGGTGGATGCAGCACAGAATGTAGGAGTTCCTACATCACAGCGCAGACAGAGACAGTCACCTGACCGATATACTGGATACATGGCTCTTATGAACAAATGTATTGTGACAGAGCCATATTCTTTTGAAGAAGCAGCGTAGGAGCCCACATGGGTAGATGCCATGGTGGAGGAGTATGAATCCATTGTCAGAAACAGTGCTTGGGAGATTGTTCCAAGGCCGGTGGGAAAATTAGTTGTAGGATGAAGATGGATCTACAAGGTAAAGCAAGTTGCTGATGGGAGCGTCGAGAAGTATAAGGCAAGATTTTTTTCCTGGGGCTTCTCACAGATTGAGGGGATTGACTATGAAGAAACCTTTGCACCTGTCGCTTGGTATTATTCCATACGGACCATCCTTTCTCTCTCAGCGCAGATGGGTTGGCACATTCATCAGATGGATGTAAAGACTACATTCCTTAATGGGATCATTGAGGAATAGGTGTACATTGAGCAACCTGAAGGATTTGAGATCTTCAGCAATGAGTCGCATGTGTGCAGGCTCAAAAGAGCGCTATATGGGCTGAAACAAGCACCTCGTGCTTGGTACACTCGGATCGACATCTATTTCATTGGACTTGGCTTCACCAAGAGTGAGGTAGATGCAAGCCTGTACCATATTGTGGTTGAGGGTAAGCTTTTGATCATTGTAATTTATGTTGATGATTTAATACTAAGACGTGATGAGTAGTTGATACACTCATGCAAGGCTGATCTTGCAAGGCTACAAGCCTATCGACACTCCTCTTCCAAGAAATTGGAAGAAATAGGATGCTACATCAGCAGAGGTAGTGGATGCCACTGTTTATCAACAGTTGATGGGTTCGCTCATGTATTTAGTCAATACAATACCATACATATGCTATGCGGTGAACCAGCTTTCACAAGCGATGGTTAAGCCTACCAAGATCTTTTGGAAGGCGGGCAAGCATGTATTGAGATATCTCAGGGGCACATCTGAGTATGGTTTATGGTACAGACAGACGGATGAGGTGAAGTTGCATGGCTTCACGAATGCAGATTGGGCAGGAATCCCAACAGATAGAAAGAGCACATCAGGAGGGATTTTCATTATCGGATCTACGGCAGTTTCTTGGTACAACAGGGAACAAAGATCTGTGGCACTCAGTTCATCGGAAGCAGAATACATGGCAACAAGTTTAGCTTCATGTGAGGCTATCTGGATGAGGAAGATTCTGGTTGGTTTGTTCGGTTCACATTTAGATCCCACATTGATTCATTATGATAATCAGAGTTTCATTAAACTCTCGGTTAATCCTGTGTTTCATGATAGATCTAAACATATTGATATCTGGTATCATCATATCAGAGATTGTGTGCGGCGGAAGATCATGTTGTTTCAGTACATTCCTATGGAGGATCAGGATGCATATATTCTGACGAAGGCGCTCACCAGGAGAAAATTTGAATACCATAGAGGCGTAACGGAAGAAGGATAATCCCTATCTTGTTTGTGAGGTAGAGGGGAGTGTTGAGATTCAACAAGATGATGAGCTTAAATTCTGAAAAGAGTCGCCTTTCATCTAAGTGGGCCCGCAGTTATTTTTGCACAAGTCTATTTTTAGACATGATGATCATATTTCGGAAGTTACAGGATGCTATTTGTGGATGGTTGATCAAGTTGGAAAAATAGATGAAATTCTATTTTTAGAATATTGGGCGAAGTCTATTTATAGATCGCTGATCTAAGAATAGATGCATGTCGATTATTATTAGCTCTTATACATCTTCAAACCTCAAAGATCATCTGATTTTCTTGAGCTCTTCGGGCCAAGCAATATATGTAAGGCACAAGAGTTTACAAGGAATTACGCAATTCCCGAGGGTTTACCGAGCATGCATGGAGGACTTAGTTAGAACTCAAGTGGCGTAGTGCTATGACACAAGCTTGGAAGAAGTAGTTATGGAGTTGTATCTGCATGAACTCGCTAGACTCGCTGAGCTAGTTGCATCATTCAACTATTTGATACAATGAGAAGAGGGAGTGAATTAATTAGTTAATTAATTCATAAATAATAACTCATTAATCAACTAAGAATACATGGCTAACTGCTGCATGGTATTGGCGTGGAGACCAGTGGAGAGATAGGTGAAAGGGAAAGATAGACTATCTATTGTGACTATAGTGATGTATTGATTGCATCCAACACTCAGTGGAGATGCCAATGAGGATTGCGCAATGTTGGATAAGTGAATGACTCATTCAGAATGTCCTTCAGAGATTACAAGTATGTTGAGCAAATCTAGGTGGCATAGATCGGTGCATGGATTTGCAATATTAGGCCTGTATAATGTATGACGATTGTACTGTACTGAGAGCTTGTGATAAGCTTTGTATGCTTGTATGAGATTTTCATATGATCTCCAGGTTACACAATATATAGTTGGGGTTTTCAGCTTCAGGCTTTCCGGTTAAAAACTGTGTTATGTGCGATTGATAATTTTCGTTTATGCTTCACATGTGTGTGCAATTAATTTTTCCACAAAAGATTAACAAGTGGAATAGATTCAGTACCTTGCATAAAGTTAAATAGTGTGAGATCAGGTGGATCTTGGACATATGCATGCTTAGTGCATATAATTTCTACACATGGAGGGCACTTGATAAAGTTGGAGTCTACTTCTAGTAGATATGAGGGCATAGTCTAATTTTCCTAGTTATTTCCCATTGATTCTAAAAACTCCAAGTTGCTTGGTTGAAAGTATTTTGGATGGTTCCATGTGTGTAGGGGTGATTTGGTATGGAATTTTCCTTAAAATCTCAAAGTGTTTAGGTCAAATATTATCTTCACCATCCCTGGAAACCTCCTCCAAGAGATGGAAACTTGGGGTGGCTTCGGCATGCAACTAGGTATTTTTTATTCGCTAGCATATATGAAGGTTTATTAGTTGCAGAATTAGTATTTTCCTAGGGATTGCAAAGTTTTCTCCAACCAAGTAAAATATTCTTCCCCGCTCCCCCAGATAGCAACGTGATCTACTGGCTTGCTACTTTGGTTTGGGCACTTGAAGACCTTCGTGTAGATAAACCCTTAATGTCGAGTAGGGTTGTCATATGCTCATCAACATTCATAGTCATAGCCCCTTCCAGTCAAATCATATTATTTGAGAAGCTAACACCATTCATCTATAGCTCAAGGTGGCGTCTTGTTAATACCTTTGACCCAATATCTCAACTACTAAGAATCATGCCCCTTTAGAGAACAAGGGTATGTCAAGGTGAAACATACTACCAATAACTTGGCCATTCAAGGGCATAAATGTAAGTCGAGAGCTTGACATCCAAATATTGAGAAATCACCCCTTAGTTGGTTCTAGAGGAAATTGCCTAGGAAAAGTGGGAATTGGTCAATTAAAGGTGCACTATCATTGATATAGAGGTTTTGGTAGAGATGACAAATTGGGTTCAAGATGCAAGGCACACTGGAGGCTGCTACAACCAATACATGTACATTATGGATATTTATTGGCATTTTAAATTTCTTCTTGAAAGAGTTTTAGTTGATAGGAATGAAATCAAGGTTGACATCCTCCAAAACCTGAACTATATGTAGAAGCACATGATATCAATGGATCGAAGGATCAGGCGTTTAAAGAAGTTGTTGTAGATGCTACAACAACTAGTATTATGTTCTGCAAGTCATCAATGGAGGGTTGATTTTGTTCTCATCATTCTGAATTATTACACTTGGTCTTGCACTTATCTATGCATTCAATATCCAAGAATAATCACACACATAATGGAATTCAGGTCAGTAACTGGATGGGGCTCCTATCCTAAATGGTGTGAGGTCTAATTTGGACTTCATACCCAGTAGACCCCCTTAGTGTTGGTGGATTATCTAACATCAACAACAGAAGTAATTAGGAATCCCTTTTGCTCTTGGATGCTCCACATGCAACAAGAAGGATCATATTCCAATCAAAGCCACGAACTCTGAAAGGTCATGTTGAATTTCTTGCATAGATGTTGTATCTTTTATTTTTATGTTTAAGTTCAGTATTTTTTTCTCATAAATCGCCCTAGAGGCACAATTGTTAAGCATAATATTTATGCTTTCATGACTTTGATCATAACCCTTTATTTGTAATAATGAAATAATTGAAGTTCTATATATGGTCAAGTTTCCTCAGTGATAGACCATAACAAGCTTTTGAAAGCATGTATGTATATCTCTAATTTGAAGGGATGGAAAGTATTTACTTTACAAAAAAAAATGATCAAGAGCATTCTTCCTCATCTATATTTTGTATCTTTTATAAAATAGCTAAATTTTGAAAATTGATTAGCTTATATTCTAGTCACTCTGCCATTGATTTGACCCCAATAAATGCAGGATTATTCTCTATCACACAAGTAACAAATTCTTTAGGGAGAGATCAATTAATTTTTCCTTTTTAGGGTGTATTCTCTCTTTTTCAACCCTCTCATGTTCCTTGTTTTTCCTATTATAGCACCAAATTCTTTAAAAAAAATAGATATTTTTCCAATTCTTCACATTTTCCACGCTCCATATGTGCCTTCTTTCAAGAAGAGAGGCATACATACATGTGACTCCATATGTGCCTTCTTTCAAGAAGAGAGGCATACATACATGTGACTCCATATGTGCCTTCTTTCAAGAAGAGAGGCTCCATATGACTTTCCTTTAGTGGAATCACATGTGTGTTTGTGTTTGTGTGTGTACGTGTATGCATGTGTGTGTGTGTGTGTGTTTCCTTAAGTAAGAGCAAGGGCATACTATTATTTCTCTTGTTCGAGAGTGTGTATATATCCTCCTTTATTTCTCAAAAATCACTGTATACATGGCTTTCTCTTTTGAAAAGCATGTATGTATGCTTATTTCCCTCTTGAAATTTGTGTCCTTGTCCTAGTAGGTGGAAGATAGTAATAGTAATAATGATTTAGGTTTTTTAGTTCTAATGGGGATATGAGTCTCTTTCAATTATTTTCTAAAAGCCTTGAAAATCACCATTTAGTGGTTTTTTCATTATTCTTTTAATGAAAAGTAAAAAAATTAAATATCGCATTAAAAACTCAAAAAACGGATTCCTTTGGTTCTTTTAGGAATCTCTTGGGTAGTTAGATGCACTTAGAACTAGCCACCTTTAAATACAAGAGTAGATTTCTTACATCAACATGTTCTTATAAAATAAAAAAATAATTTCTTGTCTTGGTTTGAAGTACTCATCTAGAAAAATTACACTGCATTTTGGGTTTGAAAGGGATCTTTTTAGTTTTTGTGCTTTATGTAGCTTTTGAATTCAAGCATATTTTACAAATTTTAAAAGAAGTCTTTCTATTTATAAGAATTCTCTTCTACACTTTTCCATTTGTCAACACCATCTTTTTCTCACTTTTGCATCCCTCTAAGTCAAACAATCATTAAAATAAACATAACTAAAACAAATTATACTTGTTTTTTTCTGACATAAAATCAACAATTGTCTAGGTTCCATGCCTTCATTATAGGTTTGAAGAGTAAATTATTCAAGTTAGATAAAAAAATAACTAGGAGTTTATTTTTCGAGAGTTCAAATCCATTTGTAGTGATAGGCATTCATCAAGAAAGGTATCCCTTTTGTGTTTGTTTGATGGGATATGCATGTATAGGATATTTGATAGTATTAGTGAGTCCCTAGGTTGAAACCATTTCTCCATTATGGTTGAGAACTCAGTCCTATATTCCCTACCCATATGGATAAACCTAAACCATGACTATTCCACCTAATTGTTGGTCGTGAAGTGGTAAAGCTAGTTGCCTCTCCTATATTTCTAGCCTCGTCACTGCAAATGGGAATGCTTGTAGTACCTAAGATAGATGTATAACATCCACCTTAACTCCCTAGAGGGTGCACATCTTCTTCATGGTACTTGCAACTTGGGTGATTGTTGCATAAGGGTTACCACAATTATCTCCCACGGCTTCACTAATTGGACTTAGGCCCTCACCACCCCAAGCTAACCTTTGGAAGGCTCATGTTTGGATATTCACTAATTTAACTTGAGATCTAAATAGCCTGGGCCAATTCTTCATAAATTGAGTTTTTTTAACTACATCTTAAAGAGTCTTTTATAGATATGTGTTGACTGTAAATATTTTTCCCTATAAAAGGAATTGAATATATTCTTTTTGAATCAAAGTTTATGTCTAAAGTTCATAAGGATACCAACCAAAGGGCCCCTTTCTAAGGGGATCCTAGTGTTTTTCCCTTTTTTGGAAACATCAGTGCCCCCCTATTGGCCATATTGAATCTTCCTAGATTCATTCTGGGGAAACCAATTTGGTTTTTTTTCACAATGAATGTCTTGAATGATCATAACTATTCTTAAATAATAAAATTATGTCAAAAGCATTAAGTTGATGTGGACCATTTACCTTCTTGGCCAATATATTTTTTTCCTCTTCCTACTACCTCATCTAGTGAAATTCTAGATCCTAGTAACCAAGATTCTAAAAGGAATACAAAGAGAAAGAAATAGAACAAGATGAAGTTAAGACAACGGGACAAGTCACCAACCACTGCACGTCATGTTGGAGCTATGTCACCAATCATTGTAATTCATAATAAAGACAAGTAGTTAATCACTACAAATCATGTTGGGAGCAAGAAACCAATAATTGCAAATCATGTTTGGGGAAAAAAAACTAAAAAGTGCAAGTGTTATAGTGCCATTTATCACCTTCATGTACTTGATGATTTACACTTTGGCCTTGGGCACCCTTTCCCCAGACTTGAACATTTTCTCAAAAAACAGTATCTTAAAACCCATACACGACTCTGCCTAGACTTTTCTGCGTATACACATGAGTCCATTCTTAGAGATCCGCGTATACCCTTTTAATTATTAAAAAATATATTTTTTTCCTTATTATTAAGGCGGGTTTGATGGTTATTCCAGTAATTTAACCACCCCAGCCCGTGGCTTGACTGTTCCTAACTGCAGAAACTAATTTGAGGCAGTATAAAAGCCCCTCAAAGGAATGGCCTAAGGGAGGGAGAAAAGATATAGATATTATACTCTATTGGAGCCCTATTTCAAGTCTGATATTCCCGTGCCTCCTGCACTTCACAGGTATATTCAGGAAACCCTTGTTTCCTTGAGATGTTCATCACCCTATATGACATCTATTGTGCACACATCTTGGAAGAATTCTTGCAAGGCTAGGGCTGGACAGATCCAGAGGACGGTATGCTCGAAGGTCGGGGTAGGATTCAGGTGATCTCTCCACGTTTTGATTACTATACATGTCATTTATAATAAGAAGAGCCATCTTGTTCCCGATGTTCACGTGTTTATGATTCTTTATACATGCATAATAATCATTAATTGAACATTTTATATTGTTTTATGATATTATACATGGTTTTCACTAACATCTAGGAACTATATATGTTGTACAACTAGGTTTTTGTGTTTGTTCTTTGTGGATTTACAGGTTTCGGAGCACAAAGTGTTGCAAGGTGTTTGCACCCCACGGGATCTACATCAACCGAGGGACTTTCGGGTAAGTTTTGCAACCAGTAGTATCTAGTTTTTAGTATAAAATTTGGTTAATTGAGTCCTTCTTCAATGGCATGCCCCTAATCTGTGAAGGTTGTCAACCCAAGACCTTTAGGGTATTATTTCCTGAAACAGAAATGGCAACTCTGTTGGGGATCACATTCTTTTGATTTCCTGTTTGGGTTGTTTCATCTGTCTTGTAGGTTCCCAACAGTTTCTATCACTTTTTGCAGTCTAACAAGTCTTTTCTCAGTCAGACAGAAGACCTGGTCTCTTGATCAGGCTTAATTTTTGTTTTTTCCTTATCTTTATTGCCATACGCAGTTTTTTCTTTGAACAGTTGCGTATACACATTTTTTTTTGCAAAGAGACCGGCATATACGCGAGTTTCCTTTGTTACAGTCATGTATGCATGCTTGTTTCTCACTCCAAAAGCGTGTATGCCTGGGAAAATTTGAAATTTTTAATTTCTAGCCCCTGTGGTCTTGTCTGTCTATGTTGAGCTATTTCTGTAGTATCTTGAAGGCCTCTCGATTGTGTTCAAAGTGATTTTGTATCTGTTTCTCTCTTGCTTATATGAAAACCTAGCCATTTGGTGAAATACTTGTTTTGTGTGTTTGCAATCATGGCTTGAGCACCAATATCTTTCCCTTAATATTCTTGGTTGTCCTGAACATTCAAAACAGTGATCTTTAGCTCGTTTTCTCTTCTTGGCCTTATGCATTGCTTCGCATTTTATTTTTTCCTTCTTGGTGTAGTTTGGTTTTCTTGATTTCGTGGACTTGTCTTGTTGCGAATTTTCAAGGATCTCTTTTTTATTTTTTGCAGTTGTTGTTCGCTGCAAGATTATGCTATTATACTGAGTTGATTGATTGATTTTCTTGCTTCCTTTTTCTCGTATAATTCTCGCTACGAAAGTAGCACAGTTGGCTTGAGTACTTCGAAGCCTTGGATTGGAATTCATGTTTGCTTGATTCAGTTCTTGGACAGTTTTTATTTGTCTTCTTGAAATCCCTTTTATTTATTTTATAAGTTGAAAAGCCCAAAAACATTTTATGTTGTCCGTAACTTTTTGCTTTCAGTTTTTTTTACGGTTTCTTCTCATCTTTTGAAGCTTTTGGTTCAGTTTCTAGTATTCAGTTCCTGGCTTAATTTGGAAGGAAGTATGCTTTTGATTTCTCTCTTTATGTCAAGTGCATTTTGGAATTTTTATACATGGGAGTTCTGATTTGGAACTAGCCTTTTTTACTGTCAGAAAGTGATTGAACCTTTTGTTTCTCTAGAAACTTATTTTTTCTTCTTTAGAGTTAGCATATTAGGATTTGCAATTCATTGGTAGTTTTGATTAAGTGCATTTGAGCATTTTTAGTATTTTTGTAATTTTTTGAGTTGTGTGAAGTGTGAGTATCTAAAAAGAAAACAAAGTTTTTGTTTATTAGTTTCGTAGAACCTGTGTAGAAATCACTCTTCATCGAAAGCGAAATCATTGCATTTGCATGTAGTTTGGTTTTCATTGGTTTCTTCTGTGTCATAAAAACACCATCAGTTTCACTTCTGTGCACCCTTGACTTAAATAACAGCCAATCTAAAATAAGCGATATAATTAAAAGAAACTAGCATTTTTTGCATTATTGTCATTAATCATACACCAACTAGCTAGGTTGTAGGGCCTTGGATTAGGTGAGTGGAGAGTTAACTCTCCAAGGCCGCTCAAACTGTTAAACATAGAAGTTTATTAATGAGTGAAATCCAACGTCGTTAAGTGGACCGGGAAAGCTCTCCTATAGAGATTCAATCGTGAGGGATATTGCAGGCAGAGAAGAGAGATACCTCCTCTCCTATTTGCTGAATCTTGAACTAAGACCGTTTCGCCTGACTGCCGATACGAATTGGTGCCCATAGTTGCCTATCCTAGGGATCACACAGATGACTGCGGGGGGGAATACCCATGGTACCTGAGGCAGGCATTGCATCACTTCCATCAGTACTTCTGGAAGGTGCCCTTGCGAAGCTTGGGTACTTGCACCGGAAAAGGTTGTTGTTAGGAGGTCAGTGTAACTATTTTTGTTACCTTCGCTAGTAGGCGTGGGTCGTAATTACCATAGACTACTCTCGAGAGGTCCTATTATTTCACTTTCTTGTATTTTGGTATCCGGTCCTCATCACCCGAAGCGGAAATACTTGAGAGTTGCTTGTCTGGCTGTACCCTAGGAACTTTTTAGTGATTGATATTTGCTCCTATATTTCTTAGCTTCATATATTTTTTGAGTCTAAAATAAATCTCTTAAAGTGGCTGAACGATCACATCGTCGATCAAGGAGGCTTCTTGGGTTGTCTCCCGCGAGTGTCAAGCCTTATTCAAGAAGGCGTAGGATTAATCTGGAGGGTGATTTTCACCTAGTGGTTTCAGACGCAACGGAGAGATATCCTCCATCAGGGCTTGTTTTTTTTGTGGGTGGTTCTATTGTTGGTGTCAGTACAGAGAGGAGTGCTTCACTCATCTCGAGAGTTTTATTTCCGACAAAAGAAGTAGAAATAGAGGAATTCCCTCAGCCTCTTGAGTCGATTCCATCTCCTCTTCCTGCTAATTACCCTTTCATCATTCAATACATCGAACCCGAGACTTAGAGACCCGAAAGTCCTTTTCCATCATATTCGCACCTTTTGATGGCCACGATTGGGAACACAGCTTCAGTTGTGAGCGTTGCAAGTGTTCAGACCCCTCTTTCAGTCGAAGGAGGGGGCACAATTGCTATATATACTATCACTTCTAGTGTTGCTATGTTTGGCTCTGGTCACACCCAAGCACATGCTTCATAATCTGGTCCCTTTTCTTTTGGAATACCCACTAGTGGGATTCCTTCTTTCTCCTTTTCTGTTGCTTCAGCTTTATCGACACCCATACCCTCTATGGACAGTGGATCAGCTTCATTTCAAGGGTTCCCCTTTGGAAGTGGGCATATCCCTCATTCGACCCTTTCCTTAGGATATTTACCTTTTTCTTCTCAGACTCAGGGTTTCAACCCATGGTCTAGAGGTTAAAGTTATAATACCTTTACAAGTTGGAATCCTATTTTACAGCGTTGGGAGCAGGGAATCAGTTTCTCACTAATCAGCAAGGGAATGTTCCTTTCCCTTCATCGAGTACTTCTCAGGGCTTTTCTCCGTTTGCAAATGCTTGGAACCCTTATCAAGGGGTTTCCTCTCCATTCACTACCTCAGTGGGGGGAAATGGTCATGTTTATAGTAACTCTATGTTGGGGGGGGTCCTTCTTTGAATGTTGGGTCACGAGGATTTTCCTATGGCCCAGAATTCTCTATGAACAACATTTTGAAACCTAGTGCCTCAGAAAATCCAGGGTATTCTTTTCAGAATGTTGGGAATCCTTCCTATGGAGGATGGAATTCCCAGGCTCCTCCTCGCTTACCATTTTTGGCAACATTAAACTTGCCAGATTTATCAAAATTGACTAACGATTCAATTTGATATAGCCCAGGATGGCCTCCGGTCCCCACCAAACTCCCTTTGGACAATCTGAAGTTTGAAGGGAAGAATGGAGAGGATCCGGCAGATCAT
This sequence comes from Pinus albicaulis, assembly GCA_034641835.2. Taxonomy (NCBI): domain Eukaryota; kingdom Viridiplantae; phylum Streptophyta; class Pinopsida; order Pinales; family Pinaceae; genus Pinus; species Pinus albicaulis. The sequence continues at coordinate 797,009,974 of CM076572.1, read as the reverse complement.
ATCACCACTTTCCATTTATGGTGTTCATCCAACTCCCTGATTGATGATTCGATTAGGTCGAGGTTATTTCAACGCACCTTAACCGGAAATTCAGAAAAGTGGTATATTGAGTTAACTGGGGGCATTTTTGCCACTTTTGGAGATTTGGCTACCATGTTCTTAAACCACTTTCAGTTACATGTCCGTTATGACGTCGAGACTGAACTCCCGGAGAATTTTCAGTAGGATAATGCAACTCACATTTCTGATCATATTCAGGAATGGCGAAGAAGGAAGAGGCTCATTAAAGCCCATATTCTGAATGAATTCCTTTTGGAATGGTTTTTGAAATCTTTGTAGCCAGATATTTGTAAAGATGTATCCCTTTCAGAGGTATTTTCAGAAGAGCAGGTTATTTTTAGGGCTCGGCAATTAGAATTGATCTATTCTCAGTCTGGAGTCCTCAATAAAAAAAATTCGGATGCTCCTCACTCCAAATTGGACTTATCCAAAACTAAACCTGGTCCTTGTGGTGATGGGCTTATTGCTTCGATCGATAGCACTGTAGTTAACTTGCTTAGTCAATTGCAGTTGTTTTCTATACAATTTGCTTCTTCTAGTCAAGTTGTGCCTTCAGTGTCAACTCCTTTCCAGTCCTTAGCAATTAATGTTGTCCAGAATTCTAACCCCAAATGAAATCAACAATCCGATGGGAATAAGAAAGGACGGAATAACAAGAAAAAAGGCAAGAATGGGAAGGGTAATGCAAAAAAAACCAATGATCATGTTGGAGAGGGTCAAAAGGATAATAAAATGAAAGTGAATTTTCCATGCAAGTTATGCACTGGAGACCATCTTACGCACCTTTGCCCTAAAATTCAGGATGTGCAGCGCTTGTTAGCTCAACAAGGTTCTTCTAGTTCCCACGTTGTGCTGACAAACCCTTTTCCCCAAGGGCAGAAATTAGTTGCTGGCATGAATCAAAATACTGGGGCTCCCTCTGGGGGCAGCTAGGAAGGGGAAAATACGTCAAACATATACATGATGAGTGCTCACGCAGATATCGCTACGAGATCTCGTGATTATGGCAAAGTTGAGTCTTCGAAAGCTAAGGGTACTCCTGATAGTGCTAAACCACTTCATATTACAAAGCCTATTGTTGAGCCTATACCTCAGATGCCGAAGGCATCTTCAAAACCTACGACGATTAATCCAAATGCTAAGGCCGCCTAAAACTACTCCATTGTAGAAGATCTAGCTCAGAGTCCTTGTGCCATGTCTACATTAGAGGTGCTCCAGTCTTGTCCTGCTCAGCGAAGTGCTTTGCTCACTGCCATCGAAGTTGTAGATCCAAACAACTCTCTTATGATTACATTTGATATGTCAAATTTTAAAAAGAGACTCCCTTATCATATGGCTTTCCATATTAGATCAAGTTATCAAAAATTCCGTACCTTTCAAACGATTATAGATGAAGGGGCTTCCACGTGTGTAATTTCTCTTGCATGCTGGAAGGGTATTGGATCTCCTGAAGTTGTTCCTTCAGCCACTCTTCTGACTGCATTTGACAGTCATTCTCACAGGCCGCATGGTATTGTTCCGGCTTTTCCCATCTGTGTTGGGGGGAAAATTGTTAAATCGTTTTTGAGATAGTCGATGCAAGCTTAGACTATAACCTTCTGTTGGGGCGAAACTGGATCTATAAGATTAATGCTATTGCATCCTCATTATTTCATATTGTTTGTTTCCCTCACCAAGGGAGAATTGTCGTAGTTGACCAACTGGATTGTTCTCCTATAGATCAGAATGCATCTTCTAACTCAACCATTCCTTTGGTGAAGGATACCAAGGCACCTGTCAAGAATTTGGGGGTCGAAATGTATTCTTCTTTGATGGGTACTTTTTATCTTCCGCATCCTTCGGTTAATATCAATGCGATTTCATCCTCCAGGGCTCCTATTCAAAGAGAGTTTTTCAGAACTCATTATTTTTCAGACCCTTGGACCTTGCCTTCTCCTACCTCCACATTAGCAGAAGGTCAAGTGGGTGGAATGGCATTTCCAGTGTCTGCAGCTGAGAATTCTTATAGCTCTATTGTTGACTCTGCAGAATCCACTCCAGTTTCTCTTTCACTGGAGGAATTGGATGGAGATGTGGCTCTAGCTTGGACTCTTAGTTCATCTTCGGCCCAGGATTGTCTTGATACCACTCTTCCATCTAAAGAGGCCATCCTGGAGGCTATGACTGGTGTACAGAGACAGTGGGATGATTTGCAACATTGATCTTACTTTCTACCAGATTTGAGCGAAGTTGAATCAAGTTTTCCTCACCCTCAGTCTTCTGGTCCTGTTCACCCAGTCTTGAACCCTTTAGCACCAGCACAGGTTTTTGCTAAAGGGAACATGGTTGTGATTTCTCCTACTATCCCGGTGAACATTTCCAAAGATCCCAGCATTATAGAGAATGTTTTCATCAGAGCTGAATGTTCCCCTGAAGAGGTTCAAATTTACACTGACCTATTTTAAGAGTTTAGGGATGTGTTCGCTTGGTCTTATGAGGAAATTCCTAGTATAGATCCATATATTGTCTAGCATGAGATCAAGGTATACAAAAATGCTAAGCCTGCTAGGCAAAAGCTTCATCTGGTCAACCCTAGGAAGGCAGCATCTATCAAAGCTGAGGTGGAGAAGTTGCTTAAGGCAGGATTCATTTTTCATGTTCCTTTGACAGAGTGGGTTTCGAATCTAGTTCCCATGGACAAAAAACAAGTAACAATTCGAGTTTGCATCGATTTTAGGGACCTAAATAAAGCATGTCCTAAAGATAACTACCCCACACCATTTATAGATAAAATTGTCGATGAGTGTGCAGGGAATGAGATTTTCTCCTTCATGGACGATTTCTATGGATATAATCAAATTACTATTTGTCCTGAAGATCAGCATAAGACTGCATTTATTTGTCACTGGGGTACCTTTGCTTACAAGAAAATGCCTTTTGGCCTTAAAAATGTTGGAGCAACTTTTCAGCGAGTTATGTCCAATGCCTTCCACGACATCAAGCATATTATCGAGGAATACTTGGATGATTTAGCTGCTCATTCTCGTAAGAGAATTGATCATACTTTTCACCTCCGTCAAGTATTCGAACGATGTCAGCATTACAAAATCCGGTTGAATCCGAACAAGTGTGTTTTCACAGTCACATCCAGTCGATTGTTGGGATTTATTATGTCTACAGAAGGGACTCAGGTAGATCCATTCAAGGTTGAGGCAATACTTTAGTTTCATCCCCCGTCTTCAATTCGTCAACTTCAAAGTCTGCAAGGAAAGGGTAATTTTCTGCAGATATTTATCGTAAATTATGCTGAGATTACGAAAGGATTTATGAGATTATTAAAGAAAGGAGTTTCATTATTTTGGGATGAATTTTCTCAGTGTTCATTTGATGCTTTGAAAAAATAATTGACCTCTAATCCTCTATTGAGTCCACCTGATTATAGCAGGGATTTCCTTTTGTATCTTGTGACAGCAAAATCTACCATTGGTGTGGTTTTGGTTCAAGAATAAGATGCTCTTTCAGAGCATGTTACTTACTACCTTAGTCAAGGCTTGGTAGGACCTGAACTCCGGTAATCTGCGATAGAGAAGCTTTATTTAGCGTTTGTTCATGTTGTGCAGTGGCTTAGACATTATATTCTTCTTCAAAAAATCTATGTTTTGGCAGCAGTCAATCCATTTTAGTTTGTTATCAGTAGGCGAGTGATTGGGGGAAAATACAATCGATGGATTGTGATTTTGCTGGAATTTGATCTTAATTTTATGTCTTCCAAGTCCAAGAAATCATTGGATTTTGTGGAATTGATTTATGAGTTTCCCTGTGGATAAGAGATGGTTTATGATGAATCCTTCCTGGATGAACATATTTTTCTCATTTCTTCACAGGATCCTTTGTATGGGGATCTCATAGTGTATCTCCAGACTGCGAAGTTTCTCTCGACTTTTTCAAAAGATGAGCACCGTAAGTTGCGTCACCTAGCTAAAAATTACTTGATCATTGGTGACACTTTATATCGTCGCGGGGTTGATTCAATCTTTAGACGATGCTTAACTCTCGAAGAAGCTAAGATTGTGTTGAACGGTTGCGACAGTGGAGCTTGTGGTGGTCATTTATCTGGGCTTGCTACAGCCCAAAAAATCTTGCATGTATGATACTTTTGGCCTTCAATTTTCAAAGATTGTATGGAATCGGTCAAAAGGTTTCATCTGTGTCAGGTTTATACTCGAAAGATGTGTGCTCATCCAGCTCTGCTTTTTCCTGTCATCACTGTTGGCTCCTTTACAAAGTGGGGTATTAATTATACTACTTGTAACCCGCCTTTCGCTAAAGGTCACAAGTACATTATTGTAGCCGTAGACTACTTCACGAAGTGGGTCAAGGCTATGCCTACTTTTGGGAATGATGGTGAGACAGTAGCTCTTTTCCTCTTCAATCAGGTCATTTCTCGCTTTGGTATTCCCAAAGAGATTATCACTGATCATGGCAGTCACTTTCAGAACAGTGTGATGGCTGAAATGGCTTTGAAATTAGGTTTCCGGCAGGAGCACTCGTCTTCGTATTATCCTCAAGCCAATGGGAAAGTGGAAGCCGTAAACAAATCCTTGAAGAAAATTCTTCAATGGACGATTGATAGAGCTCGATACAATTGGCACATTATGTTGTACCCTACACTTTGGGCATACCGATGTCAGTCAAAACTGCAACTAGTTTTACTCCGTTTCAACTAGCTTATGGGTTGGAATGTATATTTCCCATTGAGTGTGAAATTACTTCTCTTAAGTTAGTTGTAGAACTTATTCCTGACACTCCTAGTCTCGAAGAACATCTCCTTCATCTGGAAAATCTCGATGAGCAGCGTAGCGACGCCTCCATGATGAATGAGGCACATAAGAAACGGATAAAATTTCAGTACGATAAAGCGGTCAAACCTAGAGTTTTTTCCAAAGGAGACTTTGTCTTGGTTTATGCCCAAGATAAGGATGCCTTAGGAGCAGGAAAGTTTAAGTCTAGGTGGTATGGCCCCTTCATCGTTAAAAAGGTCCTCAAGAAAGGAGCTTATGCCTTGGTTGATTTTGATGGAAATGAGTTGTCAGAGCCTAGAAATGGGCTCTATTTGAAAAAAATTTATGCATAGGCTTTGGCCTAGCATCTTGATTTTTGTGTATATTTTTTGTTTTTGTACATATATGAGTTTCCGATTTTTAGGTGTGATTTTGATGCATTTGATCTGCTTTGGCAAGTTGTGTTGGATGTCATGAGTAATTTTGGTTTTGTCGTTGGTGCTACTAGACATACCCGGAACTTAGCTTCCACGACTTGGGTACTTAATTATTATCCATCTGATCAGTTGTTGATTTCAAGAGGTGTCTGCATTGGTCCTGCTTCGAAAAACATAGCAGAATATACTGCAGTAGTTTACCTACTCTCAGAAGAAATATCCTTGGGTGTTGATTTATTAGTAGTTTTCTTGAAATCCCAGTTGGTGGTTTCGCATTTGAACAACACATATCGGATTCGAGACCCATTTTTGCACCGATTGTTTTTAAGGGTACGTTTGTTACAAAGATCATTTAAATTTCTAACATTCATTCACATTCCTCGAGCTGACAATTGGATGGCAGACTTATTGGCTAATCAAGCAATTGATTAGCATATTCATCATTCAAAATTTTAATTAATATATCAAATACATCATTCATTTTTCATACATTTGATTCATAAAATCATATAAATCGTTGTATATATATATATATATATATATATATATATATATATATATATATATATATATATATATATATATAGTTAGAGTGTTCAAAAATATACACAATATGGACCCATCTGTCCTATAAAATTAGGGCTTATGCCCGATCATGTTCAGTATCAAAAATATATTACAGTCATCCGGTAAAATCTATATATCTAATCTTGTGGTCCCTGCCCAACATTCGTGTTCCTATAGAACACGATAGCAACTGCTACATGGCGGAATAACTGCACCCAGTCTCATGGTACTCCGACTACCCGTCTCTGGATAGCCTCTAGTAGGTCCTCTACTGCAGACATAGGCACTTGGCGAGTCAAACTCTCCAAATTTCTCTGAACAGCATGGAAGGTCCTACCAGGGTCTTCAGCATCCACCTCACCTCTGTGGCACTTATGCCTTGGGTATCCCTCAGGTCTGACTAGTCCCATATATGTACCATGATCATCAATAATCTTGTAAATCATTTGAGTTCAATCAAAAACATTTTTTCATTATCATATTTTGAAAAAATCAAATAATAAAAAATAAAAAATTGCAATCTCACTGATTGCACCCCATGTTGCACCGGGTGGAAGGACTAGATCTGGATCACCGCGAAAATCCATCCTAGCATAGGGATAATCTTCCACTACGATAACTTGTTCCTCCCACCATTGGAAGAACTCGTCATCCCAAGTGGTTCGGGGAACTTCACTTCCCCCCAATCTCTTCATCAGATCAGCCCATCGGGCTATTCTTTGATCTCTGGGGTTGCTGATGGTTGAGATGACTTTGGGCCGAAGCCCTGAAATCCTCTCAAAGAAGAATGTCAGTAAAATGGTTCCATACCTGAAATTTTTAGTTTTTTCCTTCCGGAGTGAAGTCAACTGTCTTTTCATGTTTCTCAACAATGATGTACACCAATCAAAGAGGTGAATCAAACATTCCACTGCAATGCTCATTTGAGTCCTCGACGCCTGATGTAGGGAAGCAGATCCTGCTACCCTACCAATGGTGAAAAGGAAGATCTTCATATACAATTCTTTCAAACCTTTGATTGCAATCTGCGTACCTACTTTTTGAGACCCCTCTATGCAATAGACCTAGATGTAATCTTCCACGATAAGCCCTCCCAAAGGCTTTCCATGCAAATCTACTAGATCTCCTCTCTGAGAGAGTCCAGTGATGAAATATATGTCTTCCACCTCTATGTGTATTGGCATTTGATCTATCATGAAGCAGTATTCTTCTGGCTGCCAGTGATTTACCAAAATTTGGAGCAATTGGAAAATACTTTTCATATTTGGCATTTTAAAGAATTTGAGCAATCCACATTTTTGAAGGATATCAAGTGAATTTTGATCTTCCATCACTTCATTGTCGATGGCACTATGTTCATGCTCCCTCCAACTAATTGACATCTTGAGAAAATTCATCAAAGCATTCATTAGGTTCAAGTTTTAAATTCTTAGTCTGCGCATACACGGCTTCGTTTACACACAGTCGCGTATCATACGCAGGTTCGTCCACAGGAACCTGCGTATGCGCAGAGGGTTTCATCAAAAAAAATGTTTCCTACAGTAAAATTTCTAAATTTTTCTCTTAAATTGGAACAAAATTGATGACAAATATGAATTTAGAGCTTACCTGGCTGATTCGGCGCATTTTGATGGCTGATTGCTCTGATTTTGAGAAAAGGAATTTTTTGCTCCAAAAGCTCCTTCTCCACTTTTGCAAAGTAACAATGACCCAAATATCAGGTAATTGGTGTATTTATACCTAGATTTTGAATTTTTTTTGCAAAATTCCTTTGTGCTTATTTTTCAAATCTATCTAAGGTTGTATAACCGCGTTTCTTGTAAGTGTTGGGCAAGGTATTTTTTCAAGGACATTTTACTGAAGTTGAGATTTTTTCCCGTTTTTTTGGATCCATGACCACTGACCTGTCATGGCAGGTATATGATTTTGAAATGGCATATAGGCTAGGGAATCCATTTTCTGTTGCATTCAGCATACTAGCCTCCATTCTAATCACTTGCCATAGGGTCAATCCCATCATGTCATGAGTACTTAACCCATTTCACTCGCTGATTTTTAATCATGACTTGGTGGTAGAGCCTTCATTTACATGGGCTTCCTAGTTAGTTCCTCGCTAGCATTTGTCGCCCATGCTACAATTTATGTAGGCTCGGGAGTCCTCTTTAGTCTCGCCATGACATATATGTTGAATCTTCATTCTTCTTCTTCTTCGCTATCATTTTTTCTGGCCATTACCCTAGAGGCTCCCTTTTGTTGTCAAGTTGTATTACTGCGCTGCATATTGACTACTTGTTTATCTTGGCCTTCAGCCGGCTTCATTTGGACTCAATTTTTAAGCCATCTTTTTACCATGACTTTATGTACAAGTTAACCATGCAATCACTTAGCTACCGCAACTTGACACCTTTTTACCCATGTATGGAACATTCCTTTGAGTATACTTAGAAGTTTCTGCCACCTTTCATTGAGCATAGGATTGTTCCTATCCCAGGAACTAGTGCATATGTTTCATGATACTCGTTCTATCCATTGCACTCTAGCATTCTTTTATTCTTTTTCAGGCTTTGAATATGAAAAAGACAAAAAAATTAAATATGTGAAAAAGAGCGGGAACAGGATATTACTTCATATTTTTATGGCAGCTACAGTGTCAGTTTTGTCGCCCTTGAACAAAGCACAATAACTATGTCTTTCCTTCATTTGGGATGGTTTTAGTTTTGACTTAGGAGAAGCCATAACCTTGTTACATGCATCAGTTCTCGCCCGGTTGGTTATCTCTTCCAATGATATGGAGGGTTTGTTCATGCCTCCTGCATGACAAACTTATACAAAGTTATCACTTGCTGCCATAGTCAACATGAGTCATACTTTTGTTCAAGGGAAGTTAACCTGAGTTGGCCTTTCTGTGGTGTCTCTTGACTTATTTTTCATTCGGCCTTCCCGGTCTTGTCAATATCTTTTTCTATCACATCAAATGTTTGGTCTTATGCTTGTGCTATTTTGAGAAGGTCTCCATTGACTTCTTGTCGGCGGGTTTGTCTCTTATCGTCTACGACATATTGCTCTGAGAGAAAACCTAGAGTCACACCCTGGCCCTATTTACATCATTGATAGGTGACCTTGTGCTCAGCATTTGATCATCATTATGGGTCTTTGACTGAGTGGTTTCCCTTGTGTTCGACATCAGCTTACATTATCACACTTGGGATTCGTGCAGTACCTTGATTTCCATTTTACCCTATCGGTGGATATCTCACCTCTTTGCCAGCTTTCATTGTTGGTTGGTTAGGAGGGTTTCTCTCGTGTGCTAGTTGTTAGTCATCACTATTTTTCACTTGTTAGTGATGACTAGATCCATAGTTGAGTTTTCTAGAAGCTGATTTCCATATGTCAATTTGGCATCTAGAAAACCCTCATAAAACTTTTTTTCGCCCTCCTACTTTTCAGTCCGCCCATGTCAAAGTCAAAACTCATTATCACTATCCTATCTAGCTTCAGCCCTACTGGTCTGCCCATCAGCTTTAAAAGGAAAATCCAAGTCTGTTTCAAAAGCCTCCCCTATGTTAGGAAATGGTGCTTTAAGGCATTTTACCCTTGGCAACCATCAAAAGGCCAAAAAACCTCCATCTGATACAGACCATTCATAACAGACCTCCCACTCTACAAATCAAGTTGATCACAGCTCTAAGTCGCGCCATTTACACACCCCTAGGTCTCAGCACTGCATAAACCACAGTCTCAAGCTGATTATTAGGTGTTTCACAGTGTTTTATGGATTCTACAAAGACAGGAAATATAACATCATCTCAGAAGGAATTTCTTGAGTCGACATTTAGAAGAACAGCTACTTCTCAATGTAAACATAAGCCTGAGATATATCTGCAAGACAGAGAGTTACTCATCAAGACCTTGCAGTTTCCTTTCAGCATGAAAATCACGGTAAGAGAAAGACACCACTGTCACAGCAAACTGGAAATTTGTCATGGCCAAGAACCTCCTTCATTTAAAAGCAGAGGGTTAGGGCGCCTCCTTCATCTACAAGCAGACGGCGCTGGCCAATATTGACTTTAAGGATTGCAAAAGCCCAGGTTTGTTTTTAACTAAACAGTGAAACAGTGACTCTAGGTTTTCTGAGTGTAAGTGATGATCATAACAGGGCTAGGAGCTGAAGTATGCAAGAAAAGGGAGAACAGAGTTTTGATCTCGTAAAGGAAGTCATTTGAAGTTTTCAAATCATATGAATTGTTAAAACCTTGGAGAGACATATCATTAGTGAAAACAATTCTAATCATAAGCACCCTGATGTTTCAACAAGACCAAATTGAAGAAAAATTGACAAGTCATGTCATTACACAGGCAGAAGAAAAGATGGTTGTTTTTCAAGGGTGCTAACCTCCCTACTCACATATATTATCTTTCAAATGACTTGGCATAAGTTGACCAAGGCAAATGGTGACATTTCAGTTCCCCTCAGCAAAGAGCAGTGAAATGAGACAGTGAAGAGCTCCTTCACAGGAAACATAAAGAGCAGCTATCCTGGTTTCACTTTCTAACTCTAATGCATCATCCCCTGTTTTGTCTTCTACCCACAGTCAAAGAAGAAAGCTCAAAGAGACCTAGCATTTTCATCTACAGTCAAGCAAAACCTGTCACCTAATTAGATTTACATTGCAGGCAAGATTCTGGCATAATACCCAGAGCAAAAATATGTTTGATCTAGTTTGCCTCTTACAAACAGGTATACAAGCTCATCAAGTACAAAAAGAGTTTTGGCACAGTGTTTCAGGTTCTGGAAATCATCAAAGGCAAAATCTAAGTGCCACTGCTCCAAAAAGAGACATTTCTTCCTCTAAGTAGATAACAGTCAAAGTTTCAAAAGACATTTTATCCACAAGTTATGATCTCAGTTTTTGAAAACTTTGAGAAGCATGGAAAGAAGATCAGCTGACAAGGGCAATTTGAGTTTTATCACCAAGAGATATCACCTTTGGAATTATTGTTCATCATGTCCAAAAGAGGGTCATTTTACATATTGTCATTGTTTGGATGGTTTGAAACAAACACAGTTTTTCATTATTCAAAAGGACAGATATATCATAAATGATATGTTTTGAGAAGAGGAAGCATTTTGAAAAAGGTGCCTTTCATAAATCACGCAAGGCAAAGCTAAAATCCAAATAGGTCAAAGAATTTGGGCACTGTGATCAGAGGAAACGAGGTTGAAAAAAACGAAGTAAAGACGAGAATCTTTGTCGAAAGCAAGGTGAAAAGACAAACCCTATTCCCTTCAAATAATAAAGCAATCTTCAGGATTTTTAAACAGTTTTGAAGTGGGGTTTACATGAAAAATGCCATCAACAGTGTTAAAAACAAAGTGGCAAAGGATGGTTTGATATTCGTCAGGGTATTATTCAAAATTTGGGTTGCTATGTTAAAAGGTCACCAGGGAAACAAAGCCATACAAAGACAGAGGTTAAAGAGCGCTTGGGCAGTTCGGTTCAAAATGTGTTTCTGACAAAATGGAGATGAAATTTACAAAATTGAGAGATTTTTTTGTCCCTCATAGGTTCAATAATAAAAAACTACTTCAGTTTCTACACAGGTATCATGGTTTGTGAGAAACGTGAAAAATTCAGATGTCACGGGAAAATTTCTGCACCAGGATTCATCATTTTGACCAGTGATGGGACAGTCAGATTTTGAACAACCAAATTGATTCAAAATGAAAATATTCAATTTTTTATGGAAATTATACTTCCATAGCTTTCCGATGAGCCATCTCGGGCCAAATTCCGACAAAAGTAAGGCATCCAAAAGTAGCCTGCAATCAATGCTAGGTTTTTCTACACCAGCATTCACCATTTTTGACCAGTGATGGGACAGTCAGTTTTTTAAGGATCAAATGGACACCAAATGAAAAAATTAAAGTTTTTCTGGAAATTAGACTTCCAAAGCTTTCCAACAAGCCATCTCGCACCCAATTCCGACACCGGGAAGGCATTCAAAAATGGCCTACAAACAGCTCGATGCATTTCTGCACCAGGATTCACCAGTTTTTACCAGTGTTGGGAAAATCAATTTTTGAACAATCAAATGGACTCCAAATGGAAAAATTCAAGTTTTTCTAGAAATTAGACTTCCACAGCTTTCCAACGAGCCATCTCGCGCCCAATTCCAACACCGGGAAGGCCTTCAAAATGGACTGCAAACTTGCGCGACGCTCCTGGAAAAGTGCGCGACGCGCCTGTGCACAAAATTTACAAAGGAATGCACTGCTGCGCGACGCGCCTGTAGCAGCGCGCGGCACTCCTGTAGCATTGGTCAAAATTCACTCAAAAACCTTCAAAAACTCTTTCCATAGCTACTCAAACCCTCAATGCAAAGATTGCCATCGATATTCAAGGTATTTCTACACCTCCATGCTCCTTTCAAAGTTGTTGAGTGATGAAAAAGGGGTTGAAATCCATAAGTCTAAATCGCAGCATTGAGTTTTGTTAAGAGGTATGTGTTTGTGTTAAAAAATCAGAAATTGTTATATCATTGTTAGCCTAATATCTGCATAATAGAATTGGTGCATCCTGTTGGTATTAGAAACCAAATAACCACGCTCAAAACAAGTGGAAGGGTAGAGCAGTTTTGGAGGAAAAAACACAGGGTTTTAAAGGGCAAAACAGTGGATTCCTATTGATGATTAAAAACCTCAAAAACTGCCCTCCAAACAGCATTAAAAGGTGCAGAGCAGTGCCCAAGGAGAGGAACACAGTATCTGAAATAAACAGAGCAGTGGGCTTAAATTCCATGAAAGTGATCACTATGTAAGTGTTGTTGATTCAAAGGGCATCTTTGTGGGTTAAAAAAGGGCAAATAACCACTATTGCCTCTTTATTCTATAAAGCTGATGTCAATAAGTAGAGCTACTTTTGTATTTGAGGTTGTTTTTGTTTGACTGTGGGTAGGAAATATTGGATACAAGGGCAGTGTGTTGGTTAAAGGAGCTTTGCTGTCTGACTGCCACAGGGTTGTTGTGCTCACAACAACACAAGGATCTTGATGACTCTCCCTCTAACATAGTGACCTTTTTTACTGTGTTTGTTCCTTTTGCTGACTATGTGATGGTTATTGACTCTACCTTTTGAGTGGCATACAAAGAGAAAGGACAGTGTTCACTGTGTTTACCACTTGACTGTCTTTTGTTTTTCCAGCTCATATTGATACGTGGATGTGCATATAGAGTAGAGGTTTTTTCTACACAGGCAAGGGTTACATTGATAAGGGGCCACTGATTATTTTGAAAGAAATAAGCTGCTACAGCCTCTGTTGAAACCTTATAGCTTGTTTAACTCTGTCACCTCTGTTCTCTAACTGTGAATTTGACTGTATATTTACACTGAGGTTTGATTGCATAAGCCATAAGTCTGTTGATTCATTAGCACAATAGGAAAGGTAGGTTTTGTTATGATTGGAAGGTCTACCTTGGGATAAAGATACAGATGTATTGTTGGCCTCTAAACCTCACAAGAACAAGGTGATTTCTTGACACTTTGAACAGACAATTCACCTAATAGTTGGCTCCTTTTCACTATATGGTCTCTTATTGAGAAATCTACTGACAAAGATACTTTAAAGGTGGACAAACCTTTTTCTGATAAAGCAGGGGTTTTTATATTGAAAGGGGGCATTTTGCAAACACCCAGAAAACATTGTTTCCCTATCAAAACAAGTGAGTTGATAGGCTAGGACAGAGTCTTGTTTGGAGGACAACAGCAAGAGCAAGAAGAGAAGAGTGTTGGGCAGCAGCAAACTGATGATAAGGGAAACAGCTTGAGCAACAGAATGAGCAGGAAATTGAGACCGAGCAGCAGAATGACAGTGATGAACAAGGAGGCTAAAGAGGAAGCGCCCGGCACGGAAGGAGGAGAAAGGCATATCAGCACTTGATATTTTAGCCTCAGCTTCGGAGCATGTTGCTAGGGACCCCTGAGGGTCATGCATGCCAATTTTGGGCCCATTTCGGCAACTTTTTGTTTTTTGGCATTTTTTAGGTTTTTGGTCGAAAACTTATAATTTCGCCATTTCAGTTTGAGGATTTGTCAAGGGAGGAGGATGATACCAGTTGATGCCATAATTTCATGATCAGGTCCTCAGCGATTTTCAGAGCATTTGGAGATCATTCACCCCCTCAAATTGGCGAAAAATGCTCACTTTTTGCACATTCTGCCCGGCATATCAGCACTCTGCTATTTCCTGGCTTTTTACACACAGGTACAGATTTGGAAGACTTCTAGGTATCAGATTGAGATGATTTTAGTTGCGCCGGAAAGTAGACACAGAAAGCTTTCCAACGAGCCATCATGAGCCTCGTTTCGACACCGGGAAGGCTGCCAAATGTTTCCGGCAAGTCAGGGGACCTTTTCCTGATATAAATTTGAAATATTTTTGTAATTTTTGAACCTCAAAAATCTGCTTTTTCCAAATGTGCGTTTAGCTATTTTTGCACTTGGAAAATGATGCAAAGTCAATATAATTTCCGTTTTTAGCATTTTTTTAGATATTTTATGGGGATATTTTGTGCCTTGGCTTTGCAAAGCCTCAAGGACAAGTTTAGATATTTTGATTAGCTGCTTTAGCTAGTTGGACTTTCATGATAGTTTTCTCACTGGTACTTCATTTGACTCATGCCAAGGCTTCGCTGTAAAACAATGAATCCTATTCTCCAACAATATTGGACGTATGAGATTATAGAAACATATCAGGTTAATACTTGGACCTACTTCTTGGATGCTTTTGATGAATGATGAAGATTATTGATTGATTCGAAGACATGTAGAATGGTATAGTGTTTCTTGATTTGTTGGTGTCTCTCTAGCTGCTCACTCATGATAATATGCCTTTACTATATGATTTCATGCAGATTAATTTTGGGAGATATAGACATGCCCCATGGAGGCACCTCAAATTCTTAATCTTCATAGCTTTATGTTTTCTTCTTCTTCCTTGAAGAACAAAGAATTTAACCGGCTTTGGTAACTTAAGGATAATATCAGTCACAAGGGTTTTATTCATAAGTTCTATGCTTGTTGAGTAGGATGTATGGTGTGCCCTGCTTACCTATAGTTGTCCATAGTTTTGTCCATGAAACTATCTCTTTGACTGATTAGTTTATCATCTTGTTGAACCAAGGAGGCCTAGTCCCGATCTAGCCCTTTGCCTAAAACTATGAAAGATTGTTTGTCAAAGTGCCCAATAACTTAAAGACTGTGTTTAGGCATTCCGGCATAGTATTTTGAGTTGTTAGTCCTTCTTATGTGTTTTCCCCAAAGTCTGATAGCCATTTCCCAAAGTTAGAGGGTCTTATACTTCTATGTATGGCTGGAATGTTTGATTTCTATGTATTAATTAGCTCATAGTTACATTTAGCATGATTAATGACTTGCTATAACATGTTTATGTCTGCTATCAACTAGTTATACTTGAAATCCCTCGTCTTTCACAAACTTGATGTCCATTTACTCCATTTTGCCCAAAGATCCCTTCTACCGTGAATCAAATCGGCCCTACAGCAGCCTTACATCATCATCTGATAGCTTCCTTGACCTTTTTGACCCCATAGCCCAGTTGATCTAACTTCTTGTTATCCATTTTATCTTTGATCAGTTTTATCCCTCACAAACTTAAAAAACCAAAAAAATCAAAAACTCACTTCATAACTAGCCTAATATCAGAAACACCATAAGCAAACACACCGACATCCTTTACATCTAATAGAGAGAGCCCTCTCTGAGTCCAGGAAGGCTAGGTCCTTGGGCTCCAAAGCTTGGTTTGATGTTACATCGTCATTTGGCTCGCCAATCGGCCAAATCACGGGACACTAACACTAGCTTCATCTTGTGCATGCCGGAAACATACTTTGGGTTGGTTAATTCACTTTACTTCATCTAATTCCTTCCAAATCTTGGCCTACGGGTTACACTCACGCTGGACTGATGTGGGATGCCTTAATGCCTTCCTTCCAGCAGATCTTTTCCCATCGAATCTGACTCATTTCTCTGGGAATAAGGTCTAGAGTCCTTTTGTCAGTACCTTAGGGTTTGCAATCATCAGTGGAATACTCTTCGCTATCAACAGTGAGGATACATCATTACCTCCTCATTGATAGATTATTTCAAGTTTTCAACTTCAACTCATTTATTTGTACTTGTTGGATTGTACTAGGGCACCTTGACACCCATTATCATTATCGGTGGGTTGTCTCACGTTTGTTAATAGTATACATCAATGACCAGTAATCAAACGATTTCTCACATGGTCAACTTCAGCTCATTTATTCCCATCGTTTAGAATTGTTCCATTGTGATCGGTGATGACCTCGGGTTTGCATCAGCATGATTCAGTTCACTTAGATAGCTTCTTTAGTTTTCTTCCAATGACATTGTCCACTCTTATATGTTGCAGTTTCATCACAGTAGCATCCTATATGTTGGCTCCCGAGTTGCATGTTGTACCATTTTTTCCACCACCTATGATTTGGTACTTGGAGATTCAGTTGTGACTTTTTTGATCAGACATATATTGCAGCATCATTGATGAGTCTTCTATATGTGATACTTGGACCTGATTTTGACTTGTAATTCCGGGCAGTGATCAAATGATTCACTATGTATTTTACATTTTTCAACTATATTTTTATACATTTTGGATCCGCTTTATACTTCATATGCAGACATGCTTTTCTTTCACTGAGCATGGGTATGCTCGCCTCATACATGAGCTATCTCTTTGATTTCTTTCACTGGTTTTTTGGTAGGCTGAAATCTGGTGAAGTCCTCTCTAGTCCTTGCAAGGTTCTTTCTATGCACATAATACATTTTGGCCATCATGTACCCCTTATGACCTCATATATTAGGGGGCATCTTTTATAGTGTCCTTTATCACCTTCATGTACTTGATGATTCACACTTTGGCCTTGGACACCCTTTCCCCCAAACTTGAACATTTTCTCAAAAAATAGTATCTTAAAACCCATACGCAACTTTGCCCAGACTTTTCCGTGTATACACGCGAGTCCATTCATAGAGATCCGTGTATACCCTTTTAATTATTAAAAAATATATTTTTTCCCTATTATTGAGGTGGGTTTGATGGTTATTCCAGTAATTTAACCACCCCAGCCCGTGGCCTAACTGTTCTTAACTGCAGAAACTAATTTGAGGGAGTATAAAAGCCCCTCAAAGGAATGGCCTAAGGGAGGAAGAAAAGATATATATATTATACTCTGTTGGAGCCCTATTTCAAGTCTGATATTCCCGTACCTCCTGCACTTCCCAGGTATATTCAGGAAACCCTTTTTTCCTTGAGATGTTCATTACCCTATATGACATCTGTTGTACACACATCTTGGAAGAATCCTTGTGAGGCTAGGGCTGGACGGATCTAGAGGATGGTATGCTCGAAGGCCGTGGCAGGATTGAGGTGATATCTCCACGTTTTGATTACTGTACGTGTCATTCATAATAAGAAGAGCCATCTTGTTCCTAATTTTCGTGTTTTTACAATTCTTTATACATGCGTAATAATCACTAATTGAACATTTATATTGTTTTTATGATATTATACATGGTTTTCACTAACATCTAGAAACTATATATGTTGTACAACTAGGTTTTTGTGTTTGTTATTTGTGGATTTATAGGTTTCGAAGCACAAAGTGTTGCAGTGGGTTTGCACCCCGTGGGATCTACATCAACCGAGGGAATTTCGGGTAAGTTCTTCAACCAGTAGTATCTAGTTTTCAGTATAAAAGTTTGTTAAGTGAGTCCTTCTTGAATGGCATGCCCTTGATCTGTGAATGTTGTCAACCCAAAACCTTTAGGGTATTATTTCCTGAAACAGTCATAATAAGGGTCTTGATATTCTTGAGAAATCTATATGGATAGGTTGCATAATAAACTTCCTTTTAAACATTGCAAGGGAGATCACCAAGCTCATCTATGCCTTGTTATTCCAAAGGTAAAAAGAGTGTGATCACTATCTCAAGAATATTCTACTCCCAAACCACATTTGGTATCCCAATAGTAGATTTAACCATTAGTTGATGAAGTGGTCGATTTAATCCAATGTTTTATTGATCCCACTTTTCCCTCAAAAATTGATATTTTAAAGTGGTTGATCCAATGTAATATTCAATCGAACCCACTTTTCCTTTGTAGTGTGATTTAGGTATTTCTTTGATTTTCTTTGTTGACAATTGAAAAACTTCTAGAGGGGGAGAATTTCTTTCACTTTGAGCATGCTTCCTCCAACCCCTATGATCATTCACTTTGATTGGAATAATCTAATTGAGCCTTACCTTTTACTTTGATTGGTAAAATCTAGTTGATTCTTGCCTTCCTTTCTCTACAACCTTCCAAATAAAAAGTGAAGCTCATTTATAAAAAATTTATCAATGCATAGTAGATAAGGAGCCTCCACAAGAATTTTATCCTTGTTGACTTAGAAATTTATGGGTTCTCCCAATTTTTTTTCAACTCCCAGTCAATTATTGTCTTTTGATGGAAGACCTAGTGAACCTTTAGGGATTCCTCCTTGATTTTTCATCACATTAGATGGGAAGACTATATTAGTTGGTATTATAATTTTGGACATCCCTTATGCTCTCCATGTTTCCATTCATAACCACTACTTTCCTTTACATTACTTGTTTCTTCATTTTAAACCTACCCCAACTTGGAATAAATTTGCTAATGGGTGTCCACTTCCTAACCCAATACTGTTTTTGCATTTTGCTTTTCATAAGGTTGTGCCATGTGCTTGGAAAATAGATACATGCTTTGTGAGACCCTTTTCCTCTAATGTACTATGGTGTTATTTTATTCTTTTGAAGGCTTTATAATATGCAAATATTTTGTGTGGAATAAATTTCCTAATGGGTGTCCACTTCCTAACCCAATATTGTTTTCTACTTTTTTTTTGCATAAGGTTGTGCCATGTGCTTGGAACATAGATACATGCTTTGCGACACCCTTTTCCTCTAATGTAATATGGTGTTCTTTTATTCTTTTTAAGGCTTTATAATATGCAAAAGAGTGTGTGTGTGTGTGTGTGTGTGTGTGTGTGTGTGTGTGTGTGCACGTGAGTGCGTGCATATGCATGTGTGTGTGCACGTGCACGTGTGTGTAAAGGGGGCAAAGAATTGAGCTTTCTATAATAATTATATATGTGGAAATACTCCAATTATGTTACCCTTGAACAAAGCATTTTCCTTGTGTTTTTTCTTCAAAAATTAGCTCTTAGTATTGCCTTATGAGTTGAACCATGATTTTTTGAGTTTATTATTCCTCTAATTATTTTTTCTAATTATTATAGAGATTTTATTAATGCATATTGCATTGTAGATTTATATCGTTGGTCCCTTTTTGTCTCAATTGTTGCCCAAGTCACAATTATGTCATGTTTATGTTCGAGGGATGTTTTTAATCTTGCATTAACCATTCTTTTGATTGTTTAATCATTCATGTTGACCTTTGTAACATCCCCTTGTGTTATCCCTGCTTGGTGTGATTATGAATGTGATTATAATACCAATGTGGAAGTACCATGACTATATGGACCTTTGATTAAACATAAAATACTAATTATTAATTAATTAACACAATTGAAGGTTGGAAAACCTTAGGATCCTTGGCCTGAGGAGAAACTTGCTTGCTCACCTATATTTACCTAAAGTCAGTTTAATGCCTAAAGCCTGTCTTCCAACTTGTCTTTCTTGAATAGCCATGACCCATACTAACTAATAAAATGACAAGTTCATTTGAATACTCGGGGATTAGTTGTCTAATAGTTGATTATATGATGTGTTGGCTCAAGGGGTCCTGACCTAGGTTCGGATTTCAAGGTTTGCCAACAAACCGCTATACTACTAGCCCTTTCGGCAGTGACCCGCTTGCGCAAGTCAAAATCTCACCCAAAGTAGTATGGGTGGGTGTTGGAACCAGGTTTCCGCACCCTGAGAAAGGGTAGGTAAGGAAAGCATAGCTGTGTCCGGCCCTGTGATACCAGATTGCCTCTTTCTGAGCAGGGTCTATAGGTCTCTTCTCGCATCCACGTGTGCAAGATCTACAGTGTTTGATAATTATATACTTCTATGACAGTAGCACAATATTGCATAAAACATAATAGAACAGATCCAGATACAGTAAAAACACTTACACAGAACTTTCGCAGCTGAATATAGAATACGCATAATACAACAATTACCAATGATTCGCACAAACAGTATACATGGATTTAGTTCTCAAACATCCTTTCTTACTCATCAATTCATCAATTCCCTATTAAAATACACGTCCCAGCCTACACACACAGCAGCAGGGTACGCACACAGCAGGACTCTGGATCTCCGTGCACATAGCCAGCGGGAGTCCTTCCCCAAAAACCCAAACAGATTTACTAAACCACAATTCGCATCAATAGCTCTTCCTTTTTTTCCTTACAACTCAAAATGTTCCTCTATTTATAACAATCTAGCCTAAACTTTCCTATGGTCCGCAAACCATGGTTTTCGAACCCCAGGTTTACCCTTTGACCCATTACAATGCTTTAGGGGCTTTGACCCACCCTAAAACCCCTGTGCTAGAATAATTATAATAAAAAATATACAAAATATGACCAGTTTCGCATCTCGTAGGAGACCCTGTTCCAACAGTCCCCCAACACAATCTTGTGACTCGTCCCGAGTCACTATGGAGGTGCGGTCTCTATCTGCGCACATAAGGTGTTGAGGGCTACGATCAGTGGAGGTAGCACTTCTTGACTTAGGGCGGCAGCACTTTGTGCAAGGTCTACAAGCTTTTGGGAGGTTGATCCTTCAGTTGCCACAATGACACTCTCGAGGGTCAAAGTAATTCGCTTGGTCACGCCATCAATATCCTGCGAAAGTTGGAGGGCTGTGGCATCCCAAGGCTTCAGACATTCCACCATGATGTGTTGTTTACGCCAGAGTTTCTCAATATCGTCTTGGAGATCATTGCTGGTATTTAACCATGCCAAGCGCTGTGCAGGTACCAAGGTGGGCAGTGTGGCGTTGACCTGCTCAAAAGCTTCTTCCTCCTGCCGCAAGTCCTGATTGATTTCATGAAGGACCGGATCGCATTGGACCTTAGTCTAGAGTTGCATGGCTCATTCCAGCAACTGGGAACCCTGGGAAATTTGCCCTGAAATAAAATTTGTCGCATCAGTGACTAGGGCGGCGCGCTAGGCGCGGACTTTCAGAGGCGTTTCGGGCTGAATTTTGGCCTGTAAGTCGGTGATTTTTTGTTCCAGCTGTGTCTTGACAGTGTGTATTTCCATCCTATATTCTTTGAATGCCACAACCAATTTTTCTACTTTAGATTGAGGCGTGTCTGCGGCCGGGATCTCGTCTGTAACCTCTGTACAAAGCTGGTGGATCACTGTTTTGAGCTCTGCCTATTGTGACCCGGCGAGGAGCAAATAGGCAGCCTGCTACGTGATGGTGTGCTTGGTTGTACCAAGTTGTTGGTGTACTTGCTGGTCGGCTGTACCTGGAAGACAGCATTATGGAGGCCCTATAAGGCTTCGTGGGGCAGCTTAGCTAGGTCCAGCTGGGTTCCTGCTTCTGCTGGGAGCTGAGTTCCTCCCAGGGCAGCGCTAGGTATATTCTAGAGATGAATTTCCTCCATGAATAATGTCGAATTACTATCAACCGAAGGGGTCCGTGCCTGGCCAACGCTAGTCGAAAACGTATCTATTTTTAACTGGAGGGCGCGGAGCTCAGCCTGGAGAGTGTCGAACACGGCCTTCTGCTATTCTTCGATGGATGCCCACTTGTATTCTGTAGCCATGGTGACTGCATCCGTGATTTTCTCAAGGTCATCGTCAGTCAGTGTGACCGTCACATCATATTGTGCGCGGTGGGCGTGCTGTTTCTTTCGAGATACTGGTGCCGACTCACCTGACCACTTCATACTGGGGGGAGGGGTGGTATCTCTATCAGAACCTACCTGAGATTTAGCCGCAGTGGTCTCCGGTGGCTGTGTATCCCTGTTCTTGGCTATATCTGAGACCATCTAGCTGGGCTCCGCGGTCTCCCCACGAGTATCTGTGAGGCCTTTCTTCCAAGAAGGGGGCCATAGCGTGATCATCAAGTCGATCTCTTCATCTGCTACCATATAGGGGAGTGTTTTCCATGTCTTATTGTTGAGGCTGCGGATCTGAATATGGTGCATGGTAACTTGGAACGCGGCAACGCTTCTGTATTTTTCATATACCGTCGAGGACAGCTGGGGTCGGGAATTTATGACGGCTGCCACACTGCTCTGGAAGATGATCCAAAAAAAATTGTTATCCTCGACGCGTTGTGCATCCTTAGATTCCCATAAATGAGCATATTGAGCCCCTTCACACATCCCAAGAGGAATTTCGGGGAGGACCGACTCCTCGAGGGTGTCTCAGGTGACCAGCGCGATCAGGAGTAATAACCATGAATAAAAGAAGGATGTCACTTGCTCCTGGGATTCGCGGAAATTAGCCAAAAAATCATCGCATAAGTATTGAGTCCAATTGAAAGAGACGCCCTTCGCACACCGGTCGGCCAACTGAATCACATAGTTGGGGATAGTCGCAACTTGGTAATTCCTCATTAGCTTGCAGGATAAGAACCTAGTACCCATCTGTGTAGTCGGATCATTGATAGTCTGGATCACAAACCCTAGCTGATTTCAACTCACCTTGTAGGTCTTCCGCACAAACATAGCGGTAGCTGCTTCATACTTTTTGCCTACCCACTCTAGAGGGTGCGGCCCTTGCATAGGAAGGTATGTAATCTTGTGGATCAACGCAGCATCAATAGGGACCCTGTCTCGAATCCATAAGCAGCCATCGTGAATGAGGGCGAGCAACTAGTGAGCCAACCGATCTGTGACGTTGTAATGGCCAAAATGGGGCATCTGGAGCAGATTCAAAAGTCCCAACCCAGCCAAGCCACATACCCAGCGCTGGGGCACCACCGTGACTCCATCATTTCCATGGATTGTATCGAAGTATAATGTGGGGGCCAATTCAGGGAGGGTTTCAAAGTCCGCCAAGTCATGATCATCAAACTTGACCTCCTGGAGTCATCTGCAAGGATCATTGATGACAAGGACTTCTCCCAGAGTTAGGGGGTTTGCAGATAGGTAACATAGCCATCCAAGTTTTTTGGCGTTCGCATAGACGGCCTATGTGGGCGAAGGAAGGGAGGTAACCAATCGATCGGGTTAGCAGGTAGAGCACCCTCCTGTGCATCTTGATCTAGAGGTGATGCTGGCAGAGACCTGGCGTGCCTTGGAGAAGTCCTAGGCTTCCCGGTAGCCCACCTTGCCGCTTTCGGAGCTTTTCCAGAGCCTTTTTCCTTTCCTTTTCCTTTCCTTGTGACCAGCGTACAGGGAACTTCTTCTAGTTCAGACTCAACCTCCGTTATTTCCTCAACATCAGGCCCCGTCGAGGTCAAAGGTTCAGCAAGGTTAGTGGTTGAAATCGTTGCGCGAAAAATGAATCCCAGCCCTGGGTGACTACTATCATACGGAGTAGGTTGACCAGACATGAGAGGAATAGTGTGGATACAGAAAATATGATTTCTAAATTGTTTCCAAGAGACGAATGATGAGGGCAAGTTGTGCAAGTGAAATGGCACCTCTGGTTGAACTATCCTACTCCTTTTATAGTACCCCCAAGCGTGCAATGGTGAGGTAAAATTCATTTGAGATGGGTCCCCAGGAAATGGTAAAAAATCACCAAAATTCGTTCCATTAAATGCCCGGAGGTCGCTCCTTCCAACGGTAACTTTTGCTTTTTACCAATGGTTACTGTTCCAATGGCTAATTTTTGTATCACCAGTAGGCTTGACCCATCTGTTATGCTAGGGTCAACCATCTGCATCGTCTGCATGTCCCCCCCCCCCCCGAACATAGGCTTGCTTCCTAGGCAACTCATGACCCATGACAAAGAGAACATTACCGTCTGTGTAAGTGAGTTTTTAAGGGGGGTTGTAGTCAAAGCGTATTTTCTTAACCGCAGCTAATTTTTTGTTGTAAAGGTGGCTGGATGTATGAGAGCTCTACTTCCTAAACCTATGGCTAGTGTAGAGTGCATTTTAATACTACTTTCTCATGGGTCAACCTGACCCTTTCCCGGGGTTGGCCCACAGTAGACGATTATTCCTGGTCCCGTCAGGGTCCTTACCTCTGAGGAAACGTAGCGGAAGTTTTTTGTGATTTGAATACAATTCAGTGTAGAGACATTGTGTAACCAGTTCCACCAAGTCTTTGTTTCCTCATCGGGATCAGATAAGCATTCAGTATCCCCCTCCCAGCAAAATATTTCATCCCCTATTGGGTTTTCCGCGTCTCGCGCAGTCAACTTATAGATATAGTCCACATCTTCCTTCTTGGGTACTGGTTTTGTGTAGCATTTACCTTCAGCGGGGTCTAATGGTACGATTACCCTTGTGCCATTATTTTTGAACACCATGCTTATTTTTTTCAAGTTAATGATACCGCCCATGTCGATGGCCCAATCCAATCCCAGTAGCGCAGGGTAGGGGTCTGCATCCTCCACAATTTGAATGACTTCAAAGTCAGCCCAGACCTTTACTCCTACAATATCTACCATAATCCTCGATAGCCTCCCCAACGGTACGAGCTTTTGTTGATTAGCCTTGCATAGCTGGATAGTGGACCATTCCAACTTTGGTTCACCCATTCGTTTCCAAGTTTGTTTAGGTAATACATTGGCATCCAATCCGAGGTCTAAGATAACCCGATCCATCTCATAATTTTCGATCTAGGCCATCAACCGCATCTCCCTCCTGGTGCGTTTCTGATACCTGTATAATTTTTGCACATCCTTAATATCTGGGGACACGGCGGAGCGTGTTGCGCAACTATCTATTAAATCCTACAAATTTTGTATTGCCTTTGGATTTCGCAGCAATTTCACACATGCCTGCAGGAAGGGTTTGACCTCCTCAGCTGCCTTAAGATCCTCAGGGAGTGGGGACATAGATGCCTCGGTCCTGAGCAAGTCCCTTCGAGCTTCCATAAACGTTTCCCTTGCTTTTTCCAGGTCCAGCCCTTCTTGTTTGCTAACTGCTTTTTGAATCAGTGTTTCAGTTTCAACCCTCTCCTCAATCCCCCTAGTAGCCAATCCATTGCGCGTAACAAAATTTATGCTTGGTCCCTTACCCCTCAGCTCAGTCTTAACCCTCTGCACCTTATTTGTAGGTGGGAGTTGCTTCTCCTATAATTTTTATATCAAGACTGGACAATCTTCAAGCATATGGTCCAACTGTCTACAATACCCGCAGGACTGTCTTGTAGGGTTCGGTAAATTCCTCGCAAAGTGCCATGTGTCTCCACAGTTATAGTAGATCAATTGGCCCTATCCCCGACCTGCGCTTCCACTTTGGCCTCCTTCCCTGATTCCGGAGGGGAGCCATTCATGCCAGCGGGGGTTTTGGCGAGGTGGGGTCTTACTGTACCTTATACAAGCTCCCATGATCTATCATCAAGTCGTAAGTGCAACAGTTCTGATTATCGTGTCCTACTGACCGACAGAACCTGCACCATTGTTGCTTTAGTTCTGGGACATACACACCTAGCCAAGGGAAATGGTTCATATCATGCAAACCCTGCTACACGGCAATCATCGCACCACAGCGTGGGTCCACTCGAGCCTGGTTGTGATAGGATGGGTTCCCCACTCGCTCCTAGGCAAACCAGACTAGGTCCTCCTACCTACATGTAATCTACCAATAGAGGGCACTAATCCTTCGTATGGCCAGATACCTAACATCGTATGCACCATAGACCTGTGTTGGCTCCTTTTCCTCGTTCCTTTCACAGGTTCTAAATTTCCATGTGCATAGCTCCGAGCTGCTCCTGAATTTGTTGTACTCCTAACGAAGTATCTTCTCTGGGCGCAGCTTCTAGTTTCATAGAGACTTCCACAGCTTTTTCCTGCAACTCAAATGTTTGGTGACTCATTGGCATATGTAGGTGGGGAAACAACATATCGATGAACCATTCGATATGTTTTCTATCGTCATACTCAAACCCTCTGTTGAGCCCCAAAGATGTCCTTCTTTTCCACCACAATTCACTTCATTTTCTTTGTCCCTCATCAATTACAGGCTTAAATGATCAATAGAATTGATTAGGATTACTTTAAGAATGTATATAATGACTAACTTGCTATGTTTTCATGATTTTGTTATTGTAGCAATTTTTTACTAGACTCGGCTACAGAACACAGTCATTCTGTAGCCAGTCGCCTATTCCGCATCCGTTCTCATGTTTACACAGGTTCCAAGTGTCACCTCAAGGAAAAATGCATATGGTCATATTCCACATCACTTCCCCATCATTTCTTGCTCTCCATGAAGTCTGAGCTCGAGTCTACAGGCGGTTATGCACATGGGAAACCAAAACTAGGTGACAGACTTCTAATAGGACAAGGACTGTACAGATGTCCTTAATCATAGAACGAGGCCACCACCAGAGTCCTAGTTTGATTTTAGTTTGCAAAGACAATTACTCCTGTTTTATCTCAAAGACAGTTATGTAATTTTGTTATAAGTATGGCTCTGGAGACCGAGAAACAGCTTAGCTAGATTTTATGTTTTATTGCTAGATCTCAGAAGACCGAAAATACTCTGTTTTGAAGAATTTCTCCTTTAATGAAAGAAGCATCACTTTATTGCAAGAGCTGAGTCAATCTTGAGTAGATTTGTGTGCTAATCCGGTGGTAGAGGGCCCCTGCTACCTGAGAAGCTTTTTTCATATGGTTTAGATAAGTAACTTAGCCTTGTTTCATTATTAGTTTGATCAATTTTCTGAACTTTGTGTTTTTTTATTTACTTACAGCAGATGCCACAGTTAGTCTTATCCTTACGAACTCTTCCAAAATATCACTCACATTGGATGGGATATAACTGTAGTATTTAGGAGTTAGTTGCATTTCTCTGAACTTTGTGATTTTGTGCTCAATTACATCAGTTGTTACAGCTAGTCGTGATCTTATAAACTCTTCCAAAATATCACTAATTCTAGATGAGACATAGCTGTGGTGTTTTAGAGCTTTGTTGTGTTTTGTTGAATTGTATGCTTTCATGCTCATTTACATAACATGTTGCAGCCAGTCCTATTCCATAAATTATTCCAAAATACCACTAATTCCGAATGAGACAGAGCTGAGACATTTTAGTGATTAGTTGCATCTTTAGTCTAGTTGTAGTACTTCGGAGGTAGATGTCATTCTAGTTTAATTCTGTCACTGTATTTCAAGTTTGATAATGGCACTTTAGTATAACTCTATTCACTGTACTTTAAGTTAGATTAGTGACATTCTAGTTCAGTTCCAGTGCACTGTATTTCAAAGTTAGGCTAAAATCATTTTAGTTTAGTTGTGATCACTGTGTTTCAAGTTTGATCAATTGCATTCTAGTTCAGTGTTATCCATTGTTCTTTAAGTTGTGTTAACTGTCAAAATTAGACTTCACGGCCTTCATTTTTTACAAACTAATCTTGCTCTTACTTTCTATTTATGCATCATCATATGGACAGGAGTGAATTAGTGATATCAGTTTAAGGCCTTGGTTGTTCTGCAATCTTTTGCAATCTCACAAATAAGCCTTTCCAAAAAAAACTATTTTAGAAAATCTCTAATTTTCGAATGAGGCTTAGGAGTTACAAGTTGAGCTGTAGAATGAATTGATCTTAGTATGACAAGTTAATTCAGAGTAGAAATCTTATTGTGTTACAAATAGTCTTTTTTTCCAATTGTGTTCCAATAAACTTTTAGCCATGGATGAGGTTCTTTGTAATATTGTAAGATGGTTGTTTACTTAGGAGAACCTAATTTGTACTAAACTTGTCCTTTTCTCAAGCTATTCCAACATATTTCTAATGAATGAATTGGATGAGTTTATGTTATGATTTATTGAGTTCATGTTGTGATTTATTTTTTTGCTATGAGTCATTATCAAACTTTGCATTTTCTGTTCTCTAGTATAGGCTTTGCTCTGTTTTTAGTGTGACCAACAACTGTTCTTTTTCAACATTTAGTTCTTTTCCTTCTTAACATAAAACCACAAAACCAAAAACATCATAAAAACACTAAACACAACGTAGTGAGAAACAGATACCTAGGCACATATAGTGCACCTCACTTCAACAGTTTACTAACCCTGGTTGATAATTTATGACCTCAATTTAGGAACACTAAGTTGAGCACACATTTTGGCGCCGTTGCCGGGGAAGTGTAACTAGGTAGCCTTGTTTCTTACCTCCCAAAAACAATGATATGCGTAGAGAAAGAGACTCAAGGGGTAGATTCATAAGAAGCAGAAGCTTGATTCCTAGAACACCACTTGTTCCACCAAGACCAAGAGGCAGCACACCTCCAACTCAAACCCACATTCCATCCTTTACTGATCCTAGACTTCTAGAGGACTTAAGATCAGATATTCCATTAGAAAGACCTTCCACTTTACCCACTGAACCTGTCTTAGAAGAAGATTCAGGAACCCCTGCTAGGGACTTAAACCTTTCAACTTCCACAGAAGAATCAACTATGGCAGAAGAAGGGGGAGGAGGAGTTTTTAATGGAGAACACACACTATTTGGAGGGGGTAGAGGTAGAGGTAGAGGAGAAGGAGGTAGAGGTGCAGAAGGAGAAGGAGGTAGAGGAAGAGGTAGAAGAGAAATGGGAAGCTCTTTTGGGTTTCCTATAGTAGATGAAGAAAGAAATACAACTATGAAAAAAATTTCACCCTCTGTCCTTCCAAACTTTTATGGAATTAAAACTAAAGATCCTGAAACCTTCCTATTTGAATTTGAAGTCCTATGTAGAACCTATGACTACTTACAAGATGCTCAAAAACTTAAACTATTTCCTTCAACATTGAAAGGAGCAGCATTGAAGTGGTTTATAAGTTTGATCAAAATTTCTATTAGGACATGGGAAGACATGAAACAAGCATTTCTAGAGAGGTATTTGGATTACTGTATGCCAGTCAACCATAAGGAGGAAGTGTTTAAAATGTTGGAAAAAGAAGATGAAAATCTGGAAGATTTGTTGGAGAGATTTAACTACAACATCAAAAGAGCAAAAATGGAAAACTTAGACCAAGACACTTTGAAAGATCTCTTGTTGAAAACAATTAGGGATGAATGGTTAGATATCCTTAACATTAAGGGAAAAGGGGATATATCTCAGCTCACATTACCTGAAATAGCTGAATTATGTATCAACATTTCAAGAGGGAAATCTAAAACTGTGAAAGGACCAAGAGACCCTGCTCTTGCAAGGGCAAGTAAGTCTGCTTCTGGGACAGTAAGTAGGGCAGAAATAGGACATATGCTTGATGAGTTCAAATCTGATATCTTGGGGAGTCTTAGTGAACAGATAGACACCCTTAAGTTACAAAACAAGCAAAAAGTTGAATCTGATGCCTTAGCAATCTTTTGTCCCAAATGTAGAAAGAAACATACCTTGAGAGAGTGCCCTTTGGATGCAAAAGTTGTAGAGACCTGTGTAATTTGTTCAGAAAAACATGAGACCAAGAGTTGTCATTCACTTACTGGTCTTAAAGCTGTCTTTCAGGAAGAAACTCGTACAAATTCCACAGAATCTCTCAATTTTGTCTCCAGGAGGCCTTGGCAAGGACCTCAAACACAAGGATTTCATGATTAGTTATATAATCAACCTCCACCAAATTGGAATTCTTGGCAGCAACCTTGGCCCCAATTTCAAAATCAATCACAAACTTGGGCGCAAGGAGCACAAAATACCTATGGAAGATAGTCTCAGTATTACCAATATCCACCATCCTATCCACCATATCCACATTTCCCTCCTCAACAAAATTCTCAAAATCCACAACATCAAAATCAACCACTTCCATTACCATTTCCCCAGAAAACAAATCAGTTACCTGCCCAACCCATACCAAACCCCAACAATAAAAATCCTCAGAACACATACATGATAGAAGGCCAACAGTTTCCAACTTATTTGATCACTCCTTTAGACCTTAGTGATGTTCAACTTAGGTCTCGAAGAATACTTGAAAAGAGGAAACCTTCTGTAATCATACAAGAGCAAGACAATTCTTAGGAAGATTCTCTATGGGTAAATAAAAGTCTTGCAGAGAACACAACTTTCCAAGACTCAAACATTGAAAAATAAAAACAAAAAGAACCAATAATTTCAACTCCTATATTAGAGCAGCCATCAACATCCACTTCTACACCTCTCTTTCCAGAAAGATTAGAAATTGATAGGGGTGTAGAGAAACAAATTATGGTGCCTAATTATGATTTCCTAGATGAGCTGAGAAATGTTTGTATTAAGATCCCATTATTACAAGCCATCAAGGAAATTCCAATCTTAGCAAAGACAATAAAGGAGTTGAGCATGAAGAAAACAGGAAAAAGAATAAGAGAGATAAAGAAAATTCAACTGGCAGGAAAAATAGCAGATATCATGATGGGTAAGATTGCTATTCCAAAGTATCTAGACCCAGGAAATCCAGTTGTTAAAATTCACATCAATGGAATTGAGATCCAAAACACACTTATTGATTTAGGAGCAACAATCAATATCATGAGTAGACAAATCATGGATAAAATGAAACTTCCTAATCTTCTTTTTATACCCACATTATTACAATTAGCAGACAGATTTGTGATCAAACCTAATGGGGTAATAGAAGACATTCCAGTGTCCCTAGATTCTTGGGAATATCATGTGGATTTTATGATCCTAACTCCTAAGAATAATCTAGGAGGGCATCCTGTTATATTAGGAAGACCTTGGTTAGCTACAGTTGATGCTTTCATTAGTTGTAGATCTGGTGATATGTACATCTCTGATGGTAGTTCAACCAAGAAATTTACCTTGTATCCTCCAGCAAGAACAATTACAGAATTAGATGATACTCAATGGATAGAGGATGAATAAGACTTACAACCTCTCTTCACAATTTCAGAAATTAGTGAAGATAGCCAGATTCTGAATACCTTAGAAAACTTTGAATCCTCTTCGGAATATAAGCATGAAAAATTTCAAGAAGAATCCAACATTGAGTTTTTATCATCAAGACAGATGTCTCTTTACTCTACGGATAAATTTGGCAGCTCTACAATTGAGATATTTCCAGGTAAAACTATAAACATAAACAAAAACTTAGAGAAATCTCAACAAGAAGAGCTAGTCAAGATATTACAGAGACATTCTTCTGCATATGCATGGGAGTACACTGATATGAAAGGGATAAGCCCCAAGACTTGCACTCATCACATCTACATAGAGAAAAATTGTAAACCAATCAGACAACCTCAAAGACGGATGAATCCAAATCTTAGGGAAATTGTTAAAGAAGAATTACAGAAATTGTTAAATGTCAACTTTATCTATCCCATTTCAGATAGTCAGTGGGTTTCTCCTTTGGTAATTGTGCCAAAGAAAAAATGGTAAATGGAGGGTATGTATTGACTACCGAGAATTAAACAAAGCTACTCTTAAAGATCATTTTCCCCTACCTTTCATAGATCAGGTGTTAGATACATTAGTTGGAAAAAAGTACTTCTCATTTTTAGATGGGTTTAGTGGTTATAACCAAATTCAAGTGGCACTTGAAGATCAAGACAAAACCACATTTACCTGTCCTTGGGGTACCTATGCTTACCGAGTATTGCCATTTGGACTATGCAATGCACCTGCAACATTTCAAAGGGCAGTACTAGGAATATTTTCAGATCTAATACATGATTGTGTAGAGGTATATATGGATGATTTCATAGTTTATGGAAACACATTTGAAGAAGCCTTAGCAAACTTGGAAAAAGTCTTAAAGAGATGTAAAGAAGCAAATATTTCACTAAGTCATGAAAAGTGTTTTATGATGTTTACTGAAGGAATTGTTTTGGGACATCACATTTCAGGGGATGGGATTAGAGTTGATGAGTCAAAAGTTGAAGTCATTTCTAACTTATCTATTCCAAGTTGTCGAAAAGATGTTAGGATTTTTCTAGGATTTACAAGATATTATCGAAGGTTTATATAAAACTTCACCAAGATAGCATCTCCACTTTTCAAATTACTTACCAAAGATTGTGAATTCAAGTGGAATCCTGATTGCCAGTTAGCCTTTGAGACCCTGAAGAAAAAAAATTTCTGAAGCACCTATTTTAAGGGGACCTAACTGGAAGTTACATTTTCATATTTCAACAGATGCCTCGGATACAGCTCTAGGAGCATTATTGGGACAAAAAGACCTGATTCCTTATGCCATCTACTATACCAGTAAAAATTTGACTCCTTCAGAGTTAAACTATACTGTAACTGAAAAAGAGTTTTTAGCTGTTGTTCATGCCATAAACAAATTCAGACACTATATAACAGGCTATGAAACTTTTGTTCACACGGATCATTCTGCAATTAGATACTTAATGAACAAATCAATTACTAATGGCAGAGTTATAAGATGGTTATTGCTTTTACAAGAATTCAACATTACCATTCTAGATAGGCCTGGAAAACAAAACACAGTAGCTGATTTCCTATCTAGACTCCAAAACATCAAAGACAATACTCCAGTTGAAGATCAATTCCCTGATGAATATCTTTTTGCAATTTCTACTCAAACTCCTTGGTTTGCTGAAATTGCTAATTATTTAGTTTCAGGGAAATTTCCTTCAGTAATGAATGCAAGAGACAAAAGAAAGATCATTTATGATAGTGCAAAATATTCATGGGTTGCTAATGAGTTATACAAAACAGGTCTAGATTTTATCATTAGGATATGTGTTTGGGAAGATGAGATGCCTAAGATCCTCAAGGCATGTCATGATGAACCTTGTGGTGGACACTTTGCTGATAAAAGAACATCTTATAAGATCCTTCATTTAGGATATTATTGGCCATCCCTTTTTAAAGATGCTAAAGAGTATGTCAAAAGGTGTGACAGTTGCCAAAGGGTAGGGAAACCTTCTCCTTCGGGTGAGTATGTACACTACGAAGCTTTGAATATCATACAAAATATTTCTATAGGACTTCCAAGGGGTGTACTTGAGAAGTGTGATACATGAAAGTACACCAAATCCACCTTTCATGATAAGGACAGTCGAGTGCAAGTGATCCTTGAAATATTTCTCTCAGATGTGTGTGGACCGTTCTCGACAGCCTCTATGGCCAAGCATCGGTATCAAGTGATTTTTGTACATGATTTTTCATGCAAGTGTTGGATATTCTTTATGTAGAAGAAATACTAGACTTTCTCAAAAATTTGTGAGTTCAAAGCACTTGTTGAAAAAGACACAAGCGAGAAAGTGAAGGTTCTCAAGAGAAACAATGATGGATAATATGTGTCGAATGAATTCAATAACTTTTTTTCATTAGAAGGTGTTCGACGAGAGTTAATAGCACCCCATAACCCACAATAGAATGGGGTTGTAGAAAGAAATAACATGAGCATTATGGGAGATACACGGGAAATGTTACATGATCAAGGCATGTCATTACACTTGTGGGCAGAAGTATGCAACATAGCTGTGTATGTGTAGAACAAGATTCCTCATCAGATTATCTAGATGAATACACAAGCGAAAGATTTTTTAGTTAAGAAACTAGATGTGGTGCACTTTAGAATCTTTAGTTCATCAGTTTACTATCATATTTCCAAGGATGCACAACAAAAACTACAACCAACAACCAAGTTGGGCATATTTGTGGGGTACACTGATATACCTCTTAAATATTGGGTGTACCTGCCATATCATAGGATGACAGTGGTTCGTAGAGATGTGAAATTCAATGAAGAGAAGGCCATGTGAATTTCCCTTGAGAGGGAACTTTAGATGCATGCAGATGAGGAGATTTTAGCTCCAAAGGAAGAACCTCATATTGATGTGGAGCAGCCACATGCAGAGGAGCAGAAAGCGGAAGCACCCACTCATGCAGATACATCCAGAGATGGAAGGAAGTGCACCAGAGAGGCTGACAGGTCGATGCATGATGATAGAGAGAATGTGGGAGCACCCACATCACAGTGTTGGCAGAGAATGTCCCCATATCGGTATACTGGCTACATGGCTCTTATGAGCGAGAGTCTAGATACCGAGCCATCCTCATTCGAGGAAGTAGTGTTGCAACCAATATGGGTTGATTCCATGGTAGAGGAGTATGACTCCGTTATCAGGAACAGTGCATGGGAAGTTGTCCCAAGACCGAAGGACAAGTCAGTTGTAGGATCTAGGTGGATCTACAAGGTGAAGCAAGCAGCAGATGGGAGTGTCAAGAAACACAAGGCCAGATTTGTGGCCAAGTTCTTCTCTTAGGTGGAGGGAATAAGTACTCTTCAATAAGATCTGTTTTAGCACTTTCAGCATAGATGGGATGGAAAATACATCAGATGTATGTAAAGACATCTTTCCTCAACGAAGTGATTAAGGAAGAGGTGTACATAGATCATTCAGAAGGATTTGAGACCTCCGACAGAGATTTTAATGTGTGCAGACTCAAGTGAGAGTTGTATGGATTGAAACAAGAACTTCATTCTTGGTACTCCAGGATCGACATCTATTTCACTGGGTTGGGCTTCACGAAAAGTGAAGCAGATGCAAACCTTTACCATATTGTGGTTGAAGGTAAACTATTGATTATAGTATCATACGTCGATGATTTAATTCTAACAGGTGATGAGAAGTTGATCAAATATTTCAAAGATGATCTTGTAGGAAAATTTTAGATGAAGGACATGGGGATCTTCATTATTTTCTTAGTTTGGAATTTGGCAAAGAGATGGGGACTTGTTTGTCTCTTAGCGAAAGTATGCCAATGAGATATTGAATAAGTTTCACATGGAGAGCGGAAAACCCATGGAGACTCCTTTAGCAAGGAATTGGAGGAAGGAAGATGCTAATTTAGGTGAAGTGGTAGAATATACCATTTATAGACATCTTGTGGGTTCACTTATGTACTTGGTGAACACACGAATGGACATGTGTTATGTAGTTAACCAGCTTAGTCAAGCAATGGTTAAGCCAACCAAGCTCTATTCGAAGGTAGCTAAACATGTGTTAAGATACCTCAAAGGCACCACACAGTTTGGTCAGTTTGGTATTTGGTACAGATGGACATAGGGAGTGAAACTTGAAAGGCTTCACAGATGCAGATTGGGCAAGGATTCCATCCGACAGGAAGATCACATCAGGCGAAATCTTCGGTATTGGGTCAACAATATTTTCCTGGTACATCAAGAAGCAGAGATCAGTTGCACTCAGTTCAACAAAAGTAGAGTATATGGCTGCTAGTCAAGCAGCTTGTGAGGATATTTGGATGAGGAAGATCCTTGTTGGGTTGTTTGGTCAACAGATGGATCCTATAGTGATTTACTATGACAACCAGCGTTGTATCAAACTCTTGGTTAATCCAATTTTTCATGATAGGTCCAAGCATATCGACATTCGGTACCACCATCTTAGAGATTGTGTGCAGAGGTGGCTCATGATGCTAGAGTACATTCCTACATAGGAATAGGATGCAGACATCTTGACGAAGGCACTATCAAGAGGAAAGTTCAAGTTCCATAGAGGTAGGATTGGGGTATCTGATAATCCCTTTCTTGCTGAGAGGGAGTGTTGAAAATGGCATCAAGAAATATTAAAATTTAATTTTCCCTTGAATTAAATTAGAATAAAATTGTAATTCCATGCCACATGACAGCTTGTACAAGTTAAATAAGTTATTTTGACTTATTTGGTTCAGTTAATTCGAGTTGAGGGTCTAGCTTGAGTCATGTAGAGTGACTCTGGAAAATAGGAGCCCTGGTTGAGTTTATTTTGAGTTGTAATTAATTAACTTAGTTTATCTGAGTTAAATTCAGTTTAACTAGTTCCAACTGTTGGAGGAACTAGTGAGAGGTCAAAGTGTGGAACTTGAACTTGAACCACATGCAGTGATCAATCAGATAACCAATAAATCAACCATAAATAACTCATGCATGTCAGATCATAGAAATACCCAGTTGAGATTGGAGTTCAAGGGAAGTGTACTATTAGTTGTATAAACATCCAAATTGTACAGGTGGTGCATGCAGTCATAGGAAGGCCTTGATGAATTGCATATTTGTGGATGGGAATTTCCCTAATTAATTGGGGCTAATTATCCAAGGAAATAAGGATCCTAATAGGTATAAAATTGGTTAAGTATTGGACTAGGCTTGTCTAGGAAGCAGTGAGAGAGATAAATATAGTGCAAAGGTTTCACAGGTTGGAGAAAAACATTGTAATCTTCTCATATTTTTTTACTAATGCAATATATATATTATGGGGTTTTTAGTTGTGGCTTTCTTTGGGAAATAATTTTGAAATGTGTGATTTAAATTCTTCCTCTTGTATGCTTTTTTATTTCACAATCGTAATTGGTTTCCCCAATTGGTAGAGTAGATTAATGTCTATTGTTTTATCATATTACAATTAGCAATTTGAATCTACGTGGACTTTCAAGTAGATTTAGTGACACTTGACTATGAGGAAGACTTGGCAAGCCATCGAAACTCTTAAACCTTCCAAGTCTAAGTATCGAAAAGAGTTGAGATTGTATACGAGCATGGGGTGGCAATATTTGTATTACCCAATGTGAATTTCATGTCATATCATGCCCAGATCGTTGTAATTTCTTGTTATATTGTGGTGTTATTAACAAGAGGCATGAGGCGCAATGGGAAATCTTTCTCATTATCAAATGAGAAAAAATATGTATGTAGATGGGAAAAATTATGTCCCATGAAATGAGAATATCCTTATTACCCAATGTGAATTTTCATGTCGTGTCACGCCCTTCCACCCTTGGCAAGTATCGTGTGAAGGTTGAGCGGTGTTTACAGAAGGCACGGGATGGAGTCTCCCCTACGTTACTTATCATGGTATTTTTCGTTACACCATACTTGCTTATATTAAGGCCTAGTTGTGGCACTGTAGCGCTATGGTGTGGAGGCAGAATGACAATATCTCCATCCTAGGGAACAAAGAAATGAATTTGAAAATTTACGGGAAAATTTTGTTGTAGACCTCAATTCTATTATAACGTGAAATATCAATTTTCCACATAAGGTTTTTCCCTTGTGTGACCCCTTGGTGATGGTTGAGGTGGCAGGTTCCATGTAGGTCGGGCAAGGCTACATGAATGCCACGAGGTAGGTGACATGGAAGATTGCTAACGTGGCACCTATGAGGTGTGGCACGTGGCATGTTGGAAATACTGAGAGGGGGGGGTGAATCAGTATTCCTTTCAATTAGAGCATTAGTTAATCTTCAATTATTATCAGTGTTTGTACAATGATAGCAGCAAATAAGAGGAACACAAATGCACAAAGTTTTTAAGGTGGAAACCCACTCCGGGACAAAAACCACCTAATGCTTTTCTAATAATTCTTTAATATACAACTCCGATTGAAAATAAAGCTCCAACTTCCTAGAATCTAGAAAAGCATTATTATCCAGCTCCCACTGGATGGACGCTCCAACGCCCGAGATTCTTCAGTATTCAAATGAACAGATGCCCCAACACCCAATGAGCTACAACTCACCCTAGCACCACCCTACCAACCTATAGAAGAATAAAAGAAGTATGGACTCCCGTACCAGGGAAAATGGTCCACTTTACAATGATATAGAATGATGTAGAAGAAGAAGATATACTAGAACATAACCCCAACTTTGACACAACCACCTAATGATGATCCTAGACCTCCCAACATTGCCTCTTCAACCCTTGGCAGATAGATACTAGTACAATTTGTACAATAATGTATTTACAATGACTAAGTACAATGATACATTTACAATGGTTGTATGCAGTGCTGCCCACTTGAAGACTTCACATGATGAACTTCTTGCTGCTGTTATGCACCTTGGTTTCTTCTCTTGTCATGCTACCCTATGCTGCACCTTGCTTTGTTTTGCTGCCGTAGAAAGTCTGGTCCTTTGCAACCCTTGACAACACATGATCTAGCTTTTTCTTGCCTTCTAGGAGGTTGATATTGAATCTGGTGTATCTCTGTTATTTCAGATCCTCAATAACTGATTTTTGGTCCTGTAGTAGTCCTCTGAGTCTTATTTCCAATGCCACATGTCTGATCCAATTTGGATTCTTCAAGAAAGATTTATGCCCAATCTCTCACAATGCCCTAATTATGGACTGTTTCAGCATAGCAAAATTGTACAGCGTGCCACGTCTCACTGTTTCTTCATTTTGCTCTGAAATTGATAGATAAAAAATTATAGAATGTGAAATATCTACCACTTTTTACGGAATTCCAATCCGATACTCAGAGAAAGAGTTATGACAATTTTACCAAGGTCACTTCTTTGAGATGAATTTCAGGAGCCTGCAAAAACCCTAACTTACACAGATCATATCTCCAAAAATATTGCGCACCTTGATCTGAATTTGCTGCGGCTTCCTCAGGATTTTAGCTTCGCCTCATAAAAATTTCAGCTTCAGAACCATCGTATAAAAAAAGTTAGAGCGAAAATTCCATGATGACATGTTTCAGATGGCCGAATCCCTTACATAAGGAGGAAATGAAGATCACAATTTATATAAATGCTTACGTTGAGAGGGGCTTCAACAAGTGAACGTGGGAGGGACTTTAGGAGCATAAAAAGTATTAATTATGAATTTTCAATGACCCATGCCCCAACCCCATGGGGTTTTATCCCACTATATGGGGTTACAAACTTCAAACATGAATATCTCTCAAACCGTGAAGAATTACATGGTGTGCCATATATCAATGGAAACATATCGAAAAGTAGAAACCATAAAAAGAATTATTGACCTAGAATCTATTAATTTGGTAGGTAAAAATTCCCATGCAATATTTGGTAAGCCCCTGGTGCTGCTTGGGTTGACATCAATGACAACCGTTGATCAACAATCTCCCCCTTTGGCATTGATGGCAACACAAGTACTCCCCCTGCGATCATGACACCTCTTCCTACAACATTCTCTCCCCCTTTGACATCAATGGCAAAGGGTAACTCCCCCTGAAACACAACCATCCTACGGACCTATACACACTTCCACTCCCGCTGACACACAACCTTCCTGCAGACCTGTACACACTTACACTCCCCCTGACACACAACCGTCCTGCAGACCTATAATCTAATGAGAACTTGGGAGAATCCCAAGCTTTTGACGAAGATATTCAAATGCTTCACTAGGTAAAGGTTTAGTGAAGATATCAGCAATTTGTTCTTTTGTACAAACATACTCAAGTTTGATATTCTTTTCAGCGACTTGTTCTCTAACAAAATGATATTTGATCGGAATGCGTTTTTTTTTTAATGCATGACAGGATTCTTGGAGATGCTGATGGCACTAGTGTTGTCACAGAATATGGGAATAGGCTCACTGAATTGTACTTGAAGATCTTGCAAAGTTTGTTTCATCCAAAGGACTTGAGTACAACATCATGCTGTTGCAACGTATTCTGCTTCTGCTGTAGATAACGAGATTGAAGTTTGCTTTTTGCTCAACCATGATACGAGACAACCACCTAAATAGAAAGCTGCTCCACTAGTACTCTTACGATCATCAACGCTTCCTGCCCAATCTACATCTGTAAAGGCTTGAATAATGAGATTATTACCCTTGGGATACCACAAGCCATATTCTTCTGTGCCCTTTAGATATCGAAGAATTCTTTTGACGGCAATAATATGTGATTCTTTTGGTGCTGCTTGGAATCTTGCTACTTGTCCAACTGCTTGCATAACATCTGGCTGAGAGGCTGTTACATATAGAATACTACTAATCATAGATATGTACAACCTCTGATCCACATCCTTAGATGAGTCGTCTATGCTCAATTTGAAACCTATTACCATCGAAGTAAGGACGGGTTTGCAATCTTCCATTTTGAATTTCTTGAGCATTTCCTTGATGTACTTGGCTTGACATATAAATATTCCTTTCTCTTGCTGAGATATTTGAAGCCGTAAGAAGTATGTCAGCTCACCAAGTAAAGACATCTCAAACTCACTTTGCATCTTTTTAGAAAATTTCTTACTTAGTCGATCATCATTGCTACCAAATATTATATCATCCACATATACCTCAACGATTGTTAAATTATCTTTATCTATTTGTACATAAATATTTCTATCAACAGTACCTTTCTTGAACCCTTTTTGACGTAGATACCCATCAAGACGAGCATACCATGCTCTAGGAGCCTTCTTGAGACCATATAGAGCCTTCTTTAACCTGCATACATAGTCTTCTTTTTGTGATAGTAGAAAACCTTCAGGTTGTTCGATGTGAACTTCTTCTTCTAATTCTCCATTCAAAAATGTTGACTTAACATCCATTTGGTAGACTTTTATTTTTCCTGAACATGCATAGGCGAGAAACATTCGGATGGCTTCCATTATGGCTACTGGTGCAAATGTTTCGTCGAAATCAATTCCTTCCACTTGTGCATAGCCTTTGCAAACCAATCTTGCTTTGTTTCTGGTAACCTGCCCATCTTCATTCAATTTGTTCTTGAACATCCATTTAGTCCCAATGACATTTTTATCTTTTGGTCGTGGAACTAATTCCCAGGTGTTATTCTTCTCAATTTGATCCAATTCTTCATTCATAGCTGCTACCCAATGTTCATTCTGGTTGGCTTCCTCAAAACTACTAGGCTCAACGGTTGCTAGAAAAGCAACGAGAGATTGTTGTGATGAACGAAGTTGTCAACCTTCATTTATGTCACCAATGATTTGATTTGATGGATGGTTCTTTTGAATCCACTATTTTGTTCTCCTTGGAGGAGCTTCTTGTTGTTGTTCTGGTATATCTTGATGATCATTGTTTACTTCTTCCTCATTGATAGTTGCTTCTTGTTCTACAATTTTATCTGTGTCTTTTTCAACCTCTGTCTCAAGTTTCAAAGATTCTAGATCCTCATCATTACTCACTAGAACACCATCTTCGTCAAATGTAACATTTATGCTCTCCACTATCTATTTTCGTCTTAGATTATAGCATTTATAGGCCTTTCTTTTGCGTGAGTAACCAATAAAGATACCTTCATCAACACATGATTCAAACTTACCCAAATTTTGATCTTCTCTTTTGATATAACATTTGCTTCCAAAGATTCTGAAATATTTTACATTAGTTGGTTTTCCTTTCCATAATTCATATGGAGTCTTGTTGAAATTATTTCTAAGAAGACTTCGGTTGATAATGAAGGTTGTCGTATCAATTGCTTGAACCCAGAATTTTTCACCCAATTTTGAGTCCTTCAACATTGTTCTACCCATTTCCTGTACGGTTCTGTTCTTTCTTTCAGCAACTCCATTTTGCTAAGGTGTTCATGCTGTTGAAAATTTCCCTTTTATTCCATTTTCATCACAGTATTGTTGAAATAATTTGGAAGTGAATTCTCCACCATTATTTGATCTTAAACACTTTATTTTCAAATCAGTTTCATTTTCAACCAACTCCTTGTAGATCTTAAAGCACTCAAATTCTTCAGATTTTTTCTTTAGGAAACTGACGGCTGTCATCCTGGTATAGTCATCTATCATTAACATGAAATATAATTCTCTGTCTAAGCCTTTTGTTCTCACAGGACCACATAGATCAATATGTATCAATTCCAATGGATGTGATGAAAAGTGTTCTTTTGTTTTAAATTGGACTTTTGTCTGCTTGCCATGCCGACATGCCTCACATAGT
This sequence comes from Pinus albicaulis, assembly GCA_034641835.2. NCBI lineage: Eukaryota > Viridiplantae > Streptophyta > Pinopsida > Pinales > Pinaceae > Pinus > Pinus albicaulis. The sequence continues at coordinate 796,968,354 of CM076572.1, read as the reverse complement.
GTGTTGGAAGGTTTTGAGATTTTCGGCATTTCTCGTACTGCTTCCTTTTTTCTTATCCTGACAAGATTTTCAAAGTTTATGTGAACCATTCGTTTGTGCCATAACCAACTTTCATCTTTTTTATCTAGTAGACATGCTTTAGTTGCTTCATCCAGAACATATATGTCGTTTGGAGCTCGACTTGTTGTAGCCACAATTTTACCATACCTTCCTTTCCTGATTTCACATTTTGTGGAGTTGAATAGCATTGTGTGTCCTTGATCACACATTTGTCCAACACTAAGCAGATTTTGATTCATGTTTTCGACCAATAGAACATTCTTGGCTATAACATCTTTGCTTCTGAGAGTGATGGTACCTGATCCTATAACATTTGAAGATCCATAATTTCAAAAGGATATGGTTCCATCCTTCTTCTCTTTCAGAGATACAAATTTCTTTCTATCTCTAGTCATATGCGTTGAGCAACCGCTGTCAACATACCACACATCTTTATTTTTTTGAGCCTTGAGAGTGAGAGCACAATTATCAGTCTTCTTCTTCTTCCATGTTCATTCATTATGTGGCTTCAAAGACTCTTCTGGAGGATTTTCAAGTCTGCAGTCTCTGGCTATGTGTCCAAAGTTCTGACATTTGTAACATTCCATATTATTTCTTAAATGTTCAAATCTATTGATGTCTCGTTAAGCCCTGGGAGGTTCATATTTGAAGAATCTCTTGGAATTTTATTGGTTCCTAGGGTACGTGCGACATTCTACAGCTTTGTGACGAAATTTTCCACATGAATAACAATAGCCATGAAAAATATGTTGGTACCTGGATGAAAATATTCGTCGAGGAATCATCTTCCAAGGATGTGCTTGCGAATCTTGTCCAATGAAGTCTTAATATATGTCAGATCTCATAGGTTCATTGTATTTTGTTGTAGAAGGTCCTACTTCTTCTTCTTTGTAACCGAGGCCAGTTCTGTCGTTGTAAGATCGTTGATTGTTGATGAGTTCTTCCAATGCCCTTGAGCTGTTGGCATAGTTTTGGACATTTTTTCCCTTCTTCACTTCCTTACGCAGCGAGACTACTTTGACTTCTAATGCTTCCCTTTCTTGGTTGTTTTCTTCCAACTTCTTTTGAAGTGACTCTTCAATACATTTGTGTTCTTCAACCTCAATTTTGAGACCTTGAACTTGTTCTTCAAGAGTATTGGAACAGATCTTCTCAGCATTGAGCTCTTTTATAAGCTTGATTGCCTCCTCATAAAATTCTTCTATGGAAAACCCTTCTTCTTCATTGTTTGATACTTCTTGTTTATTGTGCTTGGCTATAAACAATACTTTCTCATTGGCTTCTTCTTTGTTGTCACTTTCTTCATTGGATGATGAGCTATCTTCTTTAGAGAGAAAGTTCCTTTTGGATCCTTTATTTTTTCCTTGCTTGTTGAATTTCTTAAAGCCTTTCTTTCCTTTTTAGTTTCCATCACTTTTGTTCGGACATTTTGCTACGAAATGCCCAACCTCACCACAACCGAAACATATCAATGGAAGTTTACCTTCGAATTTTCCCTTACCAGGTTTTAGTTTTCTCGTAAAGTAAGCATATTCTTCATCTGAAAGACCTTCTCCATCATCTCCCTTTTCTTCACACTTGCAGGTGCATGTCATTTCAATTGAAGGTTGTTTGTCCTTATTGGTTTGTTTAGATGCAACGAACGCAGTTTCTAGATTTGAAGTACCCTTTTCTTCATCAAGTCTCATTTCATATGCTATGAGAACTCCATGTAATTCTTCCTTGCTGAGTTTGTCCAGATTTGCACTGTATTCTAAGACCGATACCCTTGGGTTGAATCTCCCTGGTAATGTTCTAATAATCTTCCGTATAATAGTCTTCTCGTCAACTGGCTCTCCCAATCCTTCCAGAGTATTGGTTATTTCATCAACTTATTGGAAGTATGCAGCAATGTTGCAATCTTCTTTCATTTTGAGTTGCTCAAATTTTGCTCTATAGATTTGAAGCTTTGCTTCTTTGACATTTGAGTCACCTGCATATATATTCTCAAGCTTGTCCCATACATTTTTGGCAGTTTTACAACCCAACACCTTATGATAAGCAGATTCAATAAGTCCACCGATAATAATATTCTTTGCTTTTGCATCATTTACCAAATTCTTCTTACCTTGTTCATCTGTGGTTGATGTAAATCCATTTTGAACAGTGTCCCATACTTCGTAACCTTGCGCCAAGAGATAGACCTCCATTATTCCTTTCCAAAGTGCATAATTATTTTCACTGAATAGAGGTACACCATTCTTGGTATGCTCCATGACCTCCTTCCAGCTGTTAAACTGCTATTGAAGGAACCAAGCTCCGATACCAATTGTTGGAAATACTGAGAGGGGGGGTGAATCAGTATTTCTTTCAATTAGAGCATTAGTTAATCTTCAATTATTATCAGTGTTTGTACAATGATAGCAGCAAACAAGAGGAACACAAATGCACACAGTTTTTAAGGTGGAAACCCACTCCGTGACAAAAACCACCTAATGCTTTTCTAATAATTCTTTAATATACAACCCCAATTGAAAATAAAGCTCCAACTTCCTAGAATCTAGAAAAGCATTCTTCTCCAGCTCCCACTGGATGGACGCTCCAATGCCAGAGATTCTTCAGTAGTCAACTGAACGGATGCCCCAACACCCAATGAGATACAACTCACCCTAGCACCACCCTACCAACCTATAGAAGAATAAAAGAAGAATGGACTCCCGTACCAGGGAAAATGGTCCACTTTACAATGATATAGAATGATGTAGAAGAAGAAGATATACTAGACCATAAACCCAAATTTGACACAACCACCTAATGATGATCCTAGACCTCCCAACATTGCTTCTTAAACCCTTGGCAGATAGATACTAGTACAATTTGTACAATAATGTATTTACAATGACTAAGTACAATGATACCTTTACAATGATTGTATGTAGTGCTGCCCAATTGAAGACTTCATATGATGAACTTCTTGTTGTTGTTATGCACCTTGGTTGCTGCTCTTTTCATGCTACCCTCTTCTGCACCTTGCTTTGCTTTGCTGTCGTAGAAATTCTGGTCCTTCGCAACCCTTGACAACAAATGATCTAGCTTTTTCTTGCCTTCTAGGAGGTCGATATTGAATCTAGTGTATCTCTGTTATTTCAAATCCTCAATATCTGATTTTCAGTTCTATAGTATTCTTCTGAGTCTTATTTCCAATGCCACATGTTTGACCCAATTTGGATTCTTCAAGAAAGAGTTATGCCCAATCTCTCACAATGCCCTAATTATGGATTGTTTCAGCAGAGCGCACTTGTACGGCGTGCCACGTGTCACTGTTTCTTCATTTGGCTCTGAAATTGATAGATCAAAAATTAAAAACTGTGCACTATCTGTCACTTTTTACGGCATTCCAATCCGATACTCAGAGAAATATTTATGACAATTTTACCAAGGTCACTTCTTTGAGATGAATATCAGGAGCCTGCAAAAACCCTAACTTACACAGATCATATCTCCAAAAAAAAATTTCACCTTGATCTGAAATTTTTACTGCAGCTTCCTTAGGATTTCAGCTTCACCTCATAAAAATTTCAGCTTCAGAACCATCGTATAAAAAAATTTAGAGCGAAAATTCCACGATGACCTGTTTTAGATGGCCGAATCCCTTACATAAGGAGTAAATGAAGATCACAATTTATATAAATGCTTAGGTTGAGAGGGGCTTAAACAAGTGAACGTGGGAGGGATTTTAGGAGCATAAAAAATATTAATTATGAATTTTCAATGACCCATGCCCCAACCCCATGGGGTTTTAGCCCACTAACTGGGGTTACAAACTTCAAACATGAATATCTCTCAAAATGTGAAGAATTACATGGCGTGCCATATATCAATGGAAACATCTCGACAAGTAGAAACCATAAAAATAATTATTGACCCAGAATATATTAATTTTGTAGGTCAAAATTCCCATGCAATATTTGGTTAGCCCCTGGTGCTGCTTGGGTTGACATCAATGACAACCGCTGATCAACATGGCAGATGGAATAAACCTTGATGGATGGCCAAAGGGACCATTTTGGTAACACATGGCACCGTCAGAGGATTCCACATGGAAGGATGATGTCACCCTTACATCAACATGACATTAGTAAGATATAATAGGAGCAAGTGACATGGAGGTATCGTCTAGTGCTTATTGATCCAATGATTTCAATTGTGAGTTGGGATTGAACATACACATGCGTTAATTCCCTAACTATCACCCAATATGATCTAACACTTATAAATTAATGACAGCAACGATTATAGTTTACATTTTTGAAAAATTGATAGAATTTTAAGTTGTTAAGGGTTACCTGATGCATCCAATTAACCATATTGTTTTCATCGAACAAATGATATTCAAGTGGTTAGGACACACGGTTGTTGGTTATGGTGCCACCTAGTGTGGGAGTGATAGGTGGTGCTTACGAGGCAGCATACATGGCTGGAAGCCACATCATCATGGAGCTCGGGACCGTAGAGATGTTTGTGGTGCATTTCTACCACAAGAGCATGGTATAAAGAAGTCATAGGATGACGATCATCCTTGTTAAATGACATGAATAAAGTTTGGCACGTCACATAGGTTTGAATGGATCATCATTCTAAAGAAGGGGCGCTAAGGTGCTATGATGTGGCAGGTGCCACAGTGGGATTCATATGAGGAAGTAGTGGCATGTTGAAGCCACATGGCGATTCCTTCCTGATATGGCAATGGTTACGGGGCCCAAACTTTAAATGGGCATAACTTCCAATCTAGAGGCCGAATTAAGAGAAATATCTCAATGAGTTGAACATGTTAGTGTTATCCAAAGTGAGTTCGACACACTTTGGATGGGAAGGAATTTTATAACTCCATATTCATAATGAGACCATGGAGGTTGGGTAAATTTTAGCGTAACACTCTCCACTGCCCAAGAATAAACCAAGGGGTAGGAGTGTGTGTTACAAAGTGGTATCAAAGCATCCACGTTCAACTCTTGGACTAAATGGGCTCAAGAACATATAAAATGAAAAGTTAAGGTTCAACAGTGAACCTGAGGAGACCTCGATACAAATAATTAAAATTAATTTTGATGAGTATCTTACCATTCTTATTATATTGTGTGTTATAAAGGTCAAAATATGCTTTAGACTTACAAAGGTGATGGATGCTAATTTTTTGTAAAATGTTGACTTTAAACCTGTCGATTGGTATGGGTATAAACATGATGATATGTTGTTTTAATTTCTTGAAATATTTATTGAATGTAGAATTGATTAGTAATTGTATGTTGAATGCATGTGTTGATATTAGAACTATGAACTAACATAATGGCATATTCTGATATGTTAGGTTTTTTTTCTATATGACTTTAAGCTTGCAGTTGTTTTGGCTACCAGTCGTGGTAAAATGTTGATTTCAAACTTTGTGAAGATGTGAATATAAACATACTAATATGCACTTTTGATTCTTATAATATGTTGTTGACATGGGTTATAGATATATGAGCAACAACATATGAACATGCTTCAGATCAACATGATTGGTGTTGGCATGGCAAGGTAAGAAGTCAATTTGTTTATGCTAGTATGACTAATGACTGTGTGTGTATGACGGCACATGAGAAGATCCAATTACAACAAGAGATCAAGGGATGGACAACAATATGGTATAGAAAAACATGGAACAAGTCCACCATGTGCAAGAAAGGAAAAATCCCCTAATAGAATAGAAATTATCAAGAGGTTGAAAGTTGAGTTGAAGAGTTGCAAGGAAGAAAATAAAAGGCTCATTAGAAGACAAAAGAGCAGGAAACATTGAAGATAATGCTACTACAAATTTTTTCATACATGCAAAGATTTCTACAATATGCATCAACCTCTCGAGATATAGAATAATGTCATGTTGACAAGGCTAGAAAGAAGCCTCAAAAGGCTGCAAAGGAAAGAAATCTAGTTTCATGTTGGAATTGCGAAGGGGAACATCTAAGAAGTAACTACCCAAAATACTACCATAGGGATAAAAGTTCATGCCAACTCCAGTCACATGAACCAACAACTAAAAATACTATAGGAAGTGACTGGAAGAGGAAGAGAGATGAAGGATCATTCCTTGAAACTATTTGAAATGTTGAAAAGTCCCTTCTTGAACTATTTAGAGGGGTGTTGAAATTTTGCGGTTTTTATATACCTCAAGTAAGACCCTAAATAAAATTTTGTGCATATGTTGGAGATGGAAACTCTAAACTTTAGAACTCAAAGGATTGAGTTGTTTGGAACCATGTATGATGTAAAATGGAATGTTTTGCATGTATTTTTATTATAGTTGACCACAAATTTTCTTGTTGCTTTTGTTTGTTGACTTTGAGCATGGCCATGCTACTTTGTGTTGTTAACCAATTGACTTTTGGTATAGGATTTGGAAAACCAAGGATGTGAGATTAATTCATAAGGGCATACCTGGCATTCATTCTTGCAATGGAAATCATCTTGGAACTGCATCAAGCTACTGATCTTCAAGAAGTGGAGTCACCTTCCAATTGATTATTTGATGTGTGGAGTCGCCAGAGTAGAAATACAGCCAATATGTGCCTAAGTGTCTGGTGCTCTCAGATCTTAGAGCCGAAACTTTGTCTTTCTTCACAGGAAAAATTTACACCTTCATTCCCCGGCAACGGTGCCAAAATGTTATCTCTAAAATGGTACTGATGAGCTGCTGCACCAGACAACTTAGAGTAACTCTTTCAAACCAAATTTTGACTGAGTATTAGCCTCTTCAGCCTGAGAGGGCTCTCTTAACTTATCAAAGGATTTACTCATTTATGTCTTAAAACATATGGCTAACTCTATGAGTGTCTTAGTGTATTTGATTACAGGTGAAAAATGAGAAAGATTCAACTACCATTGGGCTCATGGATTCAGTAAAAGGAAATCAATGACAAGAATTCCTACTTATGGAAGCTAACACTTTTTCTATTTCAATGATATAACAATACTAACACATGGGAATAATTAGTAACTCAATGCTAAAAGCAAGTCAGAGCATATATGACATGAATTGTGAGTAATTTAACATCAAAACTACTAGAGGCAAGATATAAAAGAAAAAATGAACTCATTGAAACATATAAATAATCTTAGGTGAAGCAAGAAATATTCACTATCTATCTATTACGTGGATGCTGAGCTAGACCTCCTCCAAGTCGAATTTTACAAATTTTTCATAAATCTGGTTAGTGAAAATTTTGAAAAATAGGCTTCAAAAATGAGTGTATAATTTCCAAACCCTGATGGATTTGTAGAAACTGAGAGAGGATTCTGTAGATGAGCATGTTCTGAAGAAAAACCTCTTTCCAATTTACAAAATACTTTTTCATTTGCTCAAAATTCATACTTGAAGTTGACTGCTAAAACAGTCATCTACAAAAAATTTTGTAGCGCTTATTTCATAGCAAACTCCAAATTCCACCTTTTGCATAACCTTTGACCTTTCTAACTATTATGGGATCTTCCTTCGGGCTAATGAGATAAATACAAATATCTTCCCTCCTTCGATCTCCATCAAAATGATTTTTTAAGAAAAAAATATCCTACAAAAATTTCGCAACGCATTTTGAGATTTAAACCTAGAAGGCGCTACGAAAACACCTAGTTTGACAACAGATTTTCAAATTTTCAATTTCCACCTCCAATAATGTCCATGGTTGTGTGATATTATGGGATGAAACATGACAAGGAAAATTTGGTTCAAAATACCTCTTACCCTCCTCAAGAAACAACTTTTTCACCTTCATCAAGTTCATCTACCAATAAAAATGACTTTGTTTTTTTGAAAACATGGGGCTGAGAGATGAGCTACTATATCTCAATCCTTGATATATTTTGAAAAAAGGGAGAAGGTTTTTGTAAATTAGCTCATATTGAAGAAAAACCTCTCTTTGGTTTTTTAAAATCATCTCCAGTTGTCAGGAAACTGCATTAGAAAAACATGTCTAAAACAAGAAGAAAATGCACTCTCAAAACAACGTCCAAAGACCTCTTCAAATCTCCAAATTGGCAGCACCTGCGAGAAAAGTAAAAGAGGTTTTTGTTTCTTGTTTTGTGCTTGACAATAACCTCTCCCATTCTCTTAGAATTCTCCTATGTTTTCTCGAAAACCGCTGTAAATGTTGACTTCTCAAACAGTCAAAAAACAGAGAAATCCTTGTATTCGCTACGAAATGGTCAGGTGATTTCGTAGAAAAATCTGCCTATTTTATATCGAATTCGCTACAAAATGGTGAAAAAACAGAAAAGTAACTTATTTTTTTATTTGAAGGCATGGGTGTGCAAACTAAATGAGATGGAGTGGATTTGACTGATATGACAAGACGCATGGTGGGTTTAAAACTTAGGATAAAGCTTATTCAATGTGTTCTTACATAAATTTCATGAAACCAACTACAAAAAAAAAAAAAAAAAAAATGGAACTTAGGTGAATCATGTGAAAGGCCCTATCAATGAAATTTTGAAAACCTATGTGTGATAACAGTGGCTCCACTGGGGATGGTGTGACCTTATGGTACAGCAAAGAACTAATATTTCTAGTGCCACCTCCATTGGGTTGCTCCCATCTTCAAAATGAAAACTTGCAACTTGCTTTGACCTGTAACCTCAACACTGAAAAACCCATAGTTGCTAAAGAACTGAAAGTACACATGTTGAATTTAAAACTGAAACTGAAAAAAAGCTTGATCCTCTAGCATATTTATATACAAATGATCCTACTCTACTTGCTCAACATAAAATTTGAATCAAGTGATGTCACACTTCCAATGAAGCCAATCAAGAAGTTGGGTACTGGTTTGGAACGAGAATTCCACTTCTCTGATCACAAAGCCATTTCTGAGATATGATAACTTGTTCTACCATCTGAATTTATCTACATAATTGAAGATCATTATGAAATTCATTTCTATAGAAGATTCCAACAGAGCTCCGAAAGGATATTTGAGAGTATGCACAAATCATTCTTGTTGATCAACAAGAAAATATGAGTAAGTATCATCCTTTGATGTTGTTCCTTGTTCAGATTTTTCTTTATAACTCTTCTGGCCATTCTCAAATAAAAAAGAAGCAATTTGTTGATCATTATTTTCATTTTGGAGGAAGAAATGCTTTGATTATTCTTGGACACTTTCAAAAGCAACTGCCTCAGCATGTACTACGGGAATTTCTAGAGGTAATTATTCATATGATTCAACAAGCATATCCATCTTATTGTCTAAAATTTGCTTTTCAAAATTTTCTTCATTTGTTGTAAGCTGATGCAAGGAATGACATGAGGAATAAATTTCTTCCTTTACCTGAGGATTATAACAATTATCTTCTAGTATTTCCTCTTGTTGTTTGAAATGATTTTCATATTCTTGATGATCAAAAGACTATCAAGTCTGCAACTATTCATCAAACTTGAGGATGTAACATGATTGTCATAATTAAACTCCTGTTGGGTTTCATTTTCATCCAAGAGAGAGCTTACCCTTTCTTCTTGGTGATGAAAGGGATTGTCATGAAGGGCCTCTAAAATTTCCTCATCCATGAACTCATCATCTTCATAAAAATTCTCCAAGTATTCAATAAAAATAAAAAAATGTTTACAGCAGTATTTTACCAGCAATAAGGAAGAATGACATTCTTTATACATCTCATAAAATGCAACATGCAAATCAGCAAGAGAATGTAAGGAACCATTTGGTAGGCTTTCATACCAAGACCATGTGTTTCCCTCTAAATTCACCATAAACATATTCATGAGACAATCCTCAAGAAATTGAACCTTAAGTCTGCGTACATACATATGGAATCTAACCAAGTGAATAGCAACATTGTCTTTCTTTTCTTCTTTAAATATGGGAAGATAAGTTAACCAATTGACTTTTGGCATAGGATTGGGAAAACGAGGGATGTGAGATTGATTCATAGGGGCATACCTAGTATTCATTCTTGAAATGGAAATCATATTGGAACTTCATCAAGCTATTAATCTTCAAGCAATGGAGTCGCCTTTCGAGCAGAAATACAACCAATATGTGCCTAAGTGTCTGCTACTCTCAGACCTTAGAACCGAAGCTTTGTCATTCTTCCCAGGGAAAATTTACACCTTCGTTCCCTGGTAACGGTGCCAAAATTTTATCTCTAAATTGGTACTAACGGGCTACTCCACCAGACAGCTTAGAGTAACTCTTTCAAACCAAATTTTTCCTGAGTATTAGCCTCTTCAGCCTAAGAGGGCTCTCTCAACTTATCAAAGGATTTACTCAATTAGGTCTTAATAAAGATGGCTAACTATGTGAGTGTCTTAGTGTATTTTATTGCAGGTGAAAATTGAGAAATATTAAACTACCATTGGGCTCATGGAGTTAGTAAAAGGAAATTAATGACAAGCATTCCTACTTATGGAAGCTGGGGCCTTTTCTGTTTCAATGATAGAACAACTCTAACACATGGGAATGATCAGTAACTCAATGCTAAAATGAAATCAGAGCATATATGACATGAATTCTGAGTAATTTAACATCAAAAATACTGGAGGCATGATATAAAAGAAACAATAAACTCTTTGAAACATATCAAGAATCTCAGGTGAAGAAAGAAATAGTCATTGTTTGTATATTACTGATATGAAAAATTTACAATAGTAGTTGTGTCAAAGCATTCTCCAAACTATTCTAACTCTAAAACTATCTCATTTATAGAGTGGGGACTCATAAAAATGATATGCCACCTTTCTAGCTTGGAATTCCCACCTTCGAGACCTATTTCAAATATGATTACATCACTTGGAGACTTCCTACGGATATTTCTGTTTTGCAGAGTTTGAATACAAAAAGGATTCATCTTTCATTAAATAATTTAACAAATCCATTTAATAACCCTTATCAACTACAACCAACTAATTTTATGAGTGTACTAAAGTGCTAATGTGCCATTATGCCACGTGGATGCTGAGTTGGACCTCCTCCAAGTCGAATTTTACAATTTTTTCATAAATCTTGTTATTCAAAATTATGAAAAATAGGCTTCAAAAATGAGTGTATAATTTCCAAACCCTGATGGATTTGAAGAAAATAAGAGAGGTTTTTGTAGATGGGTTTGTGCTGAAGAAAATATTATTTCATATTTCCAAAATCCTTTTTCATTTGGTCATAAATAAAATGTGAAATTGACTGCTAAAACAATCATGTACAGAAAATTGTGTAGCGCTCATTTCGTAGCAAACTCCAAAATCCACCTTTTTCATAACCTTTGACCTTTTTTACTATTGGAGGATCTTCCTTGTGGATAATGAGCTAAATAAAAGTATTTTCCCTCCTTGTATCTCCATCAAAATTATTTTTTAAGCAAAAAACATCCTATAGAAATTTCGAAGCGCATTTTGAGCTTTAAGCCTGGAAGGTGCTTCGAAAACACCTACTTTGACAGCAGATTTTGAAATTTTCAATTTCCACCTCCAATTATGTCCATGGATATGTGATATAATAGGATGAAACATGAGAAGGAAAATTTTGTTCAAAATACTTCTTACCCTCCTCAAGAAACAACTTTTTCACCTTCATCAAGTTCATCTACCAAAAAAATGACTCTTTTTTTTTAAATAGGGCTGATACATGAGCTCCTATCTCTCGATCCTTGATATATTTTCCAAAATAAGAGAATTTTTTTGTAAATAAGCTCATCTTAAAGAAAAAACCTCTATTGGTTTTTTTAAAATCATCTCCAATTTTCAGGAAACTTCATTACAAAAACATGTCTAAAATAGGCAGAAAACGAACTCTGGAAATAACATCCAAAGACCTCTTCAAACCTCCAAATTGGAAGCACCTGTGAGAAAAGTGAAATAGGTTTTGTTCCTTGTTCTATGCTTAACAATAACCTCTCTCAAGTTCTTAGAATTATCCTCTGTTTGCCGAGAAAATGCTCTTCAAGTTGACTGCTCAAACAGTCAAAAAACTGAGAAATCCTCAAATTCGCTACGAAATGGTCAGGTGATTTCGTAGCAAAATCTGCCTATTTTACATAGAACTCACTACGAAATGGTGAAAAAACAAAAAAGTAGCTTATTTTTTTATTTGAAGGCATGGGTGTGGAAACTAAATGACATGGAGTGGATTTGACTGATATGACAAGACTCATGGTGGGTTTAAGACTTAGGATAAAGCTTATTACATGTGCTTTTTCTTAAATTTCATGAAACCATCTACAAAAACAAAATGGAACCTAGGTGAATGATGTGAAAGACCCTATCAATGAAATTTTGAAAACCTATGTGTGATAACAATGGCTCCACTAGGGATGGTGTGCCCTTGTGGTACAGCAAAGAACTAGTAGTTCATGTGCCACCTCCATTGGGTTGCATCCATCTTCAAAATAAAAACTTGCAACCTGTTCTGACCTGTTACCTCGGCACTGAAAAACCAATAGATGCTGAAGAACTGAAATTAAACATGTTGAATTTAAAATTGAAACTAACAAAATGTTTGATCGTCAAGTTTATTTATAAACAAATGATCCTACTCTACTTGATCAGCATAAAAGCTGAATCAAGTGATCTCACACTTCCAATGAAGCCAATCAAGAAGTTGGGTACTGGTTTGGAAGGGGAATTCCACTTCTCTGGTCACAAATCCATTTCTGAGATACGATAGCTTGTTCCACCATCTGAATTTGTCAACATAACTGAAGATCATTATGAAATTCATTTCTATAGAAGATTCTAGCAGAGCTGCAAAAGGATCTTGGAGAGTATGCACAAATCATTCTTGTTGATCAACAAGAAAATATGAGTAAGTATGATCCTTTGATGTTGTTCCATGTTCAGATTTATCTTTATAACTCTTGTAACCATTCTCAAATAAAAAATAAGCAATTTGTTGATCATTATTTTTAGTTGGGAGGAAGAAATACTTGGAGTATTCTTGGACACTTTCAAAACCAACTGCCTCAGCATGTACTACGGGAATTTCTAGATGTAATTCTTCATATGATTCAACAAGCATATCCATCTGATTGTCTAAAATTTTCTTTTCAAAATTTTATTCATTTGTTGTAAGCTGATGCAAGGAATGACATGAGGAATAAATTTATTCCTTTACTTGAGGATTATAGCAATTATATTCCAATATTTCCTCTTGTTGTTCGAAATGATTCTCATATTCTTGATGATCGAAAGACTAACAAGTCTGCAACCGTTCATCAAACTCACAGGATGTAACCTGATTGTCATAATTAAACTCTTGTTGGGTTTCATTTTCATCCAAGAGAGAGGTTACCCTTTCTTCTTGGTGATGAAATGGATTGTCATGAAGGGCCTCTAAAATTTCCTCATCCATGAACTTATTATATTTATAACAATTCTCCAAGTATTCAATAAAACTCACAAAATGTTTACAGCAGTCTTTGACCAGCAATAAGGAAGAATGACATTCTTTATACATCTCATAAAATGAAACATGGAAATCAGCAAGAGAATGTAAGGAACCATTCGGCAGGCTTTCGTACCAAGACCATGATTTTCCCTCTAAAGTGACCATAAACATATTCATCAGACAATCCTCAGGAAACTAAACCTTAAGTCTACGTACATTCATATGGAATCTAACCAAGTGAATAGCAGCATTGTCTTTCTTTTCATCTTTAAATATGGGAAGATAAGTTAACCAATTGAGTTTTGGCATAGGATTTGGAAAACGAGGGATGTGAGATCGATTCATAGGGGCATACCTGGCATTCATTATTGCAATGGAACTCATCTTGGAACTTCATCAAGCTACTGATCTTCAAGCAATGGAGTTACCTTCCAATTTATTATTGATGTGTGGAGTCACTAGAGCAGAAATACAGCAAATATGTGCCTAAGTGTCTACTACTCTCAGACCTTACAACCGAAACTTTGTCGTTCTTCCCAGGGAAAATTTACACCTTTGTTCCCCAAAAACGACGCCAAAATTTTATCTCTAGATTGGTACTGATAGGCTGCTCCACTAGAAAAATTAGAGTAACTCTTTCAAACCAAATTTTGACCGAGTATTAGCCTCTTCAGCCTAAGAGGGCTCTCTCAACTTATCAAAGGATTTACTCAATTAGGTCTTAAAACAGATGGCTAACTCTGTGAGTGTCTTAGTGTATTTGATTGTAGGTGAACAATGATAAATATTCAACTACCATTGGGCTCATGGATTCAGTAAAAGGAAATCAATGACAAGCATTCCTACTTATGGAAGCTGAGGCTTTTTCTGTTTCAATGATAGAACAACACTAACACATGGGAATAATCAGTAACTCAATGCTAAAAGGAAGTCAAAGCATATATGACATGAAATCTGAGTAATTTAACATAATAATTAATGGAGGCAAGATATGAAAGAAACAATGAACTCATTGAAACATATCAATAATCTCAGGTGAAGCAAGAAATAGTCACGGTGTGTCTATTACTGATATGAAAAATTTACAAAAGTAGATGTGTCAGAATTCTCCAGCCTATTCTAACTCTAAAAATATCTCATTTATAGAGTGAGGACTCATACAAATGATATTACATCTTGCTATCTTGGAATTCCCACCTCAGATACCTATTTCAAATATGATTACATCACTTGGAGACCTCCTAGGGATATTTTTGTTTTGCAAAGTTTGAATACAAAAAGGACTCTTCTTTCATTAAATAATTCAACAAGTCCATTTAATAACTCTTATAAACTTCAACCAACTAATTTTCTAAGTGTAGTGGAGTTCTTATGTGTCATTATTCCACGTGGATGTTGATCTAGACTTCCTCCAAGTCGAATTTTACAATTTTTTCATAAATCTGGTTAGTGAAAATTCTGAAAAATAAGCTTCAAAAATGAGTGTATAAATTCCAAAACCTGATGGATTTCCATAAAATGAGAGAGTTTTTTCTATATGGGCATGTTCTTAAGAAAACCATCTTTCATATTTCCAAAATAGTTTTTCATTTAGTCAGAAATCAAACTTGAATATGGCTGCTAAAGCAGTCATGTACAGATAAATTCGTAGCAAACTCCAAAATCCACCTTTTTAAAAACCTTTGACCTTTCTGAATGTTGGAGGATATTCCTCGGGGATAATGAGCTAAATACAAATATTTTCCCTCCTTGTATATCCATCAAAATTATTTTTTAAGAAAAAAAAACATCCTACAGAAATTTTGTAGCGCATTTTGAGTTTTAAGCATGGAAGGCGCTATGAAAACACCTAGTTTGACAGGAGATTTTGAAAATTTCAATTTCCACCTCCAATAATGTCTATGGCTATGTGATGTGATAGGATGAAACATGAGAAGGAAAATTTGGTTCAAAATACCTCTTACCCTCCTCTAGAAACAACTATTTCACCTTCATCAAGTTCATCTACCAAAAAAATTACTCTGTTTTTCTGAAAACATAGGGCTGAGATATGAGCTCCTATCTCTCGATCCTTGATATATTTTGAAAAACAGGAGAAGTTTTTTGTATATAAGCTCATCTTGAAGAAAAAAATCTCTTGGTTTTTTGAAAATCATCTCCAATTCTTGGGAAACTTCATTAGAAAAACATGTCTAAAACAAGCAGAAAACGCACTCTGAAAATAACGTCCAAAGACCTCTTTAAATATCCAAATTTGCAGAACCTGTGAGAGAAGTGAAAGAAATTTTTGTTCCTTGTTCGGTGCTTGAAAATAACCTTTCTCAAGTTCTCTTAATTCTCCTTTGTTTGCCCAGAAAATGCTCTTCAAATTGACTTCTCAAAGAGTAAAAAAACAAAGAAATCCTCAGATTCTCTACAAAATGGTAAGGTGATTTCGTAGCAAACTATGCCTATTTTACATAGAATTCACTACAAAATAGTGAAAAAATAGACAGGTAGCTTATTTTTTTATTTGAAGGCATGGGTTCGGAAACTAAATGACCTGGAGTGGATTTGACTGATATGACAAGACTCATGGTGGGTTTAAGACTTAGGATAAAGCTTATTACATGTGTTTTTTCATAAATTTCATGAAACCAACTACAAAAACAAAATGGAACCTAGGTGAATGATGTGAAATACCCTATCAATGAAAATTTAAAAACCTATGTGTGATAACAATGGCTCCACTGTGGATGGTGTGCGCTTATGGTACAGCAAAGAACTAGTAGTTCCAATGCCACCTCCATTGTATTGCTTCCATCTTCAAAATGAAAACTTGCAACCTGCTCCGACCTATAACCTCGGCATTGAAAAACCAATATTTGTTGAAGAAATGAAAGTACACATGCTAAATTTAAAATTGAAACTAACAAAATGCTTTATACTCAAGCTTATTTACATACAAACGATCCTACTCTACTTGCTCAGCATAAAATTTGAATCAAGTGATCTCACACTTCCAATGAAGCCAATCAAGAAGTTGGGTATTGATTTGGAACGATCATTCCACTTCTCTAATCACAAAGCCATTTATGAGATATGATAACTTGTTCCACCATGTGAATTTTTCTACATGACTGAAGATCATTATGAGATTCATTTCTATAGAATATTCTAGCAGAGTTGCGAAAGGATCTTTGAGAATATGCACAAATCATTCTTGTTGATCAACAAGAAAATATGATTAAGTATGATCCTTTGATGTTGTTCCTTGTTCATATTTTTCTTTATAACTCTTCTTACCATTCTCAAATAAAAAAGAAGCAATATGTTGATTATTATTTTCATTTGGGAGGAAGAGATACTTGGAGTATTCTTGGACACTTTCAAAAGCAATTGCCTTAGCATGTACTACAGGAATTTCTAGAGGTAATTCTTCATATGATTCAACAAGCATATCCATCTGATTGTCTAAAATTTTCTTTTCAAAATTTTCTTAATTTACTATAAGCCGATAGAAGGAATGACATGAGGAATAAATTTATTCCCATACCTGAGGATTATAGCAATTATCTTCCAGTATTTCCTCGTGTTGTTTGAAATGATTCTCATATTCCTCATGATAAAAATACTAACAAGTCTGCAATTGTTCATAAAACTCAGAGGATGTAACCTTATTGTCATAATAAAACTCCTGTTGGGTTTCATTTTCATCCAAGAGAGAGGTTACCCTTTCTTCTGGGTGATGAAAGGGATTGTCATGAAGGGCCTCTAAAATTTACTCATCCATGAACTCATCATCTCCATAAGAATCCTCCAAGTATTCAATAAAACTCACAAAAATTTTATAGAAGTCTTTGAAAAGCAATAAGGAAGAAAGAAAATATTTATACATCTCATAAAATGCAACATGGAAATCAGCAAGAGAATGTAAGGAAACATTTGGTAGGCTTTCATACCAAGACCATGATTTTCCCTCTAAAATGACCATAAACATCTTCATGAGACAATCCTCAAGAAACTGGACCTTAAGTTTGTATACATGCATATGGAATCTAACCAAGTGAAGAGTAGCATTGCCTTTCTTTTCATCTTTAAATATGGGAAGAGAAGTTAACCAATTGACTTTTGGCATCAGATTTGAAAAACTAGGGATGTGAGATCGATTCATAGGGGCATGCCTGGAATTCATTCTTGTAATTGAACTCATCTTGGAACTTAATCAAGCTATTGATCTTCAAGCAGTCATTAGGGGAATTTTGAGGTCTAAAATGGGCCTCCTAAGGAAATTATAAAATAATAGTGGAAAAAATCAAATAAGATTTGATGACATCATCAAATTTTAGAGGGAAAATGGAAAAACTATTTTTTCAACTCATATTTTCAACTTATCTCCCAAAGTTTTTACTCAAATTTCGAGTGGGAGTACTCGTTGGATGCGAAATTTAATTCCCCATCCAAGGAGTACCCATGTTGCATACTTTCGATGGGTCCTACTACACGAAAAATGAGAAATACATAAAAAACGTGATTACAATCACGTTTTTTATGTATTTCTCATTTTTCGTGTAGAAGAGTTCATCGAAAGTATGTAACATGGGTACTCCTTGGATGAGGAATTAAATTCCACATCCAACGAGTACTCCCGCTCGAAATTTGAGTAAAAATTTTGGGAGATAAGTTTAAAATACGAGTTGAAAAAGTAGTTTTATTATTTTATTATTTTTTAATATTTTTACTTTTTACTCCAAAAATGGTGAATCATCCATTATGGATGACATCATCATCTTGAATCCTATTGGTTCTTATAAAGTTTATTTTGGTTGTACATTTTTCTTAGGAGGCCCATTTTAGACCTCAAAATTCCCCTAATGGGAGTCACCTTCCAATTGATTATTTGATGTGTGGAGTCACCAGAGCAGAAATACAGCCAATATGTGCCTAAGTGTTTGCTGCTCTCAAACCTTAGAACCAAAACTTTTTTGTTCTTCTCAGGGAAAATTTACACCTTCGTTCCCTAAAAACGGCGCCAAAATGTTATCTCTAAATTGGTACTAATGGGATGCTCCACCAGACAAATTAGAGTAACTCTTTCAAACCAACTTTTGACCGAGTATTAGCCTCTTCAGCCTGAGAGGTCTCTCTCAACTTATCAAAGGATTTGCTCAATTAGGTATTAAAACATATGGCTAACTTTGTGAGTGTCTTAGTGTATTTGATTGTAGGTGAAAAATGAGAAAGATTCAACTACCATTGGGCTCATGGAGTCAGTAAAAGGAAATCAATGACAAGCATTCCTACTTATGGAAGCTGGGGCTTTTTTTGTTTCAATGATAGAACAACACTAACACAAGGGAATAATCAGTAACTCAATGCTAAAATGAATTCAGAGCATATATGACATGAACTCTAAGTAATTTAACATCAAAACTACTGTAGGCAAGATATAAAAGAAACAATAAACTCATTGAAACATATCAATAATCTCAGGTGAAGCAAGAAATAGTCACTGTGTGTCTATTATTGATATGAAAAAATTACAATAGTAGTTGTGTCAAAGCATTCTCCAACCTATTTTAACTCTAAAAATATCTCATTTATAGAGTGAGGACACATACAAATGATATGCCACGTTGATAGCTTTGAATTCCCACCTCAGAGACCTAATTAAAATATGATTACATCACTTGGAGACTTCATATGGATATTTTTGTTTTGCAGAGTTTGACTACAAAAAGGACTCTTCTTTCATTAAATAATTCAACAAATCCATTAAATAGCGCTTATCAACTACAGACAACTAATTTTTTGAGTGTACTGGAGTGTTGATGTTTCATTATGCCACGTGGATGCTGAGTTGGACCTCCTCCAAGTCGAATTTTACAATTTTTTCATAAATCTGGTTAGTGAAAATTCTGAAAAATAGGCTTCAAAAATGCGTGTATAATTTATAAACCCTGATGGATTTGCAAAAACTAAGAGAGGTTTTGTAGGTGGACCTGTGCTGAAGAAAAACCTCTTTCATATTTCCAAAATCATTTTTCATTTGGTCAGAAATCAAACTTGAAGTTAACTGCTAAAACAGTCATGTACAGAAAATTTCGTAGCGCTCATTTCGTAGCAAACTCCAAAATTTACCTTTTTCATAACCTTTTACCTTTATGATTGTTGGAGGATATTCCTTGGGGCTAATGAGCTAAACAAAAATCTTTTCCCTCCTTGTATCTCCATCAAAATGATTTTTTAAGCAAAAAGCATCCTACAGAAATTTCGCAGGGCATTTTAAGCTTTAAGCTTGGAAGGCGCTACGAAAACACCTACTTTGATAGCAAATTTTGAAATTTTAAATTCCCACCTCCAATAATGTCCACGGCTGTGTGAGATGATAGGATGAAACATGATAAAGAAAATTTGGTTCAAAATACCTTTTGCCCTCCTCAAGAAACAACTTTTTCACCTTCATCAAGTTCATCTACCAATAAAAATGACTCTCTTTTTTTCTGAAAAAATAGGGTTGAGAGATGAGATCCTATCTCTCTATCCTTGATATATTTTGCACAACGCGAGAAGGTTTTTGTAAATAATCTCATCTTGAAGAAAAACCTCTCTTGTTTTTTTGAAAATGATCTCTATTTTTCTGGAAATTGCATTAGAAAAACATGTCTAAAACAAGCAGAAAACGCTGTCTCAAAATAACGTCGAAAGACCTCTTCAAATCTCCAAATTGGTAGCACTTGTGAGAAAAGTGAGAGATTTTTTTTTTCCTTGTTTTGTGCTTGACAATAACCTCTCTCAAATTCTTATAATTCTCCTCTATTTTCCCATAAAACGCTCTTCAAGTTGATTGCTCAAACAGTAAAAAAATAGATAAATCCTCATATTCGCTACGAAATGGTGAAAAAAATAGACAAGTAGCTTATTTTTAGATTTTAAGGCATGGGTACAGAAACTAAATGACATGGAGTGGATTTTACTGATATGGACAAGACTCATGGTGGGTTTAAGACCTAGGATAAATCTTATTACATGTGTTTTTTCATAAATTTCATGAAACCAACTACAAAAACAAAATGGAACCTCGGTGAATGATGTGAAATACCCTATCAATGAAATTTTGAAAACCTATGTGTGATAACAGTGGTTCCACTGGGGATGGTGTGCCCCTGTGGTACAATAAAGAACTAGTAGTTCCAGTGCCACCTCCATTGGGATGCTCCCATCTTCAAAATGAAAACTTGCAACCTGCTCTAACCTATAACCTCGGCACTGAAAAACCAATAGTTGCTGACGAACTGAAAGTACACATGCTGAATTTAAAATTGAAAATGAAAAAATGATTGATCCTCAAGATTATTTATATACAAATGATCCTACTCTACTTGCTCAGCATAAAAGCTAAATCAAGTGATCTCACACTTCCAATGAAGCCAATCAAGAAGTTAGGTACTGGTTTGGAACGGGCATTCCACTTCGCTGATCACAAAGCCATTTCTGAGATATGATAACTTGTTCCACCATCTTAATTTGTCTACATAACTGAAGATCACTATGAAATTCATTTCTATAGAAGATTCCAACAGAGCTGCGAAAGGATCTTTGAGAGTATGAACAAATCATTCGTGTTGATCAACAAGAAAATATGAGTAAGTATGATCCTTTGATGTTGTTCCTTGTTCATATTTTTCTTTATAAGTCTTGTGACCATTCTCAAATAAAAATGAAGCAATATATTGATCATTATTTTCATTAGGGAGGAATAAATACTTGGAGTATTCTTGGACACTTTCAAAAGCAATTGTCTTAGCATGTACTACAGGAATTTATAGAGGTAATTCTTCATATGGTACAATAAGCATATCCATCTGATTGTCTAAAAATTACTTTTCAAAATTTTCTTCATTTGTTGTAAGCTGATGCAAGGAATGACATGAGGAATAAATTTCTTCCTTTACCTGAGGATTATAGCAATTATCTTCCAGTATTTCCTCCTGTCATTTTGAAATTATTCTCATATTCTTGGTGATCAAAAGACTAACAAGTCTGTAACTGTTCATCAAACTTAGAGGATGTAACCTGATTTTCATAATTAAACTCCTACTAGGTTTCATTTTCATCCAAGAGAGAGGTTACACTTTCTTCTTGGTGATGAAAGGGATTGTCATGAAGGGCCTCTAAAATTTCCTCATCCATAAACTCATCATCTTCATAAAAATTCTCCAAGTATTCAATAAAACTCACAAAATGTTTACAACAGTCTTTGACCAGCAATAAGGAAGAATGACATTCTTTATACATCTCATAAAATGCAGCATGGAAATCAGCAAGAGAATGTAAGGAACCATTTGGCAAGCTTTCGTACCAAGACAATGATTTTCCCTCTAAAGTGACCATAAACATCTTCATGAGACAATCCTTGGGAAATTGAACCTTAAGTATGCATACATGCATATGGAATCTAACCAAGTGAAGAGCAGCATTGTCTTTCTTTTCATCTTTAAATATGGGAAGATAAGTTAACCAATTGACTTTTGGCATAGGATTTGGAAAATGAGGGATGTGAGATCGATTCATAGGGGCATTTCTGGAATTCATTATTGCAGTGTAACTCAACTTGGAACTTCATCAATCTACTGATCTTCAAGCAGTGAAGTCACCTTCCAATTGATTATTTGATGTGTGGAGTTGCTAGAGAAGAAATCAGCCAATATGTGCCTAAGTGTCTGCTGCTCTCAGACCTTAAAACCGAAACTTTATCATTCTTCCTGTTTTTATGACATCCCTCACTGAGCTGGGAAGTCTAATGATAAGGAGCTTCATTCTGCAAATCAAATACAACAAGGACTGTATAGACTGTCACAGCCCCTTTTTCACCTATCGGAACCCTTGAAAAGGCTAAAATCCACCTTTTGGCTTTAAAAGCGCTCATTTTTAACATATTGGGCCTCTAAGCGCTTTTCGGCTTAAGCCCTTAGCCCCCATTTCTCATATGACCCCACTCTATGTCCGACGGATAAAAGTCCTTAAGTCTTCTTCGGCCATCGGACTTCGTTGGTTACCAAATCCACTCAGTTTCTCTTTCGGTTCACCGCCAAGTTCATCATTGCCGAAGAGATCCTGACCGTTGATCTCCGCTGATGCAACGGCCATCGCGCATTCTGTTTCCTCCTATCGGCTATCACATTGCTTATTACCACCCTAACATTCCTTATTCATCGAATTCCTTTTCCACCGATGTGCGAAATCTCGACGCGATCCTGACCGTTGATCTCCTCCCGGATCCAACGGTTATCGCTCCATCACATTGCGCCCATCCATCGCACATCGCAGTACTTCATGTTCCTCTTACATTTTTCCGCCGATGTGCGAAACGTCGATATAATCCCAACCGTTGATGTCGTCCCGGATCCAATGGTCATCGCTTCATCACATTGCGCCCATTTATCGCTCATTCATCCATTTTTCGTCCCCCGCGATATGATCTGGACCGTCGATCCTCCTGATCGGATGGTCATCGCTTCATCGCCACATCACGGTTCACCCCTCCCCTCGCACCATTCATGCCCTTGTGCGATTCTGCGATGCATTCTGGACCGTTGATCATCCCGATCCAACGGTCAGTGCACCTTTGCTTTTCACCCCGCTCACTTTTCCCGCAGCTGATCTCCACCGTTGATGTCCATTATGATCCAACGGTCCTCGCTCCATCACGCCTTCGCAAATTTCCCGATCACGCATCCAATATTTCACTCCCTCGCTCTGATATGGACCGTTGATCTTCCCCATCCAACGGCCCACATCGCTCTCGCTTCTATAACCCTGCAGTTGATCATCCCGCTACATGACAAAATTGCTGACGTCATTGTCGATCCCACCTAACTGCGCAGTTTCATCCATCGCATTCTTCCTCCGCCGTTGATCTAGATTGCTATGATTAGACGGTTCACGTTCCTCTTCGCGTTCATTTCATCAAATAACCTGATTGCGTTGTTTCCACACGAAATGGGCGGTTTTGTGAGGACACGCGTCACCCACCTAACCGTATCGCATTCATTGCTCTTATTACCGCTTACCACCTCCCACCAGCGCGAAAACCACTCTAGTTTGCGCAAAACCGCCCTTCGCATAACTTTGTGCCAAATCAGATTTAAGATCTGCTTTCGCCATGGAAATGCCTCCGCTGCATTCCCTGCCTCTCCGCTACTCCTCCGCCTTCACCCGAGCCTTCTGAAGCAGTCTACCCCTCATCATAGGATTTATTTAATTGGTTTGTTGTTTGTGTAGGGTTTTCATGGCCTTTTAAGTACACAGGTCGTCTCATAGCCAATCACAGTGGCTCAAGGTCGAGGATGATGATCCTCCACGCCCAGGAAGCAAAGAAAAAAGATGCAGAGGGGAAATTCCACGTCCAAGACAATGAATCACGACCATTGGCCATTCTATGGGACCCTCCAGCACAAAAGGCCAGTTCTTCCACTACTAGCAGTACCGCATTCTCCAGCGCAGAAGGCCTGTCCTTCCCACGACTAACGGTATCTCTTTCGCCAGAAGCAGCAGTGGCTCCACCTCATCAAACATCAATGATAATTCACGACTGGGCATGTGTGGCCTTTTTACCTTATGTTATTTTCACTTTGTCATTTCAAGTGAAATCCTTATTTCACTCATGCAGTTTTCAATTTCAGTTTAGTAAATTGTTTACATTTCAGTTAGAAACGGATTTAGGCCTGCATTGTAAGATGATGAGAGGCAGTTCTACCTCATCATCATTTCTATTTTTTATTTAGACCTGCAACAGCATACAAGCACGTGGGGAAAATATTTTCCCAAAATATCTTCTCACGCATAGGAATCAGAGGTTATAAAAACAGGAAGAAAACACTGACAAAAGGTTCTAGATTTTCCAAAGGACTCACTAGTTCGAGTGTTTTGTATGTATTTGGTATGAACTTTGATAGTTGATGTTTGAAGATCCCGTTGGGATTCAGTAATAAGAATTTTTGCTGGAATTTGGGATTCCACTCTGGATGATTCACAGTTTGTAACTCTTCTCCATGTTTTTTAATACAAATGTTCATTTCGTATCTCTCCACATTTCTTGTATCTAATGCTCCGGAATGCGAGTGCTCCCATGTTTAAATGTGAATTTATCATTTCATATACGCATATTTACTCATCTATAGCACTTTAAATATAGCTCAGGCGCGATACTTTGTTTCATTTTCTATCCCTTCCACCTTTCTTCCGATATTAACTACAATGGATTCTTATCTTTGAACGAGCCCAGATATATGGATTCTTATCTCTGAATAAGCCTAGTGTATATGGATTCTTATCCTTGGATGAGCCCGGTTATAGTTGATATCTTACTCTATCTTATGCCATAGTCATCGCTCATATATAACTTGATAACTGTGTATTCATTTTAGAATTCGGCCCCCTTTACAGCATTATGTTTTAAAGTTGTCTGATGCATTTAATTATGCAGTTTGTACTCTATTTCTGCAATTTTCCTAGTTGTTGTGTTTAACTTTGGGGTCTTGGTTCCACCTTGATTAAAACCATTCATCTGAGTGATAATAGCATGAGATCCTAACATTTTCAACTGCAATTAGTTGAGGCATATTTTCCTTTCATTTAAGATGTCCTAGGCACTGGTCTTTATACAACTCAAGGTTGTCTCTAGGAGCTACAACATCTTTCTGGCGCCGTTGTCGGGGAAAGAATTTAAAGAACTAAATCCCCGAGCCTCGACAAATATTCATCCACCCTTCAAAATAAGTGAGTAGGAAGGGTTGGGAGTTGTAGATCCCTCACCTTGGCGACTCCATTATCATTCAAAGATAAATCTATTTGCAGTCGTGGCTTCACGAAAGCCACACCTGAGGTCAGACACATCCCAGTTGAGAACACCTTCAGTGTCTGATCCAGAGAAGATTTTGCACAAGAGAAGTTTGAGAGAAAGACAATCAGCTTATACAAATATTCCCATATTCCCCCTAGAAGACTCTCCATCCTCCTCTCAATTAGCTCAAGATCAAGGTCCTGATTCTACTGCAAGAACCCTTAATTACACTTCTAGTAGCTCCTCCCTTGAAAATATTGAAGTAAAATATGAGGCTGAATCTATAGATACCACAAGTTTCTTTCTGCATCCCACTCCCGAAGCCGAAAAAGTTAAATAAGTCACAGAGGTTTCCGCTGCTCATATTCCAGCATTTCAATCAACCCTTCAAGCTGTTGTTCAGTATATCCCTATTGTCATACATACTTCTCTTCCACCACCTCCTATTACACATCAGACTCTCCCGCCACCTCCACAACCTCTGATGGTCGTTCCTAGCTTCCTACTGAACAAATATGCCCCCCCTGACATTTCCTCAGATCCTGAACGATATGCCTTAGGATTACTTAAATATCCTACCTCGTTTCAATGGAGAAAATGATACCGAAGCTCAGAAACACCTGGAAGTTTTCTACACCTTCGCAGAAAATTTCAATGTTAAACATCTGGATGTGGTGTTGAGATTGTTTGTCCAGTCTCTAGATGGAGAGTCTAGAAAATGGTTCAAGACCTTGGGGGGCCACTCCATTAATAACTGGGAGGAAATGGAAAATGCCTTCACCAGGAAAAGAATGATCATGGATACTGTCTTACAGAATTTAATGCTTTAAAGAAGAGACATAACGAAGACGTGTCTAAGTTTATTAAGATATTTAATAAACTATATACCAGCCTGCCTACAGAAATGAAGCCGCACCAAATCACTGCTAAGGTCATCTTTATAGCAGCATTTGAGTCAGAATTCATATTCACCCTAAGGGAAAGGAAGTCTGCTACTTTGGACCAGGCTCAGACCGATGCACTAGAAGTCGAAGCCAACTTCGCTTCTACAGGAAAATCCAGAGGGAGGCTAGACCATGATGCTAGGCGCAGAGGGAAAGAAGAAGCATTTACGTCAAATCAAGATAGAGAGGTAGTAGATGAAAAAATGGAGGAGATGAATAAAATGATCAAGAATCTTTCGAGCAAGCTAGTGAATCTTGAGCTCGAAGCAAAGAATTCCTCCTCCAGGCCACCTCAAGCTGCTCCGAATAGGGGTTATAACCCCCAATACAGAAAGCATCCTTTGCAAATATTACAAAGAGATCGGAAGGAGAAGCAAGACCACATACAACCCCCATTGTATCTGGAAGGGCAGATGGATGGCCCTGCCGAAGACATTCCTGATGGGCAAGACGATCAATATCTTGCTTACTCATACGGCAATGAAGTTGAGTCTTCTTTACAAGAAAGTGAAGGAGTGGAGCTTTCCTTGCAAGAAGAAGAATAAAAAACAAGTGCTGCTGAAGATCCAGAGATCGATGATTACTGTAAACAATTTGTAGACTTCATGCAAGCCTAGTTTCATAGAAAATATGATCTCAGGTCCTCTAAAAAGAGAACCCGCACACAAGAACAAGAAGAAGAGATGCCTCAGAAGGAGACAGTTGCTCAGAAAGTCGAAGATAAAGGTAAGAGACCTATAACTGAACCTTTAAATTCTAATGACTCCATTCCTTCCTCTTCTAATTTGGCCTCTAATCCAAATGCAAAGGTTAAACCTATTCCGAGGGAAGAAAAACCTCCAGCTGAGAGTAAAGAGCCAAAGGAAAGTCTCATAGAGAAGTCTCCCTTTGCTTTTAATCTTCAAAAAGAACTGGAAAAAGTTAAAATCCTAGTCCCCCTAACTGAACTCCTGAAACATCCAGTCTACCAGTCTCAGGTGTCTTCTTTCATGCTTCCTCAAGGAGTAGCCCCAATCCCAGATAGTTTAAACCTCAAGGAAGAAATTCCTATGTTCATGTTCGGTTCTCATGTTGAGGAGTTAGATGCTTCAACTCCTCCTTTCTATGTCTATTTAGTAATTCATGATTTGATGTTGCACAACTGTATGCTGGATTCCAGGGCGTCTCATAACCTCCTGCCCCTGTTAGTGATGGAACAATTGGGGCTACAGATCACTCGCTCATATAAAGAACTCTACTCTTTTGATTCTAAAAGAGTCAAATGTTTGTGGATGATCAAGGATTTGGTGGTAAATCTAGCCCAAATCCCAGCTAAGAGCGTGGTAATGGACATAGTAGTGGCTGACATCCCAGCTCGGTTTGGGATGTTGTTATCAAGATCATGGGGTACAAAAATCGGAGGATCTATAAAACTGGACCTAACCTATGCGACCATCCCTATGTTTGGAGGCCAAGAGAGGAGATTATACCAGGAAACAAGGTTTGTGAAGATGGTCACTAAAGCTGATAATTCAATGAATTCATCGGTGTACAGCAAAGAGGGTGAGTTTTCTTGTCTAATGCTTGAGGAAGACCAAGATTACTTGCAGGAGGCATTTTTCTGTCAAGTAAAGACTGAGCAGTCTTCAAGCAATGAAGAAGGTGGGATTTGGACCTTGCACTTTGACGGAGCCAACTCAAAGGAAGGGAATGGAGTTGGGATTCTCCTTATCTCCCCTACTGGACACTTGGTCCCATTATCTTTCAAATTGGAATATGAAGCCACGAACAATGTGGCTAAATACGAAGCCTTGCTTCTGGGTCTACAAATAGCAAAGAACATGAATATTCGGAGCTTAAAGGTTTTGGGAGATTCAGAACTGGTGGTGAGACACATAAGATATCAATGTCAAGCTAAGCACCCATGAATGAGGGCTTATTGAAATGAGGTATGGGACTTGGCAGAGAATTTCTTCTTTGCATTCAATATTCAATTCATGCCAAGAGACCAATATAGAATGGTAGACTCCCTTGCAGTAGCTGCAAGCACTTTTTGACCACCTCAGAACCCCCTCCTGAGGTATGAAATAGAGGTTCACTACCGTCCTTCCATCCCTGACAATGTCAAACACTGGCAATTGTTTGAAGACGAAGAGCAAGTGAAAAGATTCATGCAGACGGTTGGGGAATTCTCCAATCTGGACATACATGTTGGCGAAGAGGAGACTGACAACCTTCCTCAAAATAAATGGCAGGATACCGTAGCTGGGCACAAGGTGCTGCAGCTCAAAGGGAATGTAATACCCAGAGGACTGGTCCCTCTCGAGAGACTATTTGATAAGAATGATGTCCCAATACGGCCAAGTAAGGTTGTTGAAGAAAATCGGGTAGATGACTTGAACCTCGGCACCAAGGCTGATCCCAAGCTTGTGAAATTGTCTAATAAGGTACCCAAAGAATACAAAGAGCAATATCGGAAGCTATTTCAGACATATAAAGACGTCTTTGCCTGGTCCTATCAATATTTGAAGACCTTTTATATTAGCATTATCCAGCACAAGATTCCATTAAAAGGAGATGCTAAGCCACACAAACAGAAATTAAGACAGATTAATCCTCTACTCCTTCCTTCCATAGAAAAGGAAATCAAGAAACTGTTGAAGGCTAAGATTATTGTGCCATTAAGATATTATGAATGGTTGGCCAACTTGGTCCCAGTCTAAAATAAGAACGAGGAAATAAGATTGTGTGTTGACTTTCGGAACTTGAACAGAGCATCACTGGTAGGATCTTCATGAATTTCGATGATGGATGGCTTCTCTGGGTACAATCAAGTAGCAGTGCTTCCAGAGGACCAAAATAAAACAGCATTCACCACTCCTTGGGGAACGTTTATGTATGCTCGAATTCCATTTGGATTGATCAATGTGGGGGCTACATTTCAAAGGGCCATGGACATTGCTTTTGTGGGAGAACAAGACAAATTCGTGGTGGTGTACCTGGACGATATCACAGTCTTCTCAAAGGACGATGTTGAACATATAGAGCATTTGCGCAGAACCTTTGACAAGTGTCGCAGGTATGGATTGTCTTTAAACCCTCAAAAATCTTTATTTTCTTTAGAAGAGGGTAAACTGTTGGGGAATATTGTAACAAACGTAGGGGTAAAAATTGACCCAAAGAGGGTAGAAGTCATAAATGGTATATCCTTTCCTAGAAACAAGAAAGAGGTCCAAGTTTTTCTGGGACGTATCAACTTCTTGAGAAGATTCATACCGAACTATGCAGAGATATTCTGGTACATAACTGAGATGCTGAAGAAGGATAATGAAGTAAAATGGACTATTGAGTCATGGTAAGCTTTTAAAAGAATTAAAAATGCTTTCGCAGAAGCCCCAGTATTGGTAGGATCGGATTATGCGAAACCCTTCATGATCTTTTCGTTTGCATCTCCCCACACTGTCACAACAGTATTATGGCAGAAGAATGAGGAGGGGCATGAGCAACCTATCGCCTTCTTCATACAGGTGCTCCGTGACGCGGAGCTAAAATATAACATCTTGGAGAAATAGGCTTATGCCTTGGTCAAATCCCTAAAGGCCTTTCAGATGTATATATTGCAGTCAGCTATAACTGAATTCGTACCCACAGCGGTTGTAAAAGACATCTTGATTCAGGGAGATAGTGAAGGAAAGAGAGGCAAATGGATATCCAAGATCCAGGAGTATGAGTTGGATATACGCCCCACTAAGCTAATAAAGGGACAAGGATTAGCCAAGATCCTTTCCGAATCAAATTGTCAGGATTTGGGGATAAATTTATCTATGGTGGCCAATGAAGAGTCTGGGAGAGCAGATGAGCAGTGCAGGATAGAAACCGCTACACAAAAGACCCATATTAAGTACCTTCTCAGTCCATGGTACAAGGAAATTGTAGAGTACCTTTTGACTCTTAGATTTCCTCCAAGTTGCGACAAGACAAAGTTTAGAACGCTGAGGCTAAAATCTCAGAAGTTCATCGTAGCAAATGGTCGTTTGTATTGGAGAGACCCATTGGGCATACTAATTTTATGTCTCACAGAAAATGAAGTAGAAGAAGTGATGGCAGAATTCCACGAGGGCATCTATGGTGGTCACTACAGCTGGAGGGCCACGGCACACAAGATTCTGAAAGCAGGCTTTTCTGGCCCAAACTTTTCGGAGATGTTTATGCTCGGGTAAGGGCCTATGAAAAATGTCATAATTTTGCTGAAAGGCAGAAGTTTGCACCTTTGCCTATGATCCCAGTGCACATAGAAGAACCTTTCCAACAGTGGGGAATCGATTTCATCGGCGAAATTCATCCTGCCTCAAGCGGGCAACACAAGTGGATACTAATAGCCACCGATTACTTCACTAAATGGGTAGAGGCCGTGCCAGCAAGGAATGCTACAAACGCAGTGGTGATCAAGTTTCTGGAAGATAACATTATCTCAAGGTTTGGCTGCCCTGCTAAGATTGTCACAGATAATGCTCAGGATTTTAAGTTTGTTAAATTTATCAATTTTTTCCAACAATATAATATTGTGTTAGGAAAATATACTGCTTACTACCCATAGGGAAATGGATTGGCAGAATCCTCAAACCAAACTTTGGTAACGGCATTGAAAAAGGCCATAAATGAAAATCAGAAGAACTGGGATTCACAGCTTAAGTTCTCGCTATGAGCAAATAGAATCACTAGTAAGAGGTCAACAGGAAAATGCCCATATGAATTGGTCTATGGTAGAGCAGCAGTTTTCCCGATACAGTTGGCCTTACCTATGGCTAGGTTCATGCAAGATTGTCAAGAGGAACCAAACAATCTTACCAGAAGGATGAATCAGTTAGTAGAGCTGGAGGAGACTCGAAGTCAAGTAAATCAAAGGTTGACTGAGTACCAAGATAAAATGAAAGACATGTTCGATCATCATGCTAAAGATAAAGAGATGCAGGTCGGAAATTTGGTGCTAAGATGGGATATAAGAAGGGTTGAGAAAGGAAAGCATGGAAAATTTGATCCTCTATGGTTCAGACCTTTCAAAATTGCAGAAGCCAGAGGAAACAATACTTTTAGACTGGAAAATTTGCAGGGTGATCTTCTCGAAGCCCCTATGAATGGGAAATTCTTAAAACCCTTTTTCCAGTATTGATTCAGGACGAGAGGTCTGTTGTATGATATTGTAAATTATTCAGTTGCTTTTATTAGGATGTTTGATGTTTTGATTTGCCATGAAGAAATAAGATAAGGCATCAAGGGACTGTGTTCGCAAGAATAAGGCTAACAGATGGTCTGCAGAGTTCTCGACGCATTCGAGGACAAACGGGTCCTCCCCAAGTGGAGCCAATGTTTTTATGACATCCCTCACTGATCTGGGAAGTCTAATGATAAGGAGCTCCATTCTGCAAATCAAATACAATAAGGACTGTATAGACTGTCACAGCCCCTTTTTCACCTATCGGAACCCTTGAAAAGGCTAAAATCCACCTTTTGGCTTTAAAAGCACTCATTTTTAACATATCAGGCCTCTAAGCGCTTTTCAGCTTAAGCCCTTAACCCCCATTTCTCATATGACCCCGCTCTATGTCCGACAGATAAAAGTCCTTAAGTCTTCTTCGGCCATCGGACTTTGCTGGTTACCAAATCCACTCAGTTTCTCTTTTGTTTCACCGCCAATTTCATCATTGTCGAAGAGATCCTGACCGTTGATATCCGCTGATCCAACGGCCATCGTGCATTTCGTTTCCTCCTGTCGGCTATCGTATTTCTCATCGCCACCCTAACATTCCTTATTCATCGAATTCCTTTTCCGCCGATGTGCGAAATCCCGACGCGATTCTGACCGTTGATATCCTCCCGGATCCAACGGTTATCACTCCATCGTGTTGCGCCCATCCATCGCACATCACAGTACTTCATGTTCCTCCTAGATTTTTCCGCCAATGTGCAAAACGTCGATATAATCCTGATCGTTGATCTCTTCCTGGATCCAACGGTCATCGCTCCATCGCGCTACGCCCATTTATCACTCATTCATCCATTTTCTCCCCCCGCGATATGATCTGAACCATCGATCCTCCTGATCAGACGGTCATCGCTTCATCGCCACATCACGGTTCACCCCTCCCCTCGTACCATTCATGCCATTGTGTGATTCTGCGATGCATTCTGGACCGTTGATCATCCCAATCCAAAAGCCAGTGCACCTTTGCTTTTCACCCCACTCACTTTTCCCACATTTTATCTCCACCGTTGATGTCCATTATGATCCAACAGTCCTCACTCCATCATGCCTTCGCAAATTTCCCGATCACGCATCCAATATTTCACTCCCCCGCTCTGATCTGGACCATTGATCTTCCTGATCCAACAGCCCACATCGCTCTCACTTCTATAACCCCGCAACTAATCATCCCACCACATGACAAAATTTCTGATGTCATTGCCAGTCCCACCCAACCGCGCAGGTTTTTCCATCGCATTCTTCCTCCGCCGTTGATCTAGATTGCTATGATCATACGGTCCGCATTCCTCTTCGCATTCATTTCATCAAATAACCTGATCGCATTGTTTCCACGCGAAATGGGTGGTTTTGTGAGGACATGTGTCGCCCACCTAACCGTATTGCATTCATTTCTCTTATTACCGCTTACCACCTCCCACCAGCGCGAAAACCACTCTGGTTTTCGCAAAACCTCCCTACGCATACCTTTGTGCCAAATCAAATTTAAGCTCTGCTTTCGCCATGGAAATGCCTCCGCTGCATTCCCTGCCTCCGCACTGCTCCTCCGCCTTCACCCAAGCCTTCTGAAGCAGTCTACCCCTCATCGCAGGATTTATTTAATTGGTTTGTTGTTTGTGCAAGGATTTCATGGCCTTTTAAGTACACAGGCCGTCTCATAGCCAATCACAGTGGCTCGAGGCCAAGGATGACGATCCTCCACGCCCAGGAAGCAAAGAAAAAAGATGCAGAGGGGAAATTCCACATCCAAGACAATGAATCATGACCATTGGCCATTCTATGGGACCCTCCAGCATAGAAGGTTAGTTCTTCCACTACTGGCAGTACCGCATTCTCCAGCGCAGAAGGCCCGTCCTTCCCACGACTAACGGTATCTCTTGTGCCAGCAGTAGCAGTGGCTCTGCCTCATCAAACATCAATTATAATTCACGACTGGGCCTGTGTGGCCTTTTTACCTTATGTTCTTTTCACTTTGTCATTTCGAGTGAAATCCTTATTTCACTCATGCAGTTTTCACTTTCAGTTTAATAAATTGTTTACATTTCAATTAGAAACGGCTTTAGGCCTGCGTTGTAAGATGATGAGAGGCAATTGTACCTCATCATCATTTATGTTTTTTATTTAGACCTACAACAGCATACAAGCATGTGGGGAAGATATTTTCCCAAAATATCTTCTCACGCATAGGAATCAGAGGTTATAAAAACAGGAAGAAAACACTGACAAAAGGTTCCAGATTTTCCAAAGGACTCACTAGTTCGAGTGTTCTGTATGTATTTGGTATGAACTTTGATAGTTGATGTTTGAAGATCCCGTTGGGATTCAGTGATAAGAATTTTTGCTGGAATTGGGGATTCCACTCTGGATGATTCACAGTTTGTAACTCTTCTCCATGTTTTTTAATACAAATGTTCATTTCGTATCTCTCCACATTTCTTGTATCTAATGCTCTGGAATGCGAGTGCTCCCATGTTTAAATGTGAATTTATCATTGCGAATACTCATATTTACTCATATATAGTGCT
Source organism: Pinus albicaulis (assembly GCA_034641835.2). Lineage (NCBI taxonomy): Eukaryota > Viridiplantae > Streptophyta > Pinopsida > Pinales > Pinaceae > Pinus > Pinus albicaulis. The sequence continues at coordinate 796,934,362 of CM076572.1, read as the reverse complement.
TTAAATATAGCTCAGGCAGGATACTTTGTTTCATTTTCTATCCCTTCCACCTTTCTTCCGATATTAACTACAATGGATTCTTATCTTTGAACGAGCCTGGATATATGGATTCTTATCTCTGAATAAGCCCAGTGTATATGGATTCTTATCCTTGGATGAGCCTGGTTATAGTTGATATCTTACTCCATATTTTTCCATAGTCATCGCTCATATATAACTTGATAATTGTGTATTCATTTTAGAAGTCGGCCCCCTTTACAACATCCTGTTTTAAAGCTGTCTGATGCATTTACTTATTGCAGTTTGTACTCTGTTTCTGCAATTTTCCTAGTTGTTGTGTTTAACTTTGGGGTCTTGGTTCCACCTTGATTAAAACCATTCATCTGAGTGATAATAGCATGAGAGCCTAACATTTTCAACTGTAATCAGTTGAGTCATATGCTCCTTGCATTTAAGATGTCCTTGGCACTAGTCTTTATACAACTCAAGGCTGTCTCTAGGAGCTACAACACTTCCCAAGGAAAATTTACACCTTTGTTCCCCGGAAACGGCGCTAAAATGTTATATCTAAATTGGTACTGATGGGCTGCTCCACCAGAAAAATTAGAGTAACTCTTTCAAACAAACTTTTGACTAAGTATTAGCCTCTTCAGCCTGAGAGGGCTCTCTCAACTTATCAAAGTATTTAATCAATTAGGTCTTAAAACATGGCTAACTCTGTGAGTGTCTTAGTGTATTTGATTGTAGGTGAAAAATGATGAACATTCAACTACCATTGGGCCCATGGATTTAGTAAAAGGAAATCAATGACAAGTGTTCCTACTTATGGAAGTTGAGGCTTTTTCTGTTTCAATGATAGAACAACACAAACACATGGGAATAATCAGTAACTCAATGCTAAAAGGAAGTCAAAGCATATATGACATGAATTCTGAGTAATTTAACATCAAAACTACTAGAGGCGAGATATAAAAGACACAATAAACTCATTGAAACTTATAAAGAATCTCAAGTAAAGCAAGAAATATTCAATGTCTGTCTATTACTGATATGAAAAAATTACAATAACAGTTGGACCAAAGCATTCTCCAACCTATTCTAACTCTAAAACTATATCATTTATAGAGTGAGGACTTATACAAATGATATGCCACCTTTCTAGCTTTGAATTTCCACCTCAGAGACCTATTTCAAATATGATTACATCACTTTGATACTTCTTAGGGATATTTCTGTTTTGCAAAGTTTGAATACAAAAAGGACTCTTCTTTCATTAAATAATTAAAAAAATTATTTAATAGCACTTATCAACTGCAACCAACTAATTTTCTGAGTGTAATGGAGTGCTCATGTGTCATTATTCCACGTGGATGCTGATATGGACCTCCTCCAAGTCGAATTTTACAAATTTTTCATAAATCTGGCTAGTGAAAATTATGAAAAATAGGCTTAAAAAATGAGTGTATAATTTCCAAACCCTGATTTATTTGCAGAAACTGAGAGACAGTTTTCTAAATGGGTCTGTTCTAAATAAAAACCTCTTTCATATTTCCAAAATCATTTTTCATTTGGTCAGAAATCGAACTTGAATTTGACTGCTAAAACAGTCATGTACAAAAAAAATTATAGCGCTCATTTCGTAGTAAACTCCAAAATCCACCTTTTGCATAGCCTTTGACCTTTCTGATTGTTGGAGGATCTTCCTTGATGATAATGAGCTAAATAAAAATCTTTTCCCTCCTTGGACATCCATCAAATTGATTTTTTAAGCAAAAAGCATCCTACATAAATTTCTAAGCGCATTTTGAGCTTTAAGATTGGACGGCGCTACAAAAACACCTAGTTTGACAACATATTTTGAAATTTTCAATTTCCACCTCCAATAATGTCCATGATTTTGTGAGATGATAGGATGAAACATGAGAAGGAAAATTTGGTTCAAAATACTTCTTACCCTCCTCAAGAAACAACTTTTTCACCTTCATCAAGTTCATCTACTAATAAAAGTGACTTTGTTTTTCTGAAAAAATAGGGCCGAGAGATGAGCTCCTATCTCTAGATCCTTGATATATTTTTGCAAAACAGGAGAATTTTTTTGTAAATAAGCTCATATTGAATAAAAACCTCTCTTTGTTTTTTTTAAATAATCTCCAGCTGTCGGGAAACTTCATTATAAAAACATGTCTAAAACAGACAGAAAACGCACTCTGAAAATAACATCAAAAAACCTCTTCAAATATCCAAAGTGGCAGCACCTGTGAGAAAAGTGAAAGAGGTTTTTGTTCCTTGTTCTATGCTTGACAATAATCTCTCTCATTTTCTTATAATTCTCCTCTGTTTTCCCATAAAATGCACTTCAATTTGTCTTCTCAAACAGTCAAAAAACAGATAAATCCTTAGATTTGCTATGAAATGGTCAGGTGATTTTGTAGAGAAATCTGCCTATTTTACTTAGAATTTGCAACGAAATGGTGAAAAAATAGAAAAGTAGATTATTTTTTTATTTGAAGGCATGGGTGCGAAAACTAAATGACATGGAGTGGATCTGATTGATATGACAAGACTCATGGTGGGTTTAAGACTTAGGATAAAACTTATTACATGTGTTTTTTCATAAATTTCATGAAACCAACTACAAAAACAAAATGGAACCTAGGTGAATGATGTGAAAGACCCTATCAATGAAATTTTGAAAACTTATGTGTGATAACAAAATGAATGTATATGATGTCATTTCATTTAACAAGTCACTTGACTGAGAATCATCCCAGTGGAAGGATGATTAATTAATGTTCTTAAAAAACCTGATGACCTTGTGAATGGTATGTTTGGAATATGATCTGAATATGGACAAACTTGTTTTGCTAGCTTCCTCATTAGTATAAAATAAAAGTGTGCTTAAGGATTGTGTCAAATAGCAAGTTTATGAGAGGGTTTATGTGTCAAATTTGTGTCTTTTATGAGCAATTCGTGAAGTAAATTAGCCTTAAAAACACATAAAGAGCAAGTAAATTACAGATTATGTAATACACAGCAAACACATTACACATAGTTGATAAAGGATTTCACCCCTCCTGGGCTACATCTCCTTGGACCTGTTTCAATGGCTTGGACCTCTTTGGATTAATGGTCAATTATCTGATTACATGCACCTACAGTGCTCCAATATCTCTCCAGCCTGATCCAATGGATTTAGAATACCCAAAAACCCCTAAGTAGCCTCTTATGTCTCTTCAAATGGTATTCAGGTGAAGTAGACATGGCCTCCTCTCTTGGTGGCCCTAGGCATCTTTAATCTTCAAACTAGAAAAAATCACTTTTATAAGTGCTTTTCTGCCTCTGAAACCTGCACCAAACTGCCCAGAATATCCAAAAATGTTAGGATAGACTCTTTATGAACCCAATTTGGTCGAAATTTGCTCAAGTTATGGCTTATTCAATTTTCCCTAGGAATACTCCTCTAAAACTGGAGTAACTCCAGTTAACTCCACCAAAATTGGAGGTCGCACCGAATTTCGAGGACTCCGCCAAAGTAACTGCAGAGATAAGCGTGATTAATTAGGGATAAGTGGATTTTAACTATGGGTTAGGCACTAAATGCGTGCTTAAAAAAATATGCTTGATTAATGGATAAGTGCATTTTAATTACAGTTTATGGTTTAATTAACCCGTGTTTAGTGCTAATCTTTTGTGCTTAAGTCCTAGCCCCATTGACAGTTATGCAATAGGTCACGTGGATTGTGCATTAGGGCTGGCCCCCATTTCCTTCTGCCATAAACCAAAGTCGACTTTAAATACATGTGGAGTGTTATGAATGTTAAGTCTTAACACAAAGTGTAGGCAGTAAGGTGTTGCATTTGTGTGGGGGAGGTCGTGGGGTCGAGCCCGACCTCCGCCCGTCCACCACATAAAAAAATTATTCGACCATAATTCCATTTCAGCCTTTGGGAGGGGCACGTGGTGGCCTCCGATCTAGCCATGTGTTATGACTTGATTAGTCCTACCAACACCAATCAAACTGCGCCAAATCACCAAAATTTCAACCAACCACCAACTGACACTTGTCAGCACCTGATTTGACCAACTAAAGGAATATTTCTGGAATATTATTTTTGCTCACTGGGCTGCCTAGTCATCATTTTGTCAATTCTACACAAATTTTAGTTTTTTGTGAAAATGAATAGCAGGCTATAACTTTCACATGTGAAGTCGGTTTTCGATGAAACGAAGTGCACCGAAATCAGGAAGACGAGACCTATCTAGTTGTTCATGTTTCGAGATATTCTGAGCACTTTATTTTAAAAAAAAAAAAATTCCCCCAATTCAGTTTTTTATCAGAATAACAAGATGAGGTTATCCATTAAGATCCCCTATTATGTAAGGGATCCATCAAGAAAGTGTAAAAAATTAAACTCTTTATATTAGTTATCATTATGTTGATATACTTGTGACACTTATGTGCTCATGTCTATATTATATTTATGACAAGGAAATAATGAACATTGTATCAACGAGTATACTAACAAATAACTAGATTCCTTGGTCAAATCATGAGGCACATATGCCACTGAGTGTTGTCTTGGGGTCAAGAAATCACTCAGTGCACACAGTTCAGCTATTAACACCACTAAAGTGCTAGCTAACCACTTATATACATGAAAAAAATAACACATGCCTTCTGGAGGTGTGGTGATATTGGAAGTGTGATGATAATGGAGGTGTGATGATATTGGAGGTGTGATGATGATGTATGTGTGGTGGTAAATAATATTTGTATTGACAAAAGTCTACCAAGATGGTAGTGCGCACACTTGTTGGGAGGCAAGTGAGAGGGGGGGGATTATTGGGACTTGTACGAAAAGACTGTGTGGAGAAATATAACCGCCAATGAGTGCTTTCTTCAACTCAGAACCACTCAGTGAGTTGGATTTGAAGATAGAGCGTCTTAAATACTACATGGAGCATACACAAAATTAAGTGATTTCTTCAGTTGATAAACCACTTAATGCAAAAGCAAAGAGGAAGTCACATAGAGAAGTATTAATTATCAATTTAAAGAAGTTTATATTTAAGTTATGATTTAATATGTTTTAAAGTTTTAATGATTGATATCATGTGAATCATGCACTTTTGATGTAGCTAAATATACTGAAATTTTCAGCTTAAATATGTGAGGCTAACTACAAGCGAAAAATATCAACGTGATAATACTAGAGTGCACAACAATAGCACAATGGAGCTGAAGATATAAGGAATTAAGCCAATGCAATAATACATGAACCTATGATATGCATTGATCACCATATGAGATGTCATGACTAACATGATTGGGTCAATAAAGCAAGGTCGAGAGATGCCTTGGCTAGAAAGACTCTTCCTATGTGAGGAATCATTACTAATGGATGGATATCTAAGAGTCTTGGAGGTAGAGAAGGGGATTCATGAACTTGGAAGGTGTGGGAATAGAAGGAAGAGAAAATTGAAGTAAATCAATTTTAAAAATATAAATATAAATATAAATAAAAAATAAATTAAAAAATAAAAAATAAATAAATTTGTGTGCATACTCAGTGGGATCAAGCATACATTGGGTGTGTCCCATGAAGCAATTAGTTGAACTTGTTTCCGAAAGGAGCCCTGAGCACAATGAACAACATGACTGGACATGACATTTTAAGACACGAGAAATGTTGCTTAGATAAAGAGATGTAAATATAGAGCTTGGTTTTGTTAACATGCTCTATTTTTACGAACACAACGACAACGTTCCTTTAGGGGAGAAGGATTTGCAACATCCCCCTTTACTACCCCTACTTATTATGATGATGACTATGATTGTAATACCAACATGGAAGGACCATGAATAGATGGACCTTTGATTAAACATATAATAATAATTATTAATTAATTAACACAACTGAAGGTTGGACAACTTTACGAATACTTGGCCTAAGGGGAAACTTACTTTCTCACCTATATTTAGTTAAAGTTGATTTAATGCCTAAATCCTACCCACCAACTTGTCTTGCATGAATAGCCACAACCCATACTAGTCAATAAAACACTGAGGTTGTTCAAATACTTGAGGTACAGTTATCTGACAAAATATTATACAATGTGATTGGACCTAAACTAAAGTAGGAAGAACTCATCATCTAATGTTACACAAGTGAAGGAATGGAGTGCCACCATCACCTCAAGAGGAGAAGGTGGAATAATAGACAAAACCACCTCCCAATAGATGAAGGTACATGATCAGATGGTTGGTAAAAAGAGGGGAAGCGGTGCCCATTCAAGGGATTGACTAGGGAGCACAAGAGGAAAAGGACAAGAAGCACAAGGTTAGGATTTCGGTGCCATAGGATAAGATAACAAGAAAGTGCGTTAGACACTGGGAGGTTGGGAGTGGTAAATTTGGGGTAAGACATATTCTCGTGTTCCTGATGCTTTTTCATTGATTTGATAACATGTTATTTATGATCTGGTGAATCATTTGTGTGATTATGCCTTATAAATAGTGATATCTTTATCTGAACCCATGTGGCATATGCAAACTTCAGTGAGTGAATGGACTGTTGATTACTAGTTTTTGAGTTGACGAAGCACAGGAACAATGGAATCCATCTCTTGAAATTGTGTTCAACCATTGATGTGAACCCATTTACCTATGTAAGCATCACCCATAGACCCTGGATTTATTTTGGGGGTGGTCAGTTGCAAGAAAGAGTACAGTGTATTTGACCTGTGGTTGGGTGGAGAGTGGAAGTCCCTCCTTTAGTTTCCAACTGAATCAACGCATTTATATAAGTATTCTTATTTAATTACAGGTTGTTTGGCATGTCATTGATTTTTGACCTATAGTCACTAAGTACTAACTGTAATATCTTCAACATCAATTATCTTTATATTTTTTAAATTTGGGCAACTCGTTGTTGTGACCATGTTTATGGGTGACCTCCTTAGCAGTTCAATTTGTGTGATATGTATATGGAATGGGTCTAGCTATAAATTTTATTGAGATATTAGTATGATTATGAGTTTCAAATAGCTTTCAGGATACATCGCATTTATGATAGTTAGATGATCGACATTTCAAACCCATAATCATGGTTCATCTTTAGGATACAATGATTATGAGTTGTTTTCATGAATGTGCTTGGATGTTTAATATGTTTTATCTAACCCGGTAAACATTGTCAATGAGGGAATGTGGTATTTTTGTTGTATTTAATGAGATGCCAAAATGAATTCTATCATGCTTGTGAAGGCTGACATATCCCCATGTTTACTGATGTGTTCCTATATGCTAGAGTTAATTGTGGGAGTATGCATGGTCACTTAATGTACTCAATTAATTTCTATAGTGTGTAAAATTCCATTGTTTGACCTAGTTATGGACATTTGACTGACCAAGAATTTTATTGTATTTGTTGCATAATATATTAGTGAACTTGATAGAGTGGGTCGAGACCCATAATGTGGGATTCATATGTTGGTGTTGTGTTTAAGAGTTGCTAAGTCATGTTCACTATGGCTTGGGCCTATTCAATCAATGTTAGCAAGTGTGAGGTTGGATTCGTCTAAGTAATATGGTCATGTATATGCCTAAAATGTTGGCATGGGAATGAAGGTTTCATTCCTGACATGGTCGTGGTTTGAGCAACACCTGACTGTGAGGAATACTTGGCATGCCAACAAAACTATTAAACCTTCCACGTCTAATTATCGTAGAGATTCGAGTTTTTATATGAGTGTGGGACATAAATAGTTCTATTACCCAACATGAAATTTAATACCATGCCATGTTGCGATTGGCGTAATATCTTGTTGTACTGTGGAACTATTAACGGGAGGAATGGGGCACGAGGGGAAATATTTCCTGTTATCAAATGAGAAAAATTATGTATCGGGGGACATGAAAAAGTATGTCCTAGGAAATGAGAGTATCCCTGTTACCCAGTGTGAATATTCATGTCACATCGCGCCCTTCCACCCTCGAAAACTAGCATGTGATGGTCAAGTATTGTTGATAAAAGGTGTAGGATGGAGTCCCCCCCTCTTCCACTTATCGTGTGATTTATTTTCGTGCTCACCCCTAATTAGCTTAAGGATTGGTTGTGGCATAAAGGAAAAATGGAAATATCTTCATCCCAAGGAATGGAGAAATGAATTTGATAGTTGACGGGGAAATTGTGTTTCATACCTCTAGCCCTGTGGGACCCCTTAATGATGCTTGAGGTGACATATGCCATGTAGCCTGGGCAAGGCTACATGGATGCTTCTCGGTGGGTGATGTGGAATATTGTTGACATGGTGGTGCCTATGAGGTGTGACACATGGAATATGGAATTGACCTTGTTGGATGTGTTAGGATGAATTCTAATAGCAAGTGTACGAAAAAATCTCACTTTAGCTGTGCATAACAAACAACCCTAACATCAAAGATGGCTACCAATTTCTTTAGATCTGCAGTTAGTTGACCAAGATAAATGCTACAAAATCTAGATCTATGCAGTAAAAGACATTAAGTAGTGAATAAAAATCAAGAGTCACTCCATGCATCCAATAGACAAGACAAGGATATTTTTAAAGAATTTTTGTATTTTTTGACACCTAGGAAGGGAACATAGTGTAATATCCCTAGCTTAAGCCACCGTAAAAACTATCGTAAAATGAAGATTGTTATATAATTAAATATTATTAATTATTATATTGATATTACATGAAGAATATTCTTGTAATTATTAATTATAGGAATATTGGAAGAATTATTTCTTAATTATTTTATTTAGAATAATTTATATTATTTTATAGAAATAAATTATATTTCCAAGTTGGTATCTTTTATGAGTTTTAGAAATAATGAGCAATAGCTTTGGAAAAACTATGGATAAGTGATATTTTTCTCATAGAGAAAAAGCAAATCTACCTTTAAAAGAAAATCATGAGAGATTTATGGAATGATTTTGTGATTTAGGAAAAATCAGATTTATGGATGCTTTATGGAATGTTTTTATGATTTAGAAAAGCTGGAATGTTTTTATGATTTAGAAAAGTTATTCCATTTTCTTAATTCTATTTATTGTAAGCCTATGAGAAAAATAGATGGAGGGGAATGAAAGAATACATGGAGAATGGAGCCAAGGAAGAGGAAGAAGGGATTCCAAACATGCATCAAAAGATAAGTAACTATGTTCTTTAAAAATTCTTTTCTTTGCATATGGGGCATGATGATATAATAATTGGATTTATTGCTAGGAAAAATTCATATGATAAACAATCAAGATTAATTCTTGATAAAACCTCTATATAGTTTTGTGGATAGAGGAATAAGTATTTATTCATTGAATTCTTAGAAGAATTCATGTGTTGTGAATTCATAAAAGTTTTTCATGGCTAAATAATTATGTGAATTGCATGAGTTATTGGAAAATAGGGTCTAAATATGACTTTGTATCTCTCAAACTGAAATAGATATGAAAAAAGTGAAATAGGTTTTTGTAAAAGAGGATGTTAAGACCAAAATCTTCTTTCAGATTTTAAAAATTAGTTTCCCATGTCTCGAAAATCGTGTCCATAATTGATGACAAAAATAGGGGATTAATTAATATTTAATTCTCGAAAAATGAGCTCCAAATATTTGTTCAAATATTCCAAACCGTAACACCTGTGTAAAAACTGAGAGAATTTATTTTTAATGAGCCCGTTAGCAACAAAAATCTCTTTGGTTTTTCCAAAAATCATTTCCATTTGGTTGGAAACTGTGTCCAAATTTTATGACAAAAACAGGAAATTATTTAATATTTAAATATGGAAAAATAGGCAGCAAAGATTCATTCGAATCTTAAAAACCGTGACATTTGTGAAAAAAATGAGAGAGGTTATTTTTAATAAGTATGTTCCAAACAAAAACCTCCTTTGGTTTTATGTAATTCGTTTCCATATGTTCATAATATGTGTCCAAAGTTGATGGCTAAAACAGAAACAAAATAGAGTAAAATAGAGTGCTTCTAATTGATATTTCAATGAGATAAAAATAATTGTTTATATACATATAGACATAATAATTATGTTAATAATTCTTTAAAAGGAATTAAGTTATTTATTTTAAGAGATTACCAAGTATGTTCTCATGATGCATATGCATTAAAAGTTAAGAGAAATATTGGACTCTTGAAGAGAGTATGTGCTTAGGTGCACTTGAATAATATCTAGTATATTTGATCTACTAGAAATTATTATGTGATTTTACATGCATGAAGAGCTTGAGTCATGTAAAAAGATATAAATAACTTATGTGAGGGGTATCTCACATAAAACCCTTTGCGTAAAAGGCAATTGGCTTTGTTATTTGAGAATGATTTGTTATTTATGTTATTTCTTGAGGAAATATTACAAATCTCTCTGGTGTGTGAAATAATAAGAAAATATTTCATGCATAATAGCTAGTGAGTTAGCTATATTTTGGAAAAAGAATAACTAGGGTGTAAAAATCCGTGGAAAATAAATATTTATATTTGTATGCAAGGAAGCAATTATTGTGTTAGAACTTTTAAAAAATAATTGAACAGAAAATTATATCCTTGTATGCATTATTGGATTAGATTCTTGGAGAGTAAAAAGAGTAATCACATGCTTTATTATGTAATATTATTTAGAGAAACATAAATTCTTGCATGTATGGGAAAAGTATAGTTTTGGGTATTAAATTTCTAGAGAAAAGGAAGATGCAATCACATAATATTTATTGTGTTAGTCTTCTTTTGGGAAAAATAATATGTATTTTGCTAACCTAAAGGGATTAGCTATGGTATTAGCTTTATTTTGAGAATATTATGCATAGTTATGGCGTTATAATTTTTGGATGAGATGGAAATGTCCCTTTGCATGCATGAAAGAATAAGTGGTATGAGTTTGACCCCTTAGAAAAGAAATGCGTTTATTTTTCCATGAAATATTTATTTAGTTTCTTTCATAAAGAAATATATGTTTTACATGCAGAAAGAACAAGATATGTTATTGCATGCACAAAACTATAACTAGTATGTTAACTTTGTTTGAAATAGAGTTGGCATTATTATACATAATAACCATTATGAATAGCTCTTGGGTGGAAAAGATGTTTTTGGAAAAGAACATGCATTCACATGCATAAGTATAAGATCTATTGCATTAATCCCTTTTGAAAAGAAAACATAAGAGTAGGCAAAAAGAGAAATTGCTTGTTGGGTTAGTTACCTTCAAATCTTGTTATGCATTTGCATGCACAATATTATTATATAGTATGTTATCTTTCCTTTGGAAACAATATGAAAGTGCATGCGAGATTTTGTTAGCGGTTGTTAAAAAGATGATGCTTGATAGTGATTTATTTGTTACTAATGCATGTGAAATGATGTTAAAGAAAGCATTTCATGTCAACTTGGTTATGTTTTATACATCCATGCCAATATTTGTTGAAGTGTCACAAATAGAGATTGATTATTGGTTTATTAATACTTTATCTAATCATGATATCAAGTGTGTTGGCAACAGCAATGGCAGGAAAGAAGGGTGACTTGAGAAAAGGATTTTTCAAGTTTAACATTGTGGAAGATAAAGATTTGTTAGTCCATGCAGGTTTAGTAGTTCCAACTGCAGGATGACCAACTGAAGGAAACAACCCTATTGCAAAGATTGAGACTGATGATCCATGGGTAAATGATATCATGATGGTTGTAATAGCTTGTAACTAGTTATGTTTCACTTAAGATTATTTTTCTATGTAATTTTTATGACAATGGTCAAGGGATGGAGTCCCTTATAACCATTGAGTGAGGGGTGACAACCCTCACGAGCGTTTAATAATAAAATTAAATGTTTGCTGGTATTCACCCTACGGGGTTTCCAGGGTATATCGGTGTCTAATGATGTGATTGTTCATTGTGTAATTTTCATGATGTGATGTTTATATTATCAATTATATGATTTACTAATTGATTTAAAATGATCATGGGATCAATGCATAGTTATAATAGGAAATTTAAGTCAATATGCTACAACAAGGAGAGTTAATGGTTGTGTAATTCACTATGATTTTTCCTAAATATCTCTCTAGGTGATTATGATGGTTATTCTAATGGTTAATGAAGGAATATGGAAGGTAAATCAGAAAGTTACACATTCGTAAATGTTGAAAAAATTTCCTAACTTCATGCATTTTCCTGTGAAGTTATCAGGGTATGTTATACATAGAAAGATGTTACCAGACCCCCTCAATGGGATGGTTTCTTGTAAGTCCTCATCACTTCAGCTCTAATATCTCTCTCTCTTGATGGTGTAGAAAACTCAAACAAAAAAATGGAACTCAAAGGGAGCTCACAAGAAAAATGGTAGAAAAATATGACAATGATGGAGGATCAAAGTCAGACCAAAAGTATAGATCCAGAGTGATCTTTAGGCAACAAAAGGTAGTGAGTGAATGGAAAAAACTTTCTATTTATAACAAAATATTGATTTAGTCTAGATATTGGTGCATAATTAAAATATTATTAACCAAATCTAGATCTAACTTTTATGTAATATTTTATTATATTTGTTGGAGGAAAAAAAATTTTGAATTTGGTCAAATCCCTTTATTTGTAAATAATAAATAAATAAATGATTTATTTATTATTTGAAGGATGTGGTTGAGTAATAATTAAATAAATAATGATTTATTAAATTATTTATAAATGATTTAGTCATATTTAACAAGGAATATTATTTAAATAAGGTTTAAATAATTATGCCTAGAAAATAATAAGATAAATAATTATTTATCTAATTAATTTTCCTGTTTTGGGTTAAATATGACCAGGAATATTAATTAAACTATTGTTTAACTAATTATTCCTTGAGGAAAATCAAACAAATGTGGATTTATTCAATATTTCCTCATGGGGTTTCCTGTTTAGACCTTAAACAACTTAATAAATATGGATTACTAAGTTATTTTTCATAGTGAAAGCAATTTTACTTAGGGTAAAATTGGTCTTACATGGTGTACTTTGATCCATCTAATTGTAACAGGTTGAATGACCAAAAATTGGTGTAACAGATTTCTCCCCAGCGTGCAAGCATTAGGAACTAATCGTATGACCGAAGTACGTTGTAAGAACTCAATCACTAGACACCGAAGGGGAAGTTAGAGAGAGAAATATAAGGTAGACCAAAGCGCTAGAGGACTAGACCCTAAGGAGGAAAGACTTACAGGTGCAACAAGTCTCTTTTATGAGTGAGTACCTATGCTATAGGTGGCGGGGGAGACATACCTAAGCTCGCCAAGACAAAGTACAAAGAATAATGTGTCTAGTAAACAAAGGACTGAACTATATGGTACATGCTAGCATAAACATGAGCCAGATAAAAACATGATAATGAATCTCACATACATACTGTGCCTTGGATAACAGCCAAGACTTATATAATAATATCTGAGTACATGAGATGTAAGTACAACTAAATTACCCCTGTAAATAGGAAAGGGCTCTGAAAATCTGACTGATACATGCAAACTAAAAGGCATTGCAAGCGGCTGAGGCCGACACCATCAAATCTATGGAGCTGCATCAAAGGTTGTAATGAAGAGGTCATCTGGGCATGTGGGGGGCTACCTGAAGGGCCACCCCCTCATGAGGTCTGAAACATCTCACACACACCCGAGAATCACCGGTACAATCTGCGACATCACTACACTATCAAGTATACGAATCTCGACCATGTCGTAAGGAGCTAGAACTGAGAAACAATCAAATCAAAGGGAAATAAGGAGTCCCTTTGCCCTATCTATGGCACCAAACAAGAGTGGAAGCTATAACCAAGGTCCACCGCCCTTTAGACCTGTCTTCTAGAATGAATGAACTGATGTCGACAGAAGGAGGTCCGCCATAGGTGAGGCAATAAGGGATCCTCAATTAAGGCAAGAGATAAAATAGTAGAGCAACTAACAGACTGACACCAGGGATGATGGTGGAATGGGGGTGTTGAGTAGCAATTTTATGACTTCCCTCATTATAGCATGAAGGGCATGGATGACTTGGCAACAACTAACATAATATCAAAGAGGACAGGGGATAGTAGGATTGAAGGCCATGATGTGCGACACGAGAGAGGAACCAAGCAATGAAGGATGGAGGACTATAGCGGGATATAAAGGGACTGGGGATAGACTCCATGGATGAGATGATGACTCAACTCGGATGCTCTAAACAAGGGCGACTCGATGATGCTGCCACACAGAAAAGGTCTAGTGGAGACCATGAAAACATGAGTACAAGATGGTTACTCATGACGAAAATCGACACGAGCATGGAAAAGTATGGAGGAAAAGTGGTGCCCCAAGTACAAGTGTTGCAAGTGAAGAAATTTGATTTTGAGGAGCAGTGAAGTGACCCTTCTTGGAAAAAAAATTCGTGGTGAAGTGTCAAAACACAAAAAACTAGCATATACCCATTTGAGAGCTCAGTGAGAGCTTTCCAACGGTACAGACGGTTTGTCAAACTCAGCTACGGTTTGGCCGCAGCAGGCGAAAGAAAAATTTGGGGTTTCTCTTTTAATAAGGCATTTTCCCTCCAAATTCACTCATTTGCAAGTGTAGTTGTGGTGAATGTAGAGAGGAGAGAAGGCCCTAAATCTTGCGGCGATCGTAGCGGACAAACCGACTGTTGGAATTGAGATCCGTCAGTTGCAGGTAAGAGGTCTAACCCTACTCTTTCATTTCAGTGCTTTGAAAGTTCATTTTAGGTGCCCAGAGCTCAGGAACAAACCCCTGCTCCTTTTCACGGCTCGGTCACACTTTTTGGGGCAATATCTGTGATGTGGGTAGCAGGTTTTGGGTAGAAAAGTGTGACCTATCCCGAGATTTTTTTTGAAAAGTGCGACCTGATAGAGAGGGGTTTTCTTGTGTTGTTTTGTGGCTGAGAGCTAGGTTTTTATGTTTGAATGCAGTCTTTCCTTTTTGTACTCTGACAAATAAGATGGTTTTGTGAAGATATGGCAGAATTGCAGATCAACTGGAGAGAGAGAGACCTGGGCACATTACGGTTGGAGATCTGGGAGGATCATGGTGTCCGTAGTGCATTGGCCAGGTTTGGGGTCCTGAAGTTTGTGGAGAACCCTTTGATGAGAGCTGGGGAGCCCTTGTTGGCCCAGATTGTCATTTATTGGGATCTGGACCATGAGGTCTTTATAGTGCAGGGGCACCGGATTGAGTTGACGATCTAGGATATATATTTTCTGACTGGTCTCCCACCACTTGGGATGGTGAGGAATACTCTGCCAGTGTTACCGCGAGGATGGAACATCATGGAGTTTGTAGAGCGCCATTGTCGACCAGATCTCCATGTCAAGGGGACACGGATACCCATCAAGGATCTAGAGAGGTTAGAGACTCGTGCAGTGGCTGCAGCAGTGTTGTGGATCCTGGGCAACCAAGCACTCCACCACATCACTGGAGGGCAGATGATGCTTGTTGAGAGTGTGTTGAGTGGGACCTACTATGGGTGGGCCCAGATGATTATGTCGTCATTGAAACGATAGTTGTCGTTATGCAAGCGGAAAGTGAACCATGACTGTGCATATGGTACAGTGTTGTGCTCGCTCTTCTTTGAGAATATCTCGACACTTCGACCTCGCATACAGATCCAAGATGGGAGCCCGAGGGAGCCCAGAATGCACCAGTGGAGGCGGCTACTGTGTAGAGGGGGAGGTGGGGTGGTCATACGGGTGTTTCGACCCAAGTTATTTGCCCATTGGGATCATGTGCCAATGTACATAGACGACTATCCCTATATTGGGATGAGTTATCGTGGGGACCCGGACTTGCAACTGTCGCCTGGTCGAGTATGGGGGCCCAATGGTAAGTGAAAATTTTCTAATCTTTTATGTGCATTTTAAAGTTTCAGAATATTGTATATGGTACTGATTCTTTCACTTTTGGTATGCAGATACAACACCGGTAAAACCAGTTGGGTATATGGGACGGCCTGCAGTATCAGGCGCTGCAGGACCTAGCAGAGCGACATCTGTCATAGATGTGAGAGGCTTCTGATCTGTGTTTCAGAGCGCGGCTGGCAAGACTTGGATGACCATTGCATAGAGCCATGTATTGATCTACCCTCAGATTGGCGAGGGGTCATGCGGATCATGGCAATGGCCGGACAGGGGATGCGTGATCTACGATCTGCAGGAGCAGAGCCATTGGCTCAGGATACTCCAGATAGTGATTAGGTGTAGGGGTAGGTGGTACCCCCAATTTTGATTTTTTGTAACATGCTATGGGCATGTCATATTTATTAGAGTTAATGGACTCTAAAACATTTTATACAACACATATGATGGATATGCATCGTTTTGATGGTTTTATGTTATTGTCTTGTGTTAAATGCGTGTGCTAAGTGCCAATCTAGAATATTGTTTGTAATGCTATCTACGTAGTGATTTTGTGCTCTAGGTACATGACTGAATGTAATGATTTCAAATTCACGCATCAAAAGCTTCACTCGTAAATATTTATAAAAAGGATAGGATTATGCACACGATAGACACCATTCAATTCCATGACAAGAAGCAGGGAATCTAAAAGAACATGAAGGTGGAAGATGCGATGGGAAAGGGAATCGACTAATAAACCTCGCACTGCATCATATTCAACTTGGTTATTAGTGGCAGTACCAATGCATACGTCGTTCGAGAGAACAAGCGAATGTAAGGGGGTAAAAATGGCCCAACCTGCCGAGGCTAGATTTCGGGAGTAGTGACTTGCACCATCGGCATAACAGATATAAGGTAAGGATGGGGGGTCCATCTGAAAGGTGCCACAAGACAACAAATGGGAGGATGATGAACAATTTTTGCAACCTAAGCGCAAAGTAGAAATCGAACATACACTACTAGAGGGAGTGCTCTGGATAGGATGTCTACCACCCGCACACCGACGAGTAGTTGGTGTGTGGGAGCTACCTGGGGGGCAACTTGTGCTCAAGCTACGAAATTCACCATAGACACGGATGGTGCCATTCCATTTATGGGAAGGAAAGATGAACTCATGGGTGGAAAAGGCTTCCATGATGTCATCATCACAGTAGAAGATGGGATGACTGGAGGAAGGGAGACCACGTGACGTGGCAAAGATACCTGACTCATCATCATGAGAAGAAAGGTTCACATGCGCAACGTCACGGGGGGGTGACGGAAGAACAATCAGATAAGGGATCCACTGATGTTGAGCCCAGGGTGATCGCTAAAGGGGGGTCAAGCGAAACAGCAGGGGAAGTCTCATAGGGAGCTTCCACCGTGGATCTCATGAATGATGATAGGTAGAGGATGGTGGCCGCAGGCTCTGTCATCTTGACATCAGGAGGGGGAATGTCAATGGGAGCGGGTAAATCCTCAAGCTGGCCCAACATATATTGCGCAAGGATGGGAGAGGCGAACTAGTTTTGTTCAATCTCGTACTCTTGAACTACCTCCAAAGAGGCGCGGTAATGTGTGAGGCGGGGAAAACAGTGGGTATAATGGCCATGGAGATCACACAAAGCACAAGGTTGGTTGGTGTGAATAGTCTTAGGGTTCTTGGCTACAGTTGAGGAAGAAACAGAGGCTTCAGGGACCGAAGACTCAGGGAACGCAACATTAACCATGGGCTTGATACGAGGAAATTCAGGACAATGATGGGTGGCATGACTGACAAAATCACACAAAGCACAATGTTGCGGAGGTTGAGGAGGAGTAGGGTCAGTCGGGTCAGCCTTGACTTTAGGTGCCTTCTTGCGAGCTTTGCCCCCTTCACCCAAAGCTGTCGCAACAGGAGTAGGTTCATGTTGAGGTGTCTAAGGAACGGTAGCAGAGGGAGGGGTCATGGAGGCCAGTTGAACCGGGGTCAAACCAAGATAAGGTTTGGGCTGACTAAGCAGGATAGTGGCTGGGGGATCAATGCACCATACTGGGATCCCCAGGGTCAAGTTAGGAATGGATAACGTAGCCATAACAGGTACCAAAAACACTCGAGGAGGAGGAGCTAGGAACGGTATTTGACCGGAGGGGTAATGGCCATGCGGGACAGCTCCGAGATGGTTAAGGCCGGGAGAAACTGTGACAGGAGGGTAGAGAGGCTCATGGGTACCATCTGTAGATGAGGGGCCTTTAGGAGGGGGTCCTGAAGGCTGAATCGAGGTGCTAGGAGCACGTTGCGGAGGGCGGGGCTGCTGACTAGTCGAAGCGGGCCGCTTGAGGGAAGCCCGAGACGATTGCATCATGAAAATGTTCGATGAAATGGGATCAGAGATAGGAGGAGGAAGACCAAGGAAATAACCAAGCAAATAGGAGTCTTTGTAGACTCTAAGTGAGCCACTAGTCAAAGGTTCAACAGTTTGCTTATTCGCCACTGAAGAGATGATGGACTCAGGGGATGTCTGAGACTTCAATTCATAATATGTCAACTGGTCGATGGTGACTATCTTTCCCTTATGAGGAAAGGACATCTTACGATGAACCACAGATGGGACAGTAGACATCGCATAAGTGTAGCTACGACCCAATAGAATGTTGTAACCTAAGGGGGCATCAATGACTTCTACGTCAACACAAACAGTCTTACCCGCAAGAGTAATAGGAAAATTGCGGAACAGGCCAATGGGTTGGGAAGAGTGGCCATCCCATGCTCAGAGGGTGATAGTGGAAGGGGCCAACTCAGGGGATCCGAGTTGCTTCCAAACCAAAGTAGACATCACACCGGTGGATGCCTTCTCATCAATGATACAACGGGAGACGTTGGCATTCCGGATATTGACGGGGACTTGGAAGGCGACGGAAGCAGGAAGGGGAGGATGTTCTGACCGGTCAACATCGAATATGATCAAACAATCATTTGAAGGATCCACAGCACCATGGCAGTTAAGAATGACCAAACCTCCAAGTAATGACCAAAGGAAATCAAATTAAGAATTTCTCAAAAAAGAGACTCAAAACACCCAATGAACTTAACGGAGATTGATGAGATGAAAAATTTGCTGAAAGAAAATCATAAACAAGGCTTTTTGACAGAAAAATACAGATCTGGGTAGATGCTAAGAATCCTAAATTAAATCTAGACTAAGCCTGAAAAGGAAATTTTAAGTTTTCATAAAAATTTCCCAAGGTCCGCAGGCTCTAGAGTAAACAGGTGTGGTACCGCACTGGTTACTCAAGAAAATTGCAGAGATGACCGCACTGTGCGTGAATGCAAAGTGCGGAGATCAGAAAACTTCAAGAAAACAAACGTTTTCAAAACTTTTCAAGTACAGAAAAATTAAACTAAGCCACCCAAACCAGTATACATCAATCAAGAACCAGAAAAATCATTTTCTCAAGTCAAAACAAAAGGAAAACCAAAAATCCAATCATTGCCTATTGGAGTCGCCAATTTGTTGGACGGATAAGTCTTTCTTGCAGACAAGACAGACCTCCCAAGTGTCCTACAGACAGCTAGCAACAAACAAACAATTAAATCTATCTTTCTCTAGATATATCGCGATTCATAATCAAATGTTATAAAGGTTTGACGATCTTACCTTTGATCCAACGCTTGTTTGTAGTAGTCATCCTTCAGTCGCCTGAAAGAGCTGCCTTCGAAGATCTGCAATCACAAACAAACAAACATCAAATAGCACCTGCATAGGATATATTCATGAATCATATCTATTATGGTGATCAAGGAATCCATAAAATAAACCAATCAATTGACAGCTTATTGAGAAAAACATACTTATTTGTATTAACTTTGAATAGTAAGAAAAACCTTACAACCGTGTCCGCCTTGATGTTGTACAGGTCTTCCTGGGGTCCGAAGCAGGAATCTCCTTTACTCTGACAAGCCTTGCACTCTTCCAACCAAGATACATACAAGTATGTAATCTTTCCCACATAAAATCTCAGCTAAAAGGGTCTAAGTTCTAATAGCACTTCACCTCAAATAATACTAAAGCTTGAACTCCCTTTGAGGCTGCCCTGTGCCTCTTTTTATAGTGAAAGAGAGGAGGTTACAGCTCCAAACAAGAAGGGATAGAATCCTCCTTTAAAGGGATTAGCTCCTTACATCAAGGGGTTAGCTCCTTAATGGATGGGATGCATGAACCTGAAAAAAGCGGACTTTCCACCGCAGGAATGTTTCTAGAAGCTTCCAAAAATGACTCAAAATTAACTTCTAGACTTTACTTGCGCCTTTTTTTATCTTTTACAGGGCTCCGTACTTTTAATGAATAAAAAGTGCGGTACGTACCGCAGTTTTCCTTTACAAAAGGTGCGATACCGCAAGTAAAGCTAAGAGAAAGTGCGGTACAAGTGTTTTAAGGACTTTTATGAGATTTTCTCTTATTTTCAAGGCTTGATATTAGGAACTGATGTGTTTAGACTTGCAAGGGAGAAATGTATGAGTGATAATGAGCTCATACGGACAACAAAATGTCAAGGTGAAAATTTTCAGTGTAACAAATTGCCCCCTAAAGTGCGAAGTCTGAGAATATTCGAAGAGTGATGTGCTTTATCATTTCAAGGATCAGCCTGTGGACACCCCAGTCGGAACCCTATAAAAACATTCAACGCAACACACACACACACACACACACATATATATATATATATCATCACTGAGGTAGGCATTCCCATACGATCAAATTCAACTAAACTTGTTTCCGATACAGTAAATGATTTTAATATTACACTTGCCATAATAAAAGATGGACGCAGCCATCCGTAATGAATAGTAATGAATAGTCTACTGCATAATGAATAATAAAACTCCTCGCAGCTTGGATGGTGGAAACTAGATCCAAGGTCTTGATTTTTGCTTCCCGAACTAGTATGATTCTATCCATGCGATTAAATGTGTTGAAGTCGAACATGGTAGAACCCACTTGATTACCAGTCAATGATGTGAACTATTAACAATTGTGAGAGAAACCACCAATAATGAAAATGGCTCTCAAAGTACTCATTACAATCCATGAAATGTGAATAAGTGATCTGAAGTCGA
Organism: Pinus albicaulis; assembly: GCA_034641835.2. Taxonomy (NCBI): domain Eukaryota; kingdom Viridiplantae; phylum Streptophyta; class Pinopsida; order Pinales; family Pinaceae; genus Pinus; species Pinus albicaulis. The sequence goes on along the minus strand of CM076572.1, from coordinate 796,913,334 downwards.
ACATTTCACGGAATCGTTCGATCAAAGGTCAATGATGCAACCTGTCGTCCAAGGCGAGAAACCTGCCATTAAGGCATGCAGATTCCAAGGTACTGATGGATTCTAGATCAACTTCCTAGATGATGAGCTGTCGTCGATAGAAACCGATCCGTCGTAAGCAAGCTCACGACACGAAACCATAGATCAAGTTTTGAAGAAATTTTTGCAAGGACTGACTCAGGGATGGTCAATGCGAATAGAGACAAATGTTTGCAGATGAATGATTTGTTTGACTATCCTCTTGAACACATAAAAACACTGCAAATGGTTTGGTGACAATTTCCCTAAGCTAATACCCAAAAACCGGCTGAAGACCTTCAATATGGCTTGATTAACTGATAGGCAAAGGATTTCCCAACCTAGGTAGAAGTGTGACAAAAATTGTCGTGTTCAAGAGTACTTTAATGCTTTTACAAATCAAAGTGTAACAAACGAATCTATTTTTCTCTCTTTTCCCCTACCATTTATGGCAAGTACCTCTTTATTTTTAACAAGCTTGAGGAGATAACATTTGCTTGTTTATAAGCTCATCCTTCGGATGAGTCCAACTTAGTTTAAAATCGAACCCTAAGAAGGAGTGGTCTGTTCCTGTTTGTAATCGACAGGTCCTTTACTGTTAAATTTTGACGAGTCCAGTATAGGAGAAACTCGGTGTTTTTCATTTTTAGGGAGTCAAAAGAAAAAACTTAAGAAAACTCCATGGGTGTAATTTTTCGTAAATTTAGTCTCTCAGGCCCGAAAAATGATAAAATAATGCGAGAGATAACTCTATTGACCATGATTAGTCAACATATACCTTTTTCGTAAATAGTCCATTTCAGTCCGGAAAAGGGGTAAACTTATACTGAAGGGATGACCGTTCATTTCCTTTAATGAGTTAGAATAGTCAAGTACTCGACAATCTTTTCATTTTTAGAGATTTTGAAAAGGGCTTAAAAGAGGACTCTAGATTTCGCTTTTTCTGTAAGTTTTAACGAGTTCGAAAAAGTGATAAAAGTATACTCATCATTGTCACTTTTTCGTAAGTTTTAACGAGTTCGAAAAAGGGATAAAAATGTACTCATATGGCTGACTTTCAATTCAATTAATGAGCAGGAAAAGATGGAAAGAACTCAGCATTTTCATGTGTTTTACGAGAATTAAAGATAGCAAAATAATCTCGGGATTTTCATGAGTTTAACGAGTCTTGAAAATAATAACCGAAATTGACTCAAGATAGGTTTCATTTTTATACAAGCTTGAAACATAGGAAAAATTATGCTTGAAAAAGGGGTTTGTTTCATTTTTACACAAGCTTGAAACAGAGAAATTGTGCTTGAGATTGGTTTGTTTCATTTTTACACAAGCTTGAAACAAAGGAAAAATCATGCTTAAGATAAATTTCTAATGCCCCCCAAGTGTAATTGCTATAGCGCATGCCCCCCAAACTTCATTTCATTCAAATAGATAGACTATTGGTAATTAATAGCTAGATGGAATGAAGGTTCATTTACGAGATCATATGAAAGACCCGAGCTAAAACTATAAGAAAATTATGCAAAAACTGAAATAACTAACCTAAATATACGACTTAACATTTATGAGATCTAGTCAAAGACTCGACTCAATTAGGGGAGGATTTGTTTCATTTTTTAACGAGCTTGACACAGGAAAAGAACTATGCTCATGGCAACGTGTTTCATTTTTTAACGAGGTTGACACAGTAACGGGAACTATCCTCACCTACATGTTTCATTTTTTAACGAGGTTGACACAGTAAAAGAAATGTCCTCAAATCTACTCTCTACAATCTACCTATATAACCTATTGATTCATTTTTTAATGAGGTTGACACAGGAAAATAATTGTCCTCATGGCCCAATGATTCATTTTTTAACGAGGTTGACACAGTAAAAGGAACTTTCCTCTTGATCCACTGATTCATTTTTAACGAGTTTGACACAGTAAAAGGAACTTTCCTCATACCCGATTCATTTTTTTACAAGGTTAACTCAGTAACAGGAACCATCCTCAGAAACTACTTATTTCTAATCTACCTACATAACCCACTGATTCATTTTTTAATGAAGTTGACACGAGAAAATAACTCTCCTCATACCTGATTCATTTTTTAACGAGGTTGACTCAGTAACAGGAACTGTCCTCTAGGAACCTGTTTCATTTTTTAACGAGGTTGGCACAGGAAAAGGAACTATCCTCGCCAAACCTCTTGATCATGGCTTCCAAAAGGAAGAAACACATGTCAAGGGACGCACCTCAATCATGGCTTCTAAGAGGTCTTCATCAGATTGAAGAACAATTCCCTGGAAGGAACACATGTCAAGGGACTCAAAAGGGATAGGAACATCGCGTTCAAATAATCCCATAGAGTTTTCCATGTCAATTACCGGATCTAAGTCAAAGGAAGTCGAGCAAACATTGAGAGGTTCGCTTGCATCGGTAATTGAAAACATGGGACTGGTTGCCACATAATTAACTCGTGGCGGAGTAGATACCACTTTAGTATGAGGAACATTCAGGGATGTCGGATTATTGGTAGTCGAATCAAGACTAAGGAACGAAAGCTGGTCTACAGTCACAATATTTCCATTGTGAGGGAAAGACATTACGCGAAAGAGTGTCAATACGATAACTTTCATTGCATATACATAGTCTCACCCAAGGAGTAAATTGAAATCCAAGGGGCCTCGAACTAACATAAGATCGATACAGACAGTTTTACCTTCCAAAGTAATAGAAAACTTAGGAAGGATCCCTAAAGGTTCACTAATGGTTCTATTAAAATCTTTCAGATTCTGCGTAACAGGAACAAGCTGAGGGGAACCCAAAGCTTTCCAAGCAGTTGAGGATAAACTACTAACAGAAGCACCTTCATCTACATGTGTGCAGCATATATTCTTACGACAAGCCTGCACAATGATTTGGAAAGGGATGGAAGAAGGAAGACAAGGTTCTGTCAGTCTATTCCAATCAAAGGAAAAGACCTCTGGACTTGGAGGGGGTTCTGTAGAAACAGGTGAAATGCCCCCTGGCATAGAAGAATCTGATGTAACAAGAAGAACTGGAGCGGTATGAAGTTCACTCTCTTCAGGGAGAGTGGGATCGACCGAATGTGAAATCGAATCGACCACTTGATCAACTAAAGGATCATCAACCTGAGTGATATGAGTTTCACTCTTCAATGGAAGAGTGGGATCGACTGTACTTGGAATTAGATGAACCCCTCCGTCAGTTGACGGTAGGTTGGGAGAAAGTTTACGGTAACCAGTTGGAAGTTCTTGATGTGGAACAGTAATGTTTTCCAACAATTTTGAGGCTTCATCCATGTGAGGGAAAATGTGATTTTGATGAATCCCTTTGCATAACCTACAAGGAAACCTAACTTTACCCTTTTTCCCAAGAACCTGACTATCACTGGTTGATGGATCAACGGTAAGTTGATGAGATTTTTCTGACCATGCTTCCAAGACCTTTGGAATACCAGGACAATTGATAAGGAAGTGGTCACCCTTACAAAGCTTGCAAGGGAATTTGGGTTTACGATGCATGTTGGAGGTTTCCTCAACATTACTAACACTTACAGCCATGGTTGACTGGTTGACTTCTTTCTTATCTTGCTTCTGCTTCTTCTTCTTCCCTTTTTTCTTCTTCTTAGTTACCTGGTTACTAGCGTCAAGGCTTTTACCAAGCGAAGATGAAGAAAGGGAGGAAGACATATTGGGCGAAGAAGGTAAAGGGTCAACATGAGGTTGGTGATGTTGAGATGGTGAACTCTGTTGAGGTGAAGCATCTGGTTGAGGTGGAACAATTAGAGTATTCGGGGCCAACGAAGTTGAAAATAAACATATCGGTAAACCTATTGTAAATCCAAGTAATGACAATGTAGCCATATAAGGAGGGCCAACATTTCCAAAGCAAGGAAAAGTACTAGGATTCTCGTTAAGAGGGGTTCCTTGGTTAGTACATTCCGGAGCAGTTGCCATTATATTCAACTTTAGTGAGTTTTATTAATAATTTAAAACTAAAATTAACAATCCACAATTCACACCTAACAATTTAAAATTCACAATTCACACCTATGGTCTCTAAAAGTAAAAACAAACAAATGAACACGCGCTATCAAATCTAGGAGTCAAACCACAAACAAACAGTAGATTCCCGCACTAAAAACACTATTTGGTGATGAAATCCAACATCGTAGAATTTTAATGCAGAAATGGTGGTTGGAATAGTTACCCCGACAACCTGCTTAATGAAACAGACCGATGCAAGTTCCTCCATTATACCATCTTGAGTGAAGATAACCCTCCAGAGAGTCCAAGTGAGTCTAGCCGACGTCTGCTCCAGGTACAGTGGGATCTTCCCTCCACCGTCACCTTGGGAAAGAATCCTATAGATTATGGCCACTAAGGTTACCAACAGAAACAAATATACCTAGGGGAACAGTCTACGATCTGACACACACGCAAGGGCAAAGTAACAAAGCTCAATCCCCTTGAAGGCTCCTTGACATAATCCAAGGTATACCGACAAGTGACCCCAGGCTCCTCGACAATGGTCAATCCGAGGTTTACCGTTGTTAATACGTGTATATCTTCTATTGTTCCCAATGAGGAAGGATTGATTACCTCATTGGTTCGGATATGATCTCGTGCTTGAATCCTTTAGGAGGAGCTTCCCAGAGCATACATGCAACAATTGTAATTTTTCCTACCGCAAGATCGACTACTTGTTTGTTTTAGTTGCTTTGGAAAGTTAACTACAACCTATTCCAAAGCACTAATCCTGAGCTAGATTGGTGGAAAGAGTCCTAAAAATGTAAAAATTACTAGATGAATTTTAATTAAGCGCTGTGTTATTTAGGCTGTTATTACTCAAAGGGTAAATGGATACGAAACCAATGGTGTTATGACCCGACCCAAAACTGAATTCAATCAAATATGATAATGTAATCTTTTCAATTCGATGAATCCTAATTAAAGTAAGGAGAGAGTTTCCATTCACTTCCAACAATGCAAAAATTGATAAATAAGAGAAAATATAACAAATTCCCTAATGCACTAATTTCATCAAGAAAAACTAATGCTAATCAATTCCAATTTTTTTTTTTTTTTTTTTTTTTTAAAACAAGCATAAAAACATGTAAATTCAAATTAAAGAAACTGATCTAAATCTACGATTGATTTTTCAGAATGTAAACTCTGCAGTTGTAATCTATGCACAATTCACTTGAAAAGTATGCAAATGTAATCTATGCACATTTTTCATTCATATTCTGAAAATGAGAATTCTAATTATGCAAATGTGATCTATGCAAGAGAATTCTCAAACACAAGATGATTCTAATGTAATCTAAGAACCAATCAAGTGTAAGTAAAGAAAATTGGGTGAGAGTTCCAAAGATCAAAAAATAAAAACACTCAAAGGCGATTAACACTCATACACGATTTAGCACCCCCCCCCCCCAATGAGGGGGGTATTTTTTTGCAAAAACAAAAGCAAAAAGATGCAAAATTGTGAAAATACTGATACAAACCTCCAAGTAATGACCAAAGGAAATCAAATTAAGAATTTCTCAAAAAAGAGACTCAAAACACCCAATTAACTTAACGGAGATTGATGAGATGAAAAAGTTGCTGAAAGAAACTCATTAACAAGAATTTTTGACAGAAAAATACAGATCTGGGTAGATGCTAAGAATCCTAAATTAAATCTAGACTAAGCCTGAAAAGGAAATTTTAAGTTTTCATAAAATTTTCCCAGGGTCCGCAGGCTCCAGAGTAAACAGGTGTGGTACCGCACTGGTTACTCAAGAAAATTGCAGAGATGACCGCATTGTGCGTGAATGCAAAGTGCAGAGATCAGAAAACTTCAAGAAAACAAAAGTTTTCAAAACTTTTCAAAGTACAGAAAAATTAAACTAAGCCACCCAAACCAGCATACATCAATCAATAACCAAAAAAATCATTTCCTCAAGTCAAAACAAAAGGAAAACCAAAAATCCAATCATTCCCTAGTGGAGTCGCCAATTTGTTGGACGGATAAGTCATTCTTGCGGACAAGACAGACCTCCCAAGTGTCCTACGGACAGCTAGCAACAAACGGACAATTAAATCTATCTTTCTCTAGATATATCGCGATTCATAATCAAATGTTATAAAGGTTTGACGATCTTACCTTTGATCTAACGCTTGTTTGTAGTAGTCGTCCTTCAGTCGCCCGAAAGAGTTGCCTTCGAAGATCTGCAATCACAAACAAACAAACATCAAATACCACCTGCATAGGATATTCGTAAATCATATCTATTATGGTGATCAAGGAATCCATAAAATAAACCAATCAATTGACAGCTTATTGAGAAAAACATACTTATTTGTATTAACTTTGAATAGTAAGAAAAACCTTACAACCGTGTCCACCTTGATGTTGTACAAGTCTTCTAGGGGTCCGAAGTAGGAATCTCCTTTACTCTGACAAGCCTTGCACTCTTCCAACCGAGATACATATAGGTATGTAATCTTTCCCACATAAAATCTCAGCTAAAAGGGTCTAAGTTCCAACAGCACTTCACCTCAAATAATACTAAAGCTTGAACTCCCTTTGAGACTGCCCTATGCCACTTTTTATAGTGAAAGAGAGGAGGTTACAGCTCCAAACAAGAAGGGATAGAATCCTCCTTGAAAGGGATTAGCTCCTTACATCAAGGGGTTAGCTCCTTAATGGATGGGATGCATGAACCTGAAAAGATCGGACTTTCCACCGCATGAATGTTTCTAGAAGCTTCCAAAAATGACTCAAACTGAGCTTCTAGACTTTACTTGCGCATTTTTTTACCTTTTACAAGGCTCCGCACTTTTAATGAAGAAAAAGTGCGGTACATATCGCAGTTTTCCTTTACAAAAGGTGTGGTACCGCATGTAAAGCTAAGAGAAAGTGCGGTACAAGTGTTTAAGAACTTTTATGAGCTTTTCTCTTATTTTCAAGGCTTGATATTAGGAACTGATGTGTTTATACTTGCAAGGGAGAAATGTATGAGTGATAATGAGCTCATACAGACAACAAAATGTCAAGGTGACAATTCTCAGCGTAACACTTTCATTATCAATTGTTGTTAGAAATCCCTTTTCATGCACTACTTTTGTATCGGGCATGTGAGTCACATACTCAATTGTGTTTCCATTCCATTTTTGTCTAAGATCTTAAATCATATCATGTTCCTAGTACCTACTCGTATTGTTTGATGGAGGATGCCTTAATTCCCTCATTCTAGGGGATATTTTCCTATTGACATTGTTTCATTTGCTTTGGGAATGAGATTTAGAGACCTTTATAGTACCTCGAGGCTTGCGATCATCGATGGAAATTTCGCTCATTTTTAATAGTGGAAATACATCAATGTCTCCTAATTGATCAATTGTATAAGTGATAGAAAAACTCATTCACATTTGCTATAATGTATTGTCATACCTTGACACCAAATTTTATTTTGGTGGCTATCCTCCTGTTTGTTATTGGTATACTTCAATGATCGATAATCTAATGGTTTCTTCCATGTACGACATTGTGTCATTTATTCACATGGTGTAGATTCATATATTTGGCATATTTGGATCAAACACTTTGGGTCATGGTAACATATCATTCTTATGTTGTTGACAAAGTTTCACATATTATGCCACCTACTTATGTGGCATTGGCACCATTTTGGAGAACCAATTTGTACTTACACCTACTTCTATTTTGTTGTCTTGATATATACTATGATGTAGATCCATTATGTATTTTCTTGTGGCTATGATCCATATTTTACATAGATCTACCATCCAATTTTCATGGTCGTGATTATGTAGTCTTTATATACTTCATGGGTCAATGGTGTAATTGATTTCGTGGTTATGCTTTCATTTCCACCCAAGCATGAGTATGCTCACCTTGGAGAAGAGAGTAATCCAATACTTTTCTCTTGTTTACAATATCTTGTAATCCAAAGTTTGTTAGACTTCACCTAGTTCCACTTATATATTTCATGTACAACATTATAATGTATTGCAACAATTAGCTTTCCTTCATAGCTCTTATCTTGTGCTCAACATATGAAATCTCATCATTGATCATTGATTAAGTGGTTTCACCCATGTTCAATGTCAAGACCTTTATTCACATGATGGGATTCATCTTGTACCTTGGTTTCTATTTTCATCATTGTGAGTAATTCCTCACCTATATCAATAGATTTCATTATTGGTTATTGCTAGAGGATCTTTTTCATGCACTACTTTCATCTAATGCGTGCAAGAGATGTACTCAAAAATGTGTTCATTCTAGTTTTATTAAAAACCTTCAAATCATATCAAGTTCATGATACCTACTTATGTTTGTTGATGGGGGCTACCTTGATTCCCTCTTTCCGATGGATTTATTTGCATCAAAAAATTCTATTCATTACTTTTGAAACTATATTTAGAGACATTTACAATACCTTGGGGCTTGAAGTCGTTAGTGGCAATTTCCCTCACTATTGATATTAGAAATACATACATATCCCCTTATTGATAAATTTTATAGGTGGTAGACATCAACTCATCTATTCAAACTTGCTATAATGTAATATGTACCTTGACACTCATTTTCATTATTTGTGGGTGGTCTAGCATTTGTTATTGGTATATTTCAATGACCAATAATCAAATGGTTTATTCCATGTTCAACATCGTATCATTTATTCACATGGTGTAGAATCATACAGTTGGTGGATTTGGATTAAAGGCCTTGGGTCATGGAAGCATCTCATTATCATGCTACTGATTAAGTTGCACATGGTATACCACCTACTATAGTGCTATTATATGAAATTGGTACAATTTTAGAGAACTGGTTTATATTTTCACCTAGTTCTAGTTTTTCACCTGATATATGTAGAGATGTAGATTCATTGTGTATTTGTCTATAGTTATTATATATATTTAACATGGATCCACCATGTGTTATTCATGGCCATGCTTATGGATTCTTTATATATATATATAACATATCCATAGTGTACTTGATTTGGTGGCCATACTTGCCTTTCCACCAACGCATGGGTATGCCCACATGTAATGTCCCTTTTTCAGAACATTGGTAATTGACAACGAAATCTATTCCAGAGATGGATTGAAAGGGCATTTACTGGATTTGTCACCTTCACAAGGAAGGATGAACTCCAGAGGATTCCTGGCCCACTATCATACTCTGTATATAGAGTGATTGTCAAAGGACAATAACCCCAAGAAGGAATACAACACTATTGGGAATCTTGCAAGATAACCCAAAGATGCAGCTACAGCAATAAGCAAAGACATAAACTGGAAATAGCAGTGAATAAAAATTATGCCAAAATGTGTAAAACCCTTGAGCCAATTTATTATGAAATATCGGTAGCAAATGATATAATGAATATCATAAGAATAAGGCTAGAAGTCTTTCATGAAAGTACATGCCAAAATACAAATGCTGCTCCATAGCAGAATGCCCATGGATAGAGACTGTGCAGTCATAGAAGGGAGACTACTGTACTGAGTGAAAACACAACATGGATCTACATATATATGGCTCATATATCATTGGGAGAGAATATCTAAGCTCCCAATCACTACCTCAAGTCAACCCTAGAAGGATTGGCTCAAATATGCAAAACTGCTAAAATGCTGGAGTTGCTGGGTAGCTGCAGCAACTCAATACATGGAATGGAATGGAGAAGGATGAATGGTTGAAGCTGATGAAGATTCCTTCTCCTTTGGAAATCTCAAGTGCAAGGCTGATCCCTACACCAAATATCTCACCCTCTGAAATACCTGTAAAACCCTCACTGCAAATGTGCTCCATCTAGAACGCAGTCTATGAGAGTATCTGCGCTGTGACTGATGGAAATGGTTGGCCTCCTACCAATGATAGTGGAATATGCTCAGGAACCATCCTCACTAACCTCCCGGAAGTAGAGAACTTTCCTCCTCTGAAAGATCAGCTAGAAATGGTTGTGGGAAACCTCCAGCAACACCCAGCTACACTGCACAATAATCTGCTACAAACACTGCACTGATGAAGATGGTTGATGCTATGGCCTAAATGCCAGAATATGGAGGATGAGTTCAATCCTTAATGAGCTACTCAAGAAGGAGAGGAAATCCTCAACAGGACTCCCTCGTGCCCGACGGCACTACAGCTCTGCTGAACAGCAAGAGGCAGCAACAAGTCTCCAAGACTTGGATGTAAAAATGATCAAAGATAATCTCAATGGGCTACTTTGCTCCTCTTTTAAACACTACGAAGTCTCCTCCTTCCTTCCTCTAGAAATTTCCTCCCCCATGGAATATTCCTCCACTAAAACTGCGTTGTCCCACCTAGTGCTTTCCAACTCATGCCAATGCAGTTTGACTTGGTCAATTAGGCCTTGTCCATTTGCATTTTATTCTCTTTCACACATGACGGTGTGAAATCCAGCTCCATGATGATCCCTTTTCACATTGAAAGGTATTTTATTCCTGTTTATTACATGAATGGGTCACTTTACCCATTTTTATTTAACAAAATAAAAATATGCAACTATAATGTTCCATTTTAGCTTGAGGCTAAAATTGGGACATTACAGTCCTCCCCTCCCACATGTTGCTTGTCCTCAAGCAACTGCATAGAGAGAACAAAAATTCCTCCTCCTGGCCTCCTCATTCATGGTCCCACCACTGCTCAAATATGCTGCAACAAATCTGCCCTCCAATGCTCTCTCCCAAGTATGCAAACTGAAGATGATGCTCCTCATGGAAAGATAGAAGGTGTAGTGGAATCCTTCCTGCTGGAATGTGACCTCCTTAAGGTAGGAGTGATGATATGCATGAGATAGTGCTACTCCCAATGATGATCCTCCCATCCATGCTATCATCCAATGAAAATCTCAACCCCCGATTTCTGCAATGTGTTGGGGTTGAATGGAGAGTGTGCTTGTGTTTCAAGATGGTCCTCTCTCCATTTGAGTGTTCATGGGGCTGCCTCTATCCTTGGGCTGAAATAGTATGGCCTCCAAGAATGGCCCAAGCTACCCCATCAAGAAAATCAGCCATGAAATGCCTCGGTAAGTTCTCCAAGTGGTCCCTCCCACAAGAAGGTGCAAGTAGCAATGTGGCAATCATGGTTTTCCCATGGTGTCTCCTGCAAAATGAAGCATGTATAATAGGGAGAATCATGCTCCCAATGGGTTGTACATACAATACTCTCCAAATAATGCTCCTCATGAGTGTACAAACATCTGAAATACAATGGAGCAATATGTAATAAAATCAAGTTGTCAAATGACAACCGGAGAGTGGTCTCAAGTTCCACTCATGGAACTGCGCAATGCCTCCTTGGCCTGCCTCAAAATAAAAATGAACAAGTGTTATACTAGCCACTTGTTTTCTGCCACACATCTCCTCATAATATGGAAACATGAGAATACAAATTGGTGCCAATGGTGCACACCGAGAAACATGTGGCTTCCCCACAACCATCACATAATTAGCCAAAATCAAGGCTACAAGTAGCTGCAAGTACATCATAAAAAATGCAAGAAGGAATGATCCTCCTTGATCAATATGCTGCTCATATAAAGTAAAGAGGTACTCAATGTGAAATTATACCTTCTCTACCATATACTTGAGACCTTGAGCTGAAATGGCTCATCATGAATGCTCTCCCTCTTCTCCAATGAGTAAGGGGAATGGTTGTGACAACCTCTCTAAAATCAACCGAGCTATGCATCTTTCCATATGAACTCCTCTAGCCAATCAAAGTATGCATCCAAGTGCATAGCTAGGAAGCCCTCTTATATTGCATGCAAATAATTTCTTTTTGAGACTAGAAACTCCAGCCAAGAAGAGTCTACCATGATGATAGATGATCATGTCATCCACTAAGTATCTGTCATCTCCATCAAGGCCATCCAAAATCATGCATGCATCAAGATACTGGGGAATACTCACCCAAAGCTGAGTCCTCCATCCTGGAACAATCCTCCACATAGACAGCGCTGGTGTTCTGCAATATGGTGCTCCATCACGCTATTGCCTGCTACCTTGACATCCCCTCATGTCAAATTCATCCTCCAAGTTGCTACCATGCCAACATGTAGCTGCTCATGCTCAAAAGAAATGATGATCTCTGAAAATGAGCCTCCCATGAGAGACTATCACCTCCAAAGAATCTCCCAATCCTGGGCAATGTAAGCATGAGTGGCCTCCATCTACTCCAATGCATGAAAGAGTCCTTCCTCAAAGGAAGTATCATCCCTCTCACCAAATCTATGGAGCAGTCAACTTGCACCATGAAGATGCAATCCTCTACCCTTACAGCAACATCTGCTAGCTCAGTATGACTGAAGAGAGTGGGTGATGCTGAAAATGAGAGAGTGTCTCCCTCCTCCTTGAGTCTATCCCAAACTCTCCACACTATACTGAACTCTCCCAAGGTTTCCACCCTCCTGAAATCAAGGTGTGAGGCCCCCAAATATGGAGCATCCAACCTCCTCTACTGATCTAGTGGTCTCCTTGGTGTAATGTCTCCATGCAGTGAGACACCATCATCAAGAGATGATTGAATGTATGAATGGAGAAAACCCTTCATGCTTCCACTGCGCAATCCAATCATCATCTTAGGTGCATCAACCTCATAAAATAGACAGGGTTTGTGCTCCTCATCGCATGATGCTAATCATCCTCCCTATCTCTTCCTTCTGTCTCCATAGCTCTGCACCCTATCATCAATGGCACAGATGTATCATGAGTTGTGCCTTGATCTCTACATGGGAGATCCTGGGGAATTTCTTGCAAAGGCACAAGAATCCCTCTATGTGGAGCAAGAGCTCCTCTTACCTCTGCATGAGGCATTGGATCAACTCTAGTTATTCCAGCGCAGTTGCCCTCCTTCTCATCAACATGTAGGGGCAACTTCTCCAAAATTTGATCTCCTTTTGAAAAAGAGACCTTCATGCTCTCCTGTGCAAGAATGTGAGATGGATACCTTGCCTCCAACAAGGTATGATGCAAGATGTCAGCCTTCTCAACAATGTCTGAAGTGGATCTGAGTTTATGTTTCCTCCCTTCACATGCAAGATTTTGGTTTATTTCTCTGCATGTGTTTCAGAATTTCTCCCACCAAATCCTTCCATCATTGCTTCAATAAATCTGAAATAGGAAGAGTATTTGCATCCTTTAAAGAACATGACTCAACTATCCACCATGCATAGTTCTTACCTCTAAAGTGCAGCGCTGCAAATCTGATAGGATCTCCTTTGGAAGCTTTGTGCTGCTGCAACAAGGTCTTCAACTCCTCTACCCATGCTTTGGTTGAACATGTAGGTGAACCCCTGAAAGTAGATAGAACAAATATATCTTGTTGCTGGCTCTCCTTCACCTTAGACTTGAAAAAATCCATGAAGTGAGATGATCTCTGAATGCTGGAGTTTGAAACTCATACTCTCTTAGAAAATCTCCAAGATTTTTCTTCTTGGTCACCTCTCCTTCCTTTCCCATCTCTTTCATGACAAGCTGCACATGTGACTGCGCTTTGTATCAAGGGATGTGACTGCATGTTCACATTCCTCATCAGAAAACCTAGAGTTTGTTTCTGCTTCAAACCCTTGTGGAGATTCTTCAAATCTCTCCCTTTTCTTATGCTTGGGGCTCACATGAAAGCCCTAAATGGATTTAGGGAGAAGCTTGGCTAGCTCATCTACTTTTTCTTTCTTCTTCTCCACAAAGTGGAGTCTTCCTCATCTTCTTAGATAGCATCTTGGCGAAGATCCAAAGGCTGAGCCAAGATTATGCTCTGATACCACTGTAATGTCCCTTTTTCAGAAACATTGGCAATTGATAACGAAATCTATTCCAGAGATGGACTGAAGGGGCATTTATTGGATTTGTCACCTTCAAAAGAAAGGATGAACTCCAGAGGCTTCCTGGCCCACTATCAGACTCTGTCTATAGAGTGATTGTCAAAGGACAATATCCCCAAGAAGGAATACAACACTATTGGGAATCTTGCAAGATAACCCAAAGATGCAGCTACAGCAATAAGCAAAGACATAAACTGGAAATAGCAGTGAATAAACCTTATGCCAATATGTGTAAAACCCTTGATCCAATTTATTATGAAATATTAGCAGCAAATGATAAAATGAATATCAGAAGAATAAGGCTAGAAGCCTTTCATGAAAGTACATGCCAAAATACAAATGTTGCTCCATGGCAGAATGCCCATAGATAGAGACTGCGCAGTCATAGAAGGGAGACTACTGTACTGAGTGAAAACACAACATGGATCTGCATATATATGGCTCATATATCATTGGGAGAGAAGATCTAAGCTCCCAATCACTACCTCAAGTCAATCCTAGAAGTATTGGCTCAAATATGCAAAACTGCTAAAATGTCGGAGTTGTTGGGTAGCTGCAGCAACTCAATACATGGAATGGAATGGAGAAGGCTGAATGGTTGAAGCTGATGAAGATTCCTTCTCCTTCGGAAATCTGAAGTGCAAGGCTGATCCCTACACCAAAGATCTCACCCTCTGATATACCTGTAAAACCCTCACTGCAAATGTGCTCCAGCTAGAACGTAGTCTATGAGAGTATCTGCACTGTGACTGATGGAAATGGTTGGCCTCCTGCCAATGATAGTGGAATATGCTCAGGAACCATCCTCACCAACCTCCCGGAAGTAGAGAACTTCCCTCCTCTGAAAGATCAGCTAGAAATGGTTGTGGGAAACCTCCAGCAACACCCAGCTACACTGCACAATAATCTGCTACAGACACTGCACTGACGAAGATGGCTGATGCTATGACCTGAATGCTGGAATATGGAGGATGAGTGAAATCCTTCATGAGCTACTCAAGAAGGAGAGGAAATTTTCAACAGGACTCCCTCGTGCTCGAAAGCATTGCAGCTATGCTGAACAGCAAGAGGCAGCAACAAGTCTCCAAGACTTGGATGTAAAAATGATCAAAGATAATCTCAATGGGCTGCTTTGCTCCTCTTTTAAACACTACGAAGTCTCCTCCTTCCTTCCTCTAGAAGTTTCCTCCCCCATGGAATATTCCTCCACTAAAACTGTGTTGTCCCACCTAGTGCTTGCCAACTCATGCCAACACAGTTTGACTTGGTCAATTAAGCCTTGTCCATTTGCATTTTATCCTCTTTCACACATGAGGGTGTGAAATCCAACTCCATGATGATCCCTTTTCACATTGTAAGGGATTTTATTCCTGTTTATTACATGAATGGGTCACTTTACCCATTTTTATTTAACAAACTAAAAATATGCAACTATAATGTTCCATTTTAGCTTGAGGCTAAAATTGGGACAATACACCATATTAGGGCAGACATTAATTAATACTTTGGTCTTGTTTGGAATACTCCTTTGATCCCGAGTTTGTCAAAATTCAACCAGTTCCACTTATGCTTTATCTTGTGCCTTTATAATTTATTTCAACCATTAACTTCCATTTGGACCTCTTACATTAGAGAGCATGTGAGATACCATTAATTGGTCTTCGTTGATCAAGAATGACACCTTTGGCCAAGATACATCTAATACAATGTCCTTATTATGCTCAAATGAGCTTTAAAGAGACTCTTAATTTCTATATATGCTTTCTTTCAAAGAATCACACATATCACATGTGCTTTCCCTTCATGTGAGGTGTGTATGCATTCTAAAAGTAAAAAAAATATTGCATTGATTGTATGCTTTTGAGTATGAATTACAGACTTATTACACCCATACAAACCTAATTTCCATTGCCAACAAACTTAACCAACGTATAAGAGTATAAATAAGGTTCATATGTTGGAGAAGGGGTAACGTATAATTCTAATATCCTTATGTTGGAGAATTATATTGAGAATATAGCTTTGGATTTTTATAGTTATTCCCTTATGTAGAAACCCTTGTTTTTTAAGTTAATTCTCTTACTTGGAGTTGGGACTTAAACCCTTAGTGATTTTCCCATCTTTATATAAGGAGGAGTTATGATTGAAGTTGAATCTTGTGAGTGGTCCAAGGAAGGAGGAACTTAAACTCTGGTAATGAAGGTGCCAATAACAAATAAGGTATTGTCCCATAATTTCTATTTCCTATTAAATATATGAAGATATATCTCCCCCCCCCCCCCCCCCCACCCATTTGTTATGTGTTTGATCTATTGATCACATGATTTGAAGGAGAAATTAATTGCCTAAATTTAATTAAGAATGATTAGTTAAAATTTTTGTTGTGTTATTGTCATTTATACTTTATAATGTAAATGGTTTGAGGAAGATTGTTCAATGATTGTGTGCAAATACATGGAGAAGTTTGGATCATTCAAGACTTTATCTATACAAGTATAATATTTAGCTAAGAGACCAACCAACAAGTCAAAGGCATTCTTCCTCATATATTTCATGTATATTTAACATAATAACTAAATTTAGAAAGTCGAACAATTTTCTATCGTTAATCCTAACAAAGGTTCATAACTTTTCAAAGTCATAACTTGTCCATTCGAACTAAAAATTAGATGTATGATATATCATTATAAATTTATTTTAGTTCCACATAAATTTATGGCATCATCCATGGATTCCTATCTTGATGAGTAACATTTATAATGCCCAAAAGTTAGGCATATTATCACCATGGGAAACATATAAAAAATCATTGCATTAGCAACCCCATAGTATAAAAACGAAAAATAAGTTAGACAAGTATTGACATAAAATCTTCTCAATGAGTTACCATTATTAATTCTAAGGTTGATAAGTGAGTTTTTTAGATGTATGAAGTATTGTTTCATCTCCTTTCTTAATAATATTGCATAATTTCTTAGGGTTATAACTTGGAAATACGAATCAAATCTTTGAAATATTGGTATCATCATAAATCTTTCTCTACTATGGTATCATCTTCTATCAGCCTGTAATTGAAAAAATATATATTTGAGTGACTGGAGACTTCCACGGTTATTCATATTTTTAGAGAATTTCAGGATAGAACTGTGTAGATGTGTGATTCGTCCAACGTTTCGGATGGTTTCTCCATCCATCATCAAGGACCAAAGTGAGCCTTATGAGTGAACGAGTGTTGAATAGCATATTAATAAGAAGATTATGGGTGATGTATTCGATGGATAACAGTCACAAAAATAAATAATAATATCTGACCAATTGATTAATATTTGAAAAGGAAAATTTTAAGGGATTTTTCTAACAGTCAATAAAAAAAACTTAAAATTTTCCTTTTCAAATATTAATAAATTGGTCAAATATTATTATTTATGTTTTGTGATTGTTATCCATTAAATGCATCACCCATAGTCTTCTTATTAATATGCTCTTCAGCACTCGTTCACTCATAAGGCTCGCTTTGGTCCCTGATGATGGATGGAGAAACCATCCAAAACGTTGGACGGATCACATGTCTACACAGTTCTATTCTGGAATTCTCTACCAATATATATATATATATATATATATATTTCTTTATTTTATGAATTTTTATGCCGTAAGGTGTTTCTCTTTGAAAACAAATCCCCTAGCTGCCATTGTGTACTAGTTTGCACCATTGAATGAAAAGTTAGACAATTGAAGAATTTTACGTTGTCAGATAAATAGTTAACAGTTAAAAGAAAAATAATAATTAGAATGCTTAATGAGCACTTTCAAAAAGTAATAAAACAACTACTTCTTGCTGAATTGTTTCTTGATGGATTAAAGAGGAGGCTTATTCCTCTCTCTACTTCAATATATATATATATAATATATATATATATATATATATATATATATATATATATATATATATATATATATATATATATATATATATATATATATATATATATATATATATATATATATATATATATATATATATATATATATATATATATATCTTGCCAGATTGGTTTATTTGTTCATCACGCCTTCTAGACTCAGTTCTTATTGTAAGTTCTCCATTCCAAATTTGGTCACTTTTTTGGAATTTTTTTTGATATGGATGTTCGTTGGCATGTAGGTGAATAGAAGCCGCCATACTACTAACATATCGATTACCCATTCGATGATTCATTCTTTAAGTAAGGAGGCATTCGAATTTGACAACCATGTAGATGGTGATGGATCAGCACAAGTAGCCTGTAAGCCTTACTATTTCTTTATTGACTTCTACGGGTTCGTTATTCCCATTGAAATCGTAGAGCGCACATAGCCCCAGATGATTGTTACCCATGTGCTCTCTACTTCCAGAGGCTCATCAACCTGCTTTTGGGCCTTGGATTCTCTTCAAAATCGCTTCATTGCCATACTATTGAACTCCCCCCAATTATTGTTGGCCCTGCGGCACAAGGCAAGTTGAAAACAATCTAGTTGAACTGGGCTCAACCAGACAGAGAGAATAACATAACATAGTTGTTGTTAGAGTTAGAACTTATTATAAATAGGTTCAACCAGGTTCAATTTTCAATGAGACCTGTCGGTTTAGGATCTTTTCTTGTACATTCAGATTTGATAATTGAATTTTAATCATATTTTCATTAAAATTGTCTTGTTTCAAAGATTTGGAAAAAATAACATTGATGGTGTTGTGCTTTGTAGAGAGTTTTATAGGGCCCTCAAGTTCATATTTCTTCCATGATTCTTGCTTTGTTATACTAATTAGAATAATATTGTTAATTGGAAAGTGAGAATGCCTTAAAATCATGGCTCTCGAAGAAATTGCATGGTGATATTACTTGCTTCTATAAGGGGAAGTATTGGATCATTTGGCTTTATGTGTGGAAAGTGGTTTGTTTCTGAATTTGCACTATTTGTATATTTCTAAATTTGTGCAAGAAGAAATGACATCACGTGCTTCATTAACTTTAGATTGGCACCCAGTTGATTTGATTTGTTTATCCATATAGTTGCATTGTGGATTTTTTTACATTTCGACAAAGCTAATAGATGTGTAGCCATATTTGGTGAATTGGTACATCAATATAGATAGATGTGTAGCCGTCTTTGGTGAATTGGTACATCGGTATAGATTTATTTTAAGGATGGATCTATTTTAATGATGGATCTGGCACATGCTGAGAGGGATCAAATATATGTACTAGAAGATGGATGTGCTTTCCCTTTAGTAAATTATCTCTTATGTTCCATCAGTGATTGGTAAGGTTTTAAATTTTTCCAAGAAGTTGATTTGAATAATATGAGCAATAGATATGTTAGGTTGAAATGATATTTTGTTTAAAAATATTTTGAGTTTTTAATAAATGAGAACCAATTAAAACAGTGAAATTCTTTACTTAACTCGTATTCTAAAAAATAAAATGTTAATTCCTTAATTGGGTCTTTCTCTGTTTATGACTTTTAGCATTATTTGGTGTGATTTACATACTTTTCAGTTAATAAAAAATAGATTTTGAGCACTAAGGGATCTTGAGTGACAAGGTTTATTAAATTGTTTTGGAAAATAAATAATGAATTGGGTATAAGTGGATTAGTGGGTTAATGAGAGGTGTTGAATGATGAGAAAGACAAATAAAAGGGACAGGGTCAAGCATTTAAGCCAAAATGTCATTTTTGAAATGAAGAAAATTTCCCTTAAATATATTTTCCATATAAAAATAATAATAACTAGGAATTGATCAATTCACTCTACTTTTTTTATAATACTTATGGTGTGATTTTATCTATTTTTAAATTTAAAAAAAAAAGGCTTTGAGTACTAAGGGGCCTTGAGTGACAAGGTTTATTAAATTATTTTGGAAAATAAATAATGAAATTGGGTATAAGTGGATTAGTGGGTTAATGAGAGGGGTTGAATGATGAGAAAGACAAATAAAAAGTTATAGGGTCAAGCAGTTTAGCCCAAATATCATTTTTGAAATGAAGAAAACTTCCCTTAAATGTATGTTCTATATATAAAAAAAATATCTAGAAATTGATCAATTCACTGCACTTTTTTTATAATACTTTATATGAGTTTGTATATCTTTTTTCATTTTGATATCCTTTATTTAATTTGGAAATAAGATTTCAAATATATAAATTCTATTCTTTCTTTTTTTAGTGAAATTAATACCCAAGCACTTTTATTCAATTTGCCAAACATAAATTTGTATATATTTAATAGATTTAAAGTAGATAAATTGAAAAAAACAAGAAGCTCACTAGATATAAGTTTTTTATAATACTTTATATGAGTTTGTATGTCTTCTTTCATTTTGATATCCTTTACTTAATTTGGAAATAAGATTTCAAATATATAAATTATATTCTTTTGTTTTAGTTAAATTAATAGCCAAACACTTTTATTGGGCTTGGTTTACTATCTGCATTGCTTGGAGAGTGACATAGCAGAAGAAAGGGGAAGCTTAGAGCACCATTCCAGGCCTCAACAAGCATCGGCGACGCTCTTCGGCGCAAGGCTATGTTGTATCAACCCACACATTTTTGTATCTCCTATATATGGGTCCTGGTAGTATAAGCCTGCTTAATGTTATGCATTGGGTGACTTTGTTGCGGGTAATGGATTCGTCGCATAATTGGGAGTCTGGGAATATTTATGGGTTTTATTCGGGGATGAGACAGTCAATTTCAATTTTGTTTGGAATTATGCTCTGTAAACCAGGGCGTTGGGATAACCAGGGCAAGACTGGGGTGGTCACCTAGGCCATAAGGTGGTGGCACCATCCTAGCCTGCATGAACCCAAGAGACTGAATGGCGAGACTGTCACCAGTTGTCGTGCTTATAGGAAGTATTGGAATAGTAGGACTATCTCCACTAGAGGTCATCCAGGGAGACCTCAGTGCTTAGATTGGGGCAGGAAATTCAATGATCAGTTGAGAGATAACAATGACCGTCAGGTTTCATGTTTGCATAGGTGTTACATTGATATTTCAGTGTCTCTGTATTTGTTCATTGCTTCTTTTACAATGACAAAATTGGGCAGAGAGAACAAGGACATAATTGGAGGGGTCCAAAGGTGAAACGTTGTTGTTGTTCCTATCTTCGCGGAGAAGAGTCCAAATATAGGCCGCACAAATTCAGTGAAAGAGGAGGCGGGGACGACCAATAGAAGACAGACTTGGAAAAGAGGGGCGCAGAAAGAGAAGGGGGAACCTTCCTCTTAGGTACCAAGGAGGTATGGCCGCAAGATGCATGTCGAGCATATCTCAAGTGATGCTATCACATATATTCAAGAAAAATCTCGATTCAGATAAGGAGAGTAATAGTGAAATGGGAGGAGGCCTTCACGCGCCAAGCTGAAGATGAAGAGATAATTTTAGAGGGAGAAATGATTGTACCCAACCCGAGAAATACCAGAGGAAGAGTGTCTCAATTCTAGCAAACTCTATAGTTGTACTGGAGAATGAAGCATTTGGTGGCAAAGGCCATCATGCACACCATTGAGTTAATGCAAGTTGATACGGTCATGCAGAAAATCCAAAAAGATTTCCAATTATTGTAGTTCCAAGTCCTGCCACAGAATACTCGTCTGGGCAGAATTGAAAAATTCCTAAAGAATCCTCAGCAATCAGAGATTCCTGAGTCAAGTGCAAAAGACCCGGCGCCCATCGATTCCTCATAGGACTAAGTTATTTATTGTCCTACCAGTTTACTGTCATGTATTTATTTTTATATATTTATGTCTATGTTTATGTCTATTTTGTTGAAGAATGTAGAAGGCAATAACCATAGTAAGTCAAACTCTGTTAGTGTTATAGATAATTCATCTTATAAAGCCGAGTGTGCTATATTGAATACATTCCAGTTTTTGATGGCCTACAATGTCTTTCAATGGCCAACAGACATGGTTTCCCACCAAGGTAGGTTGAGGCCTTGAAAGAGAACATACAATGTAATCTGCCCTTTTTGAAAAATGAATGAAAAAGACAGGTATTACTCAGCTTTTAAAAAATAAAAAATAAAAATAAATTATTAAATAGATAAATTAGATGAAAAAAAACAAGAAGCTCACTAGATGTAGTTTTTTTATAATACTTTATATGAGTTTGTATATCTTCTTTCATTTTGATATCCTTTACTTAATTTGGAAATAGGATTTTAATATATAAATTATATTCTTTTGTTTTAGTTAAATTAATAGCCAAGCACTTTTATTCAATATGTCAAACATAAATTTGTATATATTTAATAGATTTAAAGTAGAGAAATTGAAAAAAACAAGAAAAGAAACTCACTAAATATAGTGTAACACAAATATTACATTTTTCGAAAGTGCAGAGCTCCAAACTTAACATACATTAATTGACTACACATGAGATCAAAATATTAATCACAATATGCCATAGCTTCTCTGCCTTTTTGAAATATATATATATATATATTGGAGAGTCGGAAAAAATTCTATTAGTTGAGAAATAAGTTAAATTTTGAACATTTTGGAATTTTCATAAAATAATAAAATAAAATAAAATGCCTTATTCATTAAAAAAAACAAAAACAAAACAAAACAAAAAAAAACTTATCCCCATATTAATTAGAATAAATGATATAAAATTCTATTAGTTGAGAAATAAGAAAAATTTGGAACATTTTGGAATTTTCATAAATAAATAATGCCTTATTCATAGAAAAAACATATCCCCATATTAATTGGAATAAATGATATTTTTATTTCTCTTTTTATTTGTATGGAATATAATTCCCTTCCAATTCCAAAATATTTTTTTATAATGATTTTAAATAAGATGCCAAAATATTTGATTTTAAATTTTATATATATATATATATATATATATATATATATATATATATATATATATATATATGTTAAAATCAAATTTTTTTGGCATCTTATTACGCTGAAAAACGTTCTCTTTGCTGGCTTGGGGTGAGCAAACTCTATTCACCCCAACCAATGAAAAGCTTTTCTTATCGCCCTTCCAGCCAGTCAAATTTAGACATGTGGCACCTCCTCCTACCAATGAAAATCTTCCATTTGGCCCTCTTACCAGCTGATAGTTTGAAACGTACGTTTGAAAATCTTAGTGTATGAAAATATTATTCAATTTCTATAGTTTGAAAAGTGGCCCGCTTACCAATGTTATCACGTTCTTCGGCTCCTGTGCATGCAACCTGCATCAAATATCACATTTCTCTATCTTCTTTCTGTCCTTTATTTGTTTCGTGTATTAAGTTCTCCTATTACAAGGATGTTGTATAGACTATTACAAGGCAGGGCATTGATGGTTGTGTTTCCTATTCCAAAATTACATTATACTCATTACAGCATTGTTGATCAGTCATTACAGCATTATATATCACTATACGTTGGAAATGATGGTTTATCAACTTTAACCACCCAACCATTTTCCCTAACATCAAAATGCTATCTCGGTTACATATCGTTAACCAGTGACATTAATGTCTATTAACATAAAGTTACATTATATTGTGTTGGAGCTTGATGTTTTTCCCTCCTTAATGGTGAAAGTTGAAAGCAAGGGCTGGGATTATATAAAGTATATCAAATTTATCACTTTAGCAGGACCAAGTCGCCATTTTTGCCGGAACTCGCAGAAGTTTTCAATTCGGGAGGAGGTAGCTCCAGTTAGCAGAGAAACTCACTTTTTTGGTCGGAAATCAGGGAGGTTGTGAATTCAAGAGATGCAGCTCTAGTTACCAGTCGTTGATGGGACGTGTGACATTTATACAAACCTTTTCACACTTCACAGTACTCATTTTTCCATACCTGGAAACTTCAACACAGTGTCATGCTAATAACTGCTGGGAAGACTTCAAGAGAGTTTCAGGAGGGAGAATTAAAGATATTGCAGTACTGTGCCCATGCCTTTTCATGGCTTATGTCTCCTGCTGTTGTACCCTTTTCCTTCTGCCTAGGCAATCTAACCACCCATACTCTGCATTCATTTCCATTCACCTTCTCTGCATCCCCGTCACTTCGTTCCCCTGCTCATATATTCACCCTCTCCTGCCTTCCTTCTATTTCAACACCTACCAATCGAATTTGTAGCCTCAACGACTTGCCGACTTCCAGCTTGTAGCCTCAACGACTTGCCGACTTCCAGCTTGCAGCCTCACTAACTTGCCAACTTCCAGCTTCAAGGACATGTGATTTCAAAATAACCAGTAAGCTTCTGTTACCTACAATAATAGGAGGCAGAGATTGGCTTAATTGGGTACAAGATAAATGCCTACCATACCTGTTTCATTCTTCATTATTTCATGTTTGTCTGTTGAGGATTTTACTGGTTCATAAAATCCATCTCCTCTATTTCTTTGTTTTACTAAGCTTGCATTTTTTAGCATTTCATTCCACGAATGTATCTAAGGTTTTGAAGCCAACCTTAAACCTCAACATCTTGTTGCCTCCTAGGAGGTGGGTTTGACCTTTCTGTATTTTGACGTTATCGATTATAATCGAAAGCTGCAGCTGTAGCCCTCTAACATAGTTGGAACTCACTCGCATCCACATTCTCTAATACCATAAAGTGTAAGAATGAGCTTTCCAATTTTCTCCATGATTTCTGTATAAATGTTTCTTTATATCGGTGAGGTTTCCAAGAGCTCTTGATGGATTGTGGAGTACACAGGTGGGTTCTGGACGCAAATAAACACTTCTCATCTTTTTAGTGGTTCTCTCCCTCGGTTTCCAGGGAAGAATATGCCCCCACCTGTGAAATTGCAGGGTTTCTTCTCTCTGAAAACCCGTGTAACAAACTTTGCACACGAATCTGTTTGTGGCCATGAGAGTTTTGGGGCCCATGGCATTAAATTGAGCATCTAAGTCTACAAAACCAGACAGCCTACAGACAATTTGATATAAAAACCCCAAAAAGAAAAAAAATCTTAATCATGTATGATTCAAATATTTATCTGTATTCTAAGTCTTATGAAAATATCTCCATCTTCAAAATGACTTGTTCTTGGGTGTAACTTGCACACAAGCAACTGACTAACCATGACAATGATAATAATGAAGACTTTGAATTGAAGGTCCTCAATATCAGTTCTTCTGATTCGAAATTTGGTCTCCTCAATATACCGAGGCACGAACACATGAATTGTATTTTTCATGCTTGCAATGTTCTGTGTTTAGGTCCAACCTAAATGATACTCTCCAGATATAATCCCGCCAATTGGGTGTGCTTGGTATAGAATTCCGAAGGAATTTGTCCAGTCAAATGGTTGTCACTTAATGTCAATTCTTGGATATTTGTGCAGTTTGAAAAGGAAGAAGGAATTTTCCTCGTCAAATTGTTATTCAAAACATTGATGTGGAGGAGAATACCTAGCATACCCAATTCAAAAGGAAGGCACCCATAAAGGTTGTTACTTTGCAAATTTATGTAGAGCAGAGAAGTCATGTTTTCCTGGGAACGAACAATGCAGTTTTGGGTGAGAGTCGTGAATGTATATACGAATTATAAGATTTTCCAGATTCGTATGAAGTATGTCAAAGGGAAAGAGAAACAAGAGAGGATGTGGGAAGAGCAGCATGAGATTAAAGTGGACAGGATTTACTCGCTCTTTTCTGATCTTGGGGGATTTTTTCTCAAGGCTTCTCAAGTCATTGGTAAGCCAGATCTTGCCACAAATTCATGGGTGAAAAATTTGGTTACCCTGTGTGATGATGCTCCCACTACTTGATTTGAAGTAGTGCAATTCGTAATTGAGAAGGATCTTGAGAGAAAACCCAATGAAAATTTTGAAATGTTTGAGAGAATTCCTATAGGTTCTGCATTAGTAGCCCATGTACATCGGACAAGAATTAAGGGTGTTGCAAGTGATGTTGTTGTAAAGGTACAACATCCTGGGCTGCAGGAGATCATGATGACGGATATTCGTAATTTGAAAACTTTTGCAGAGGCAAAATCCATGGAGAAGATTGGTGAGTTTTTGAAAAAAATTAGCAAGGGGAAACCATCAGCTATAGTACCACGACCATAAACATTTTTTTGTAAATTGGAGAGAAAATAGAGTTCTAAGGGAATGCTTCCTCTCAGATAGTTTCCAGACAAATTCAAAGTTGTTAAACTACGCATCCCCCCAGAGTGGGTGGAATGGAACCTTGGAGTTTATTCCTATGGAGGATAAGCATATATAAACCAGAGAGGGTTCCCAAAACCAATAACTTACTATTGCGTTATTTATTTGGGTATCCGTATGTTTTTTTAAAAGTAAACTAGTAAATAGGTAACAAGTACTATAATATTTATTTTTGGTGTAAACCATGTAGTCAACGTACATCTTTGATGCAGTGTCCTCCTCCCAAATCATGATTAAGCAGAGTTTGTAGACATTTTGAAATTTGAGGTTGCTGACTGATAGCTTTTACCTAATTTGAAAACCAAATTTCTGAGCATATTATACTTTCTGAGAACCAAATTCTATGCAAGACATTGTTGTTTATTCAATTGGAATTTTGAAGTAACTGGGAAAATAGAGGACTTGTTACACTGAAGGTGATACTTTCTTAGAAAAAGAAATAACTTACCTATTGCGTTATTTATTTGGGTATCCATATGTTTTTTTTTAAAGTAAGCAAGTAAATAGGTAACAAGTACTATAATCTTTATTTTTGGTGTAAACCATGTAGTCAACGTACACCTTTGATGCATTGTCCTCCTCCCAAACCATCATTAAGCAAAGTTTGTAGACATTTTGAAATTTGAGCCTGTGACTGATAGCTTTTACCTAATTTGAGAACCAAATTTCTAAGCATATTATACTTTTTGAGAACCAAATTCTATGCAAGACACTGGTTTTTATTCAGTTGGAATTTTGAAGTAACTGAGAAAATAGAGGACTTGTTACACTGAAGGTGATACTTCCTTAGAAAAACCAATAACTTACCTATTGTGTAATTTATTTGAGTATACATGTGTTTTTTTTTAAGTAAACTAGTAAATTGGTAAAAAGTATTGTAATCTTTATTTTTTGTGTAAACCATGTAGTCAACGTTTGGTTTTTTTCTCATTGTGTAGGTTTACACAGGTGCAAAAAGTGAACAACAATCAAAACTTGCTGCAAGAAAGGTAGGGATATGAACGATTCTTCTGTTTCTTAAATATGCGTACAACTAGTTTTTTGTCTTTGCATCTTTTGTTTTGGTATGTACAAACATATTCTATATGAGCATAATACATAGTTCATTTCTTGTTCATAAGTTATAATGTTTAGGCCTCTATGAATATCTTTCATCTGAGAAGGGGAGAAATATCCAGGAATTCGGAAGTTGGTTTTGTAGCTAGTATGTTTTTACACTATTAAGGTTCAGATATAAATGAACAGAAAGTTTATCTATTTGGGTTTTCCTCTTTATATTGTATTTTATTTCCTTCTACTAATCTAAATTAGAGATGCCTTAGTCACTCTCCCATTATTATTGTATCTTGTTTTACTTTTGAATCCCTTTGATCTAATTTGGTCATTATTGGACCTTAACAAAATTCCTTTTTTTACATAAACCTTGACTTAATATATTAAGTTACACAAAGTTCTTTATAAATCTTCAAAGATGATGCCCATGGCAGAGAGGATTTGACATGATGTTCATGTTTTCTTACCAATTGAAATTCACAGATTTGTTAGCATTTTTTTTATTTTGGTTTTCTTTTTCTCCATGTGAAAACATTGAAAACAAATTGAAGGCTAACAAGATTGCAAATTTCTATTCTATGTTTTCCAGAGCTTATATGCATGTGCAAAGTTGTATGTCATTCTTGGTGCTTTCAGATTTCAATATTTCCTAGAAGAGTATGTTCATTGAAATGCCGAATTATCCTCATTTCTCCAGGATATTTGCTACAGAGGGAAAGCTGGTCAACTAGTCATTGTCAAGGAGAAATGGAGTGACTTTTTCTCACTGGTAAACTAGTCATTGTCAAGGAGAAATGGAGTGACTTTTTTCTCATTTTAATGTAATTTTCCTTTAGCTGTACAACTTCTAGTAAAGGAGTTTCACATTGAATTAGAAAGTTGCTCTAGATAATTTATGTGCCTTCCTTAGCCAAAAGAAGAGTTAAAAAAAACATGCTTGCAATATTAAAGTTATACAGCTGCAAGTAGCATTTCTGAAAAGTTGATTTACAAATATGATTAATTTGTGTACAAACGAACATCCTCTTCTAAACCATTTAATGCCTATGGCTTCTTTAGCGTGGAAATAATTCAAAAGAGCATATTTACAATATTAAATTTATACAACTTCCAGTAGCGTTTTTGAAAAACAGATTAAACAATATGAATGCTTTTAGAGTAGAGCTTTCTTTTCAGTTCAAGATACATCACAACGGGAAAATAACATTATTTCTTTTTTTATCAACCCATCACTTTTCCTACCGCCAAGTATATTCAACCAACTTTTCTCGATATATTTTTTCCCTTTTCTACCATACATTTCCAAACCCTTTGACATCCTTCTCCTCACCCTTTCAACATGCACATGTCTGCTCATAAATAAATAAATAAATTTAAAAAAATTAAATTAAATTAAATAAATTAAATTAAATTAAAATTAAAAAATAATAATAATAAAATAAAAAATAAAAAATCACATGTGCAGCATTTATTAAAAACAAAAACAACCCTTCGCATCACTTCTCTTCTTTCACCTCCACATTTTCTTTGTTTCTTCGCTCGGTTTCAGCAACATATCAGACTACACTACACCACGGTGCTGCCACTTCGTCCTCCTCTTGTTAGTTTGCCTCCATTCCGAATTAGCACATCTCCGCTTCGTATCTACTATAAACACCATTCACTTCTCAAAAATAAACCCGTTCGACCTTCAAGATTATCAATTCTCATTTCTTTCCTTCATCTCTCTTAAATTAGCAATTTATAACTTTTCCTTTGTTTATGTACACATCTTCTGCTTCACTTTCTTGACCGTAATATGTCTATTCGCTTGCAACACCTTCTTTTAACAAGCTGCCCACATCACCATGGAGACATCCTTAACTCGCAATTCTCTTTCTTCACTCCTCCCTAGTGCTACCGGCCTGCAACCAACCCTCCAGGTCATTGCACTTGAAAAGATAAGTTCTACATGGACTCCAACGCCTCACTCCCACGTCTCACTTTCCGATGGTGCTCACAAACATACTGTTCTGCTCCCTTATTCGCATACTGGCCTTGCGCAAAATGGGGACTTGCAAATAGGCTCCATTTTTCTCCTTAAAAGAAGCTTGTGCACGTATGGGCATCAATCCATGTACGTTACTTACAAACCACCTCCCCCCTTCCTCCCCTTTAATGATTCTCCCCTTATGTCCCTTTTTTTTTTTTTTTTTTCTCATTCCTAACATTTTACTTCCCCTCTTCGATAATAAATTGCTCGTTCTTGCAGGTCGATTTGTGTCCTCGAGCTCCAAGTAATCCAACTTGTTGCACCATTGGTTGGTGACCCATCCCCTCTTATTCTCTCCACTAAACAGATGCTCCAAGCCACCTCATCCTTCTCTTCTGCCTCTCCCTTGTCATCGCCACCCTCCCTTGACATTCACTCATTGTCCTCCCAAGACCCCACCCCAACATCTGCAACTTCTCTCCCTTTTAAAGCACTCTCCCCTACTCGAAAATCTTGGTCCATCCAGGGCAAAGTCCTTTCAAATACACCTCTTCGTGAATATAGAAATGCACGTGGCACTGGAAAATCGCTAGGGTTTGACCTTGTCGACCGCAACAGTGATCAAATCTGCGTCTTTGCCTTCAATGAGTTGGCAGAATCCCTACATGCTCTCATTCAAGTTGGCCACATCTACAATGTTGCAAATGGCACCATAAAGGTCCCCAACCCTTCATATAACCCTCTAAGACGCCCGTTCGAAATCCTCCTCTTCTCTTCATCAACAGTGTCTCAAGTCTTTGCAGATGACCTTACAATACCTTCCCATACCTTTCAATTTGTGCCTATCAGTTCCCTCAAACTTTCACCTCCTAACTCAATCGTTGATGTCATAGGTGTTTTCGCCTCCCTCTCTCCTGCCTCTATTGTTTGCAAATGCAATGGCTTTGAGACTCCAAAAAAAACTATATCTCTTCGCGACATGTCCAGGAGAAGCATCGATGTCACCTTGTGCGGCGAACACTACCATGCTGAAGGTTGCGCGCTCTTCGAACTTCGCATGGCTCGTGCAATTTCCGTACTTGCAATCAGGGGGGAAGGATCGTCGAGTTCAATGGCGAAACTATCATCACAAGCCCTACCACTTCCCTACTTATAAATCCAGATATTCCTGAAACACAACAACTGAAGCAATGGTTTGACGAAGAAGGCATTAAATCTTCCTCGCCCTCGCTTAGCCGAAAATACGCAAGCACGAGCAATAGGCCGCTAAATACAAAAAAAATTGTAAACATCCTCTCAATGTCGCCTGACGAAAAAGTCCCATGGACTTCACTCCATTCTACTGCTACCTCAATTGACATGGATGATTTCTACTTCCTTACATGCCCCCTTAGCATTGATGGGATGCAATGCATGATAAAGGCTTTACGACAAGATGACAACACCTGGCGCTGTTCAAAATGTGAAGGCTCCTTCATCGAGTGCGACTACCACTACATCCTCCGACTCCAGTTACACGACCACATTGGCCACCTCGAAAATATGGTCGCTTTCGATGAAGCCACAAATTCCCTTATGGGCATCTCTTCAAAGTACCTTTGCCTCCTCTCAACCAATCCTGGAGCTATCCTAGACATATATAGAAAAATCAAAGGACGACAATTCCTCTTCACACTATCTTTAAATAGGGACACCTTCAACGGTGTTGAACGACTATGCCCAACTCTTATGCACGCAGAAGAACTCCCTTACACTGATTCATTGACTCTCCTCCTGCAAGTCCTGCAACCTGCTCCTGCACCCCCCCCCCCCCAACACAGTCTACCAATGGCTTTAGCCGTGCATTTCCGCCTCTTGCCCGTGTGTCCCCCTCCTCTCGTTCCATACATCATTTCCCCCTAACACCTTTCTGCTTAAATGGCCACCCTCCCCCACACATTCTGCATTACTTCCCATTGTTCCCCTTTCAGTCTTTTTGAACCTCGCTTGCCATTCATCGTCAATTTTGCATACATCTTTTGTAATCGTTACTAAATCTTTGCAGCCCCTTAGAATTTCTAGTAGTTCTCCTAGACGTATGGGCACCCACTCATTTCTTCATTACGTTTTTTATATATGTCATTTCACTATGTTGTAATGGGTCTTCTTAATATATGACCATTTACTCATGTGGTTTTCCCTTTCCTCCTTCATTGTTTCATCTTCTTTGCAACACACACATTTTATAAATGCACATATCAATATGCTATGCTTAGTATGGAAAATAATACAGAAATTGCTTCTTATTTTTTTGTAAAATACAAATATGGCTTCGCTTTACTCTAGCCGATACATGCAACATGTTGTTGCTTTCAAAACAAATATTTTTCCTTTTCAAATATCCAACACTCATTTCTATGCAACTCGTACTCAATACATTTTCGTTTCAAAAATAACTTGCACCATTTCTATACTACTATTGTTTATGATGAAAGACAACACAACAAAAATCTCAACAAAAACAAAAAATAACTAAACAAAATATGAAATAAAATGCTTCATCTTCATGCTTCCCTCTTCTTTCATTATACTTCATACATTTGACATACCTTTCCTTATTTGCAACAGTTATGCCAACCACACCAGAGAACAATGTGCAAAGGGAAGAATGACGATGGCACTACGCGCTTAACAAAGAAAGAATTCATGCATGTTGTCGCCTCCTCTTTGCCAAACGTCAAGCCAAGCTTCACTCTCAATCCAACGCAAACCAAACTCCCATTCCTTCACAAAGTAGCCTCCTTCCCCTACATCCCACCCAAAATTTTCCAGTTCCCCTTCCATCTCCACTCATTGACCAACCCTCTCCAAACCCTCCAATTCCTTCGCCTCTCGCCTACCCTGTACATGTGCCACCCCATGTTCCTCCATTTCCACCTCCCCAACAATTTCTCCCCATCCATCACCACATTCACATCATCTCTTTCGTGCAAGGATCGATTCACTTTGTCCCATCCAAGTTTGCTAAAATTGTCATGAATTTTACCCATCCATGAAAACAAAAAAAAATAATGGAATCATTTCTTGTACCCATTGTGCTAGAAAATGAACAACCCATCGTTTCTCCTCCGCAAACAACATGGACCCAGGTATCCAACTGCATGTCCTCTCCTGCCTAACTCAAGTTGAAGATATGCTCATTGCTCATGTCAACCCCGTTCTTCAAGTCACCCATGCACGTGATGGCCAACTGAAATATTTCGACCATACTATTAGCTTTCCTCGCAATATCACTAATATTGTCACCTATCTTCCTCGCATGCTGTCAGAACTAGACATCCTTGTTGTAAACAAAACTAGTTATGACAAAACATCCTATGAATTTTTTGTTAGTAGATCACGTGTTCATGCAGCTTTGCGATTCAAACTACAAAATGACCCATATTACAGAGATGCCCAAATTAACCAACTTTTCCTCTTTGCTACGCCTATTGCACCTACCAACATTTCCAACATGCTACGCTATATCAACACAACTTCCATCCCACTCCAGGAAGCCATTCCAAAAAATCCTAATTGTGAACTTCCCCACCCATGCCCCTCTAACCTCCAACAATCCTCCTTTGTTTCAACTCTACCAAACTCTCATTCATAAATTGATGAAATACTTGCATACATAGAATCCTCCAATTCCACGCCCACCCATTCACTTCAATGGCCCATCATTGGCCTCTCCCCAATCAATGAATACAACACAGAGGGCCTCTTCTCCATGACCTTCCCCACCCTCTTCCCCACCGGATCTACCATTATTAACCAACCAAGAATTGAAAAAGTGGATATTGAGGATTTTGCTTTGCATCTAATGCGCTACCATGACAACCGTTTTGCGCAACATCCTCGCTTTCGCTATTACTTGTACAACCTTATCATGCGCCATCACAGCCAAGCAACTGCCTCTGTCTTCATTAAAAGGGACCTTTCAAATACCCTTCTGGAAACAATCACTGGCCTTCACCACCACCTTCAACAAATTCCACCTTCCACCATTCCAGACTAGATTATGCGTTTCAGCTCATCCTTGCGTGGCAGCCGTTCATTCTGGACCAAGGCTAGAGGGGAGCTCGCCAACATGATCATTCAACAAGGTAACCCTACCATATTCTTCACACTAAGTGCAGTTGATACCAAATGGCTTGAATTGCATAATGCCATGCCTTCCAACCCTCCATCCAATTCACATGATCAAACTCGATGGAGAATCCAAAACGTTGTTGGAAACCCTCACCGTGCATCTCAATACATCCACTGCAGATTCACAATATTCCTGGAAGAGGTCCTAATTAAAGGATTCCTTGTAAAGGATTACTAGTGTAGGTATGCATACTATTCCTTCCCTGTATTTTCTTTCGTTACTTTCACTTCCATGCATCCATCTTACCTTTTTTCCCCTTTCTTGCTAAGGTATGAATGGCAACAGTGTGGCTCCACACATATCCATGGTTTCTTGTGGCTTCTGAATGCACCTACTATGGACACTCTAGACTGGACCAACACTGCAGATGCCCGCGCGGCTAAAGAAACTTTCGATACATACATCACTGCTTGGAACCCTCGCCGCCTTCAAAACTGGGCTCCTGGGATAAATCATTCATCTCTACAAGACCCATGCCTCCTTGGGACACATGAAATTTTTACGGCCAATCAGTTGCAAGACTATGAACAACTTCTGAATTCTATTCAAAGACGCACAACTTGCCACTCCACTACATGTTTGCGCAAAATAAATAATGCTACAACTTGCCGCTATGGAGCCCCATGGGAGGTTCGCGACATGTCATCTCTTCACATTGATGCTATTGGCCTAAAATTGTACTCCCCTACTAGAAATGATGACAAACTAAATGTGCACAACGCTTATCTTCTTGCAATATGGAGGGCCAACATTGACTTTCAACCAGTTCTCTCACGCCATGCTGTGATGAACTACATTTCAAAGTATGCAGTGAAAGCAGAGGCAAAGTCTGAAAGCTACTACCAAATGCTTTCCCGTCTCTCACAATGTCCCCCCCCCCCCCCCCCCGATGCTCCTACTGTAACTACCGTCCGCAAAGTTCTAACCGAAATGGTCGATGATCGAGACATTGGTGCACAAGAAACATGCCACATGCTACAAAAACTCCCACTAACAAAGTGTAGTCGTTCTTTTATCTCCCTCAATGTAAAAAAACAAGTATTCATATGTGTTTCACAAGAACTGGATGGTCATATTCCATCAACACCTTTCAACGCCTCCTACATGCAAAGACCACCTGCACTTGCGGGATTGCCTCTTATTGAAGTCGCACGCTCTTGGTCCTTCTCCTCCCGTCGTAAAACATCATCATGGAAACACATCTTCCCTCCCACGGTCGTGCCCGTCCTTCCTCGTTACACCTCAATTCCATCGAAAGAATCGGCATCCTATGTAGACTTTTTCTGGAGCGAACTCCTTATGTACTGCCCTTTCCATAGCCTCCCTAACGACATTGGCACATCTGACGTGATCATTGTTGCACACTGGGAACAAACTAGACACACGTATCAGGCTTAGCATGTTCACCGCGTCCCGTCTGCCCCTGACCTTTTCGATTCTTGTTTTTCATCGCCTAATGACCCTCCCCATGCCCCCACGATTGACATGGATGACTGGAAATTTCTCTTTCAACTCCACCCAGGTAACAACATCCTCCTCAATAAGCTTGAAATGCTTGGCCATCGTGACTTTGATGCAAACCATAATTGGGGCCACTCTATAATCCCTTCACACTTGCAAGAAACAGCCATCCGCTTCATCGACTTCAACCGCTCCTCCACAAGAATCCACCAACTCCCAACTCCATGCTCACATTCCCTTTCCTCCTTGTCCCCAAGCCAAACCATTGCATTCAATATCATTTTATCCCACTTCCGCAACAACGTCACCACGACAACTTTAAGAATGATAATCCAAGGCACTGCTAGTACCGACAAGTCGTTCCTAATTGAGTGCCTAAAAAATGCCTTCCTTGACAACTCCACCAATGGAGAAAACCCCCTCCTCTTGCTTGCTCCAACCAGTGTTGCAGCATTCCACATTAATTCCCTGACAATCCACTCTTCTCTTCGCATCCCTATATCCTCTATGGAACCATTAGAGGGTCAATCCCTCCTAAACCTTCAAGAACAACTTTGGAATGCCAAATACATTCTAATTGACAAAATGAGCTTCATTGGTCCTAAATTGCTTTCTCAAACCGATGATCACTTGCGTGAGGCATTCCCATCAAATAGAAACAACCCATTTGGTGGACGTTCTATAATCCTTGTGGGGGACATTGGCCAATTGCCACCTGTTAAATACACACTAATGTATGTAGGCACATCTCGTGGCACTGCACTATGGCAAAGCTTCGATACCGTGGTTATGCTTTCAACAGTGTTTCAACAACAAGGAACAAGCCTTGCTCATGTTTCCTTTTTTGAACTCCTCTCCAACCTTCGCAATGCATCACCCACTACTGATGATTGGAAGCTTCTTATGACACGTTCAAAAACAAACATTCTTGAAGCTGAAGTCCAGTCATTCTCCAATTCAATGCATCTCTATGCAACAATTGAGGTTGTTGCCCTGCATAATAAATCCATGTTAAAAACACTAAACCAACAAGTTGCGCATTGTTATGCTGCCTAAAGGAGGTAACTCCCAGCCAAAAAACTGGAAGATGATCAAATAGCTACGAAAATACTCCTCTGCGTCAGACAACGTATTATTCTCACCAGCAATTTGTGGGTTGAGGGTGGCCTTGTTAATGGTTCGCTTGGCACCATTCGCGCACTCGTATATGCACCAAGCTCTAAACCCCCCGAACTACCATCATTTGTTGTAGTTGACTTTCTTCACTACAAGGGTCCACCATGGGATCCTTCAAATCCAAAATTTGTACCAATCCCCCCATAACAAGGGGTTCGCGAACACAAGTGCCGCTCCACATGGCATGGAGCTTAACAATCCATAAATCGCAAGGCATGACACTAGATAAGGCAAAAATCGACATCGGCAACATTGATCTACAAGGCCTAACTTTCACAGTTGTATCAAGAGTTCGATCATTGAATGATATTCCCCTGCTTTCTCCTTCACACGCTATTCGCGGATGCACAAAAAAAAAAAACAAAAGACCTTGCCTCCAAATCTATTACTCAAACTCCTTGAAGGCCTTCTACTATTGGCCTTCCTTTCGCTTGCATTCCACTTTTACATCTTCCATCTTCTCTCTCATCTTAACACCTTGCAATTTTCCTGCTTAATTTACGTATTCAATTTCCAATATAATTTCACTTCAAAATGGTTGTTACTATTTCTTCATTACTGTGCTTTCCCTTATGGGTGTTCATTTTTTACATGTTCACTTACATGCTTTTCCTTTCCTTGCAAAAAAATATGGATCGTAAATATATTTCACAACTCTAGAAATTTTGCTAGGAAACTAATGAACAAAAGGCTTCCCTTCTCAATATACAAGAGCGGTACATCCACCTACTCTGCCTCTGTACCGGTTGCACCCGAAAATATAAATACTTCAAAGGATTACAATTTTGATGCATCTCCTCATCCATGTACATGAAAGGGATGCACACAGAAAACTCCGAGCATACTATCTTGACCGCGTCCCAACTCTGGACGTCAATTGGTGTTGTCGCTGTCGGGAACCACCTTGTGTTTATGACTAGGAATCCCCCTACCAGGAAACCATCAACATGCACTCTGCTAGACAGAATGCAAGCTTTTCTTTTTGGGCAATACGACACATCTTCTTCTTCGAAAGAAAACAATACATCTCATTTTTTCAACTCTTACTTGTCATAAATTAATGTATATAGAAAAAAAATCCATCCTTGCATGCACAATCACACTACTATGTTGTCACTTGTTCCTTCTCTTTTTTCCAAATGGGTTTTCTGCTATATTTAACAATATCTCTCTTACTCTTAATTATTGTAGAATGATGTAACACTAGCCACTTCCTACAATAATAGACCTTTTCTATTTGCATACTTTAAAATATGCTTCAGGTGTACATAGATGATGTTACTACTACGGGTACATCAGATGTACAGTGCAAATCAAACTTCTTTAACTGTTGCAAATGGTAATGTATCTGAACTATGATCAGAATATTTCTAGTTCCTTAAGTATATTGATGTAACCAAGTCCTAAAGACTGTTGATGATCCTTCCTTCATTACTTATGATTCTGACGATCTTAAGGTGTTCTCACATAACAGCATCAATCTTGAAATGTATCATCATGTGTCAACCAAGATCTTTATCAAGAAACTTTCTCACTTCCATATAACTCCATCGTACTTTGCCCAATGTTCTCTATTTATACCTTCTCAATAACTCTAAGGCCTATTGCAACAAATAAAATCTCTAATTCTATGACAATTCTGGAATAATTCCTAACGGAACCAAACATTCAAACACCGACCACATCTTACTCAACAACTATTATCATCCAATGATCAGATCCAACCATAACACAATCATTCAAGACTAGGTCTCTACATATACAGTTTTAGAGTCACTAATATGCCTAAATATGTAACCACGCATTTTCCCTTGAACCACACTTTAGTCCTTGCTACTTCAAAAATCATCACTAATGCTTTCATTGCTGCAGAGTAATGTGTCATTGTACTTCTGATATGTAATTTGTTCACTGTTGTGAGACAATAATGACACTATTCTCAATAAACGCTTTCTTCAAAGCATATGCCACTGTACATTTCACTAAGATTTTCTCTTATTGCACCCATATCTTCACCATGATTTTAACACCCACCTTAGATTTAGTCTCAAGACTCTGCAAAACAAGAACTTGGACAAACACGCCCCATACTCTCAGCAACAATGATCCAAGTTGTAGGGTGTTTCCTCCACATCCTTCCCAAAATCCACAAATACAAACAACCACTAACATGCATTAAAGAGGCCACAGACAAGTCTACACGAGGCTGTAAATGTGTCACTGGTCTATGAAGATTCAGATGATAATTCACATTTTAAGTTTGCATTTGATTGGATTATAAATGGATTCACAAGCTAAGTTATTGTTTAATTTTAATTAGATTGATGGTAATAAAGTATAAAGTTTTAGTTTTAATTTTATTTTTACTTTTTTAATCATTACATTGTTTTATATGTTATTTCAGTAAATTAAATGATTTTGAATTTTATCTTAACGAAAATGATTATTAAATTTCTTGGTTTGAAAAGTTGAAATTTAATTATATAAAGTATTTTTGTTATGGAAATTTGAAATTTTTATTAAGACATAATGATTTAAGAGAACAACCACAAAGTAAATGTATCTAATGAATCAACAACAACCAATCTAAAAAACAAATTCAAAATAATAAGCATAACCTTTTATAAAATGAAAGTCATGGAGATGAAATTACCAAAGTTGATTGAAGTTGATGAAACAACATCAAACATAATAAAAAATTAAACCCCTTAGAATGAATGGCTCTAAACTCAATGTATATGCTTGAAAATCATTTTTCCAATCAAACTATCATGTTTTCCAGCTATGCAAATAAAATTAAAGAAAGGAGAAAATTAGTGATAACGATCATGTTACCTTACTTTTAAATGCACTAAAATGCTTTCAATATTTTTTAAAAATCTAGATGGAGATCCATATAGATATTATATAAGAGTTTTAAAATTTAGTGATTTAATTTTTCAATATGATGTCTTCCTACATCTTCTGTTTTTTCTATTTCTTCGGTGTACCTTTAATTCGATCCAAAACAAGTTAATATGAACTAAGACTCGTCTTCATGGCATAAGAACTTATTGCGGAACCTAAAAGTTTCCCAAATGGGAGTGCTTCTATCCAAATCAAGTTAATATGAACTAAGACTCATCTTCATGGCATAATAACTTATTGTGGGACCTAAAAGTTTCCCAAATGGGAGTGCTGCGATCCAAAACAAGTTAATATGAACTAAGACTCGTCTTCATGGCATAAGAACTTCATATTGCCTAAGTGGGGATTGCACAAATAATTATGTTTCATAGTTTAAAAGCCAACAATCCATGTAATTAATAACATGTCCATTTCATACGTTCTCCTCTTCAATGTGAGATTTTGCACCCTATAAGTTCACATTCATTATGTACCCTTACATGTAGTACAACATAATTCACAGCTTCTCCTTTTGGCATTCCCTTGCACCCCCGGTGCAATTGCTAGTTTAATATATATATATATATATATATGCTTTGTTTTTAAAAAGACTTATATGTAAATTTCCAAAGCCATTATTTCTCCTTTTTCAACTTCTTCCTTTGCATTGACCTTTTGTATTTTAATTTCATTGTATATATACAAATTCTTATGACAACATCCTCTTCATTCTTCACTTTTATTGTAGTATGTTTTTAGCTCTAGGTGATATTAAAGTATTCTTCAAAAAAAAAATGGGTATCAATGTTTCCATATTGAAGTTAAAAAAAATCTGCCATATTTGCTAAGTGATAAAACCTTGGGTGGTTTTTTTTTCCTCTTATATTTTTCCATGTCCATCATTTCCTTATGAAGGGAAAAGTTGCCACCATTGTTTTCTAAATAATTGATGCTCCACTATAAGATTTCACTTGTATTTAAGTACTTTCCTAATTAGTGTTTGAGTTATTCGTGAAGTCAATGAGAGGTGGTTGATATAAGGTGATAGATGCGTGTATATATTATGGGGTTGGGCTAGTTGATGGTGAACAAGTGGTGAAGTGACTGTTATGCTAAGAATAAAGAATGTGGTTGTTGTTGATGATAACGATTGCCACCATCTATAAAGACTAACTTTGGTTTATCTAATATTATGGGAAATGATAACAAATTATTTATTTTGTTTTAGCAATTTGTTTCTATGCTCATAAATATTGGAGAGAATTTTTCCTCAATCTTTGTACTTAAATTATTTATTTTGTTTTATCAATTTGTTTCTATGCTCATAAATATTGGAGAGAAGTTTTCCTCGATCTTTGTACTTTTGATGAGTATCGTTAATGGCATCAATATTATGAAATTTATACCTCATTTATTCGCAATGGTTTAGAAATTTTGTGCTAACCTCGGTGTTAACTAAATTTTGAAGCATTCTTATGAAACCTCTAATTTTTCATTTTAATTGTACTTTGATTTTACATAAGGTTCATAGTCACAACCATACTCTCAATGGAGGAAATACCAACTTCTATGAAGGGGATGAGATATGGCATACTGCTTTTGATAAGACTATAAGTTATAAACACTTCTTTTTTCAATCCCTCTATAATTATCTAGAGATGCTACAACCCTACACTTAACATCCATCTATAAGATAACTAGAACATTGAGAGTGTGAAAGAGGAGCTTCACTTTCACTTATATAGCCTTTTTTTTGTTAGCTTTTATTACATGCACAAGCTAGAAATGAATTTATTGAGTTCTAATTCCTAGTTTATTAGAGCCGAGGGGAGGGGTTGCTATACAAATACAATTAATTTTAAGGATAATATCATAACATGAAGGGTTAACGTAGTGTCTCTCTTATCTTGTAAAGTAACTAAGAATTCTCAAAGATTTCTATTCTTGTACATGTATACCAATAAACATTAACGAGATAAAGGTGGTGATAATTAGATTTTAAAAGACCATTTACACTAACTTTATGTATGAGATTATCAATGTAGAGGAAGTTTGTAATCTTAGAGTTAACCTTTATCACAAGATTCATTGGAGCTCTAGCATTGAGAAATGATTAATAAAGGATGGAAATCGTCTTTGGTCTTCGCAACTATAAACAAGTGCTACAGGGTAGCTTAGTCCCTACCACCTAAGTTAGAAATTATGCTCTCAAAAAAAATTGCATATTATATGGTTGTGACGAAATTAACTTAGAATCATTTGATGGGTCGAGAATAATTTGGGAGGGAAACTGAGCTTGAGCTATAATTGATAGAAATTTGGCAATGTTAGGGAAAATGGATATCAGAGGAATACTGGAAATTTTCCAATTAAGTTTGAAATTATTTCATCAGTAAAATTTTCTTTTTCCACTTTTTTTTGGAATATATTTTTCTTTATGAGGCATAAAAATCCTTTTGCGTTTATTTATTAGTCCCTACCACCTAAGTTAGAAATTATGCTCTCAAAAAATTTGCATATAATATGGTTGTGTCCAAATTAACTAAGAATCATTTGATGGGTCGAGAATAATTTGGGAGGGAAAATGAGCTTGAGTTATAATTGAAAGAAATTTGGCGATGTTAGGGAAAATGGATATCAGAGGAAGACTGGAAATTTTCCACTTAAGTTTGAAATTATTTCATCAGTAAAAATTGCCTTTTTCCACTTTTTTTCGGAATAGATTTTTCTTTATGAGGCATAAAAATCCTTTTTCGTTTATTTATAGGCCCCTTCCTAGTCAAATACATAGCCCAGTCTCGTATAATATCGTGTTGAATAAAGGAAATCTCATGTCTACTACCATAAGAGTTCACCATGGTATCTCCGAATAGTGAATTAAAATTGCTATGTTAGCTAACAGAATTATTTAATCAATCCTCAACAAAATATTCACTTCTCTCTTATCAAACAATGTAAAGTTGATATGTTGACTAGCTTTATTGATATATGTATTTCATGGCTATGCTTTAAACTTGCTCATCCAATGGAAAAACTTTGAATATAAACCCCCTACATCACAAACCAGTCTAAATCCCCAAAAGAAGTTAAGTAAGGACAAGCAATGGAAAATCCAATCACCTTGAGAAAGTGGTAACAAAATATAAGCTTTTGAAGTGAGATATTTCAATACTAAAAAAGTGCACCTTTTTAATCAAATATTTGCTATTGGAACTTGAAGTAGCATCTTTGAATATTGAGAGGCAATCTATGTTGTAAAGGTTATAGATTCTATAAATTTGACATAATGTAAGTGATTTCTCTTTATCTTCTAGCTTTGAATGGCATTTTGTTTACTAATTTTTATATTTAATGATCTTCTAATTGTCACGATTCTTTCCGAAATTATGCCTTACAGTGTTTCCTTTGCAACATCTGGAGCAATTGCTAGTTAAGCATTCTAGTGCTAAAAAAGAGGTCTAACATGCTTGAAAAGTCAAATGGAAATAAGGGATAGAGTATGCAAGCTACAAAGAAGATATAATCTATCCAAGTGGGGTCATGAATAGAGTATGCAAGTTGTAAGGAAGAAGTAATCCATCTAAATGGGTTCATTTCATGACCAATGATGATAAAAATATCGAAAATTGAATAAATTCTAGGCCTCACTTGCTAATTGGATTGCCATGGAGATGTCAAAGAAACATGGACAGTAAAATTAATTGCAATGGCCTTAAAAGGAGTAAATAGTCAATCTATAAGAGTAAATTCACTCCATGTAAGAAAGAACACAAAAACTAGTCAACTAGTTCAGTACAAGTCTTTATACGATATGACAAAATAGTCGTTGACAAAAACTTAGTTTGCCAATTTATAACAACTTTGTTAAGTCTATATATACACTTTTGCTTTAAAATACATCTACACACTTCTCGGAGATGCAAATATAAAATCAAAAAAAAAAAATTGTCTCTAATAAACATCAATACATCAATTAAGAAAATAAATAAATAATAATAGATCCAATAATAAATTAATTAAATAAATAACTAAATGATAATAGATCCAATAAAAATTAGAGGTAACTTTTACATCCACTATACCTATGCAAACTTAAGCTCAAGCCAAATCCATTAATATACCCTTATTACAAGGATATTTTTTATAAATATAATATTATTAAAGAGTCACAAATACATCCGAAATAACTTTTCATTTACATAAAGTTTAAAAAGTAATAATAATGTTATACTTAGTTACATGATAATATAAACCTAAGCAGAACAAATGGAAAACCAATTAATGAAATGAAAGTAAATCGAATTAAACACCTCTAGAATGTCGTGAACACAAAAGAACAAAGAGTGAATCATATTAAACACCCATGTAATATCATGAACACAAAAGAACCCTGTGATCACTATTTAAAATAAATGTGAGTGTGAGTTTAGTTGATGTGATGTAGTTAATATTATTATTATTTTTAT
This sequence comes from Pinus albicaulis, assembly GCA_034641835.2. Taxonomy (NCBI): domain Eukaryota; kingdom Viridiplantae; phylum Streptophyta; class Pinopsida; order Pinales; family Pinaceae; genus Pinus; species Pinus albicaulis. The sequence goes on along the minus strand of CM076572.1, from coordinate 796,870,035 downwards.
ATGTTGGTAAATTTTATTATAATTTATTTGTTAAATTAGTAGTGAAGATAATTATTTTTGGTTACTATTTGTTAATGTAGGTTGATTCATCATTGTTATTCAAGGAAAATTATGTTACTTGGAATAATATGTTGGTGGTTCATAAGGGGCAGGTTGCAGGTTTTTACTTTTGCTAGATACCTTTGTGTTGGTGGTTCATAAGGGGCAGGTTGCAGGTTTTTACTTTTGCTAGATACCTTTGGGTATTGGGTCGTTAACTTGTTTCTAATAAAATGTGTTGTTGAATTAATAAATAAAAGAAAACCCACTAGTTAGCTCTACGAAAGAGAGTCTGAACCAGGAGAGTCTGGCTCTGCAGAACGCTCTACATTTTCAATACAACTCAAGCATTATATAGCATACATAGATGTAGGGAAGTTAAAACCATACCCTAAGAAATATAAAGGAATTCTTATCCTAAGGCGACGTGAACCAAGTCTCACTAATTAAGGATTCTCCATTATCTTTCAACACTCCCCCTTAACGGAGAAGGGGTTCACAAATATGCCTAACATCTCCCTAAACATTTCAAACTTAATTTTGCCAAGAGGCTTAGTGAAAATGTCAGCAACACTATCACACGTTTTACAATATACAAGATGGATTTCTTTTTATTGAACTTTCTCTCTGACAAAGTGGAATTGTGTATCAATGTGTTTAGTGTTCTTGTGAAACACTGGATTATTAGCAAGTTTGATTGAGCTCTGGTTGTCGCATCTGATAGTTGTTGCATCTTTTTGTTCTTCCCCAGCATCCTGGAGAAGTATCCACATCCAAACTGCCTCACATGTTGCGGCGCACATGGCTTGATACTCTTCTTCCGCTGAAGACAAGGAAACTGTGTTCTGTTTCTTACTGCTCCATGTAATCACCTCGGATGCAATGCTGAATGCATAGTCCGTTATGGATCTTCAATCGTCTACATTTCCAGCCCAGTCAAAATCTGTAAACCCTGTCAATCTAACATCAGAAGAATCAGTATAAATAATACCATAACCTACAGTTCGTTGTAGATACCTTAGAATTCCCTTTGCTGCATTCCAATGACTCTTAAGTGGCTTGGACATGTATTGACTTAGCACACTAACTACATAAGCCAGATTTGGTCTAGTAGTGGTTAGGTAGATTAAACTCCCAACTAGTTGTCTATAAATTGTCGCATATGCCTCTTTAGAGCCATCCTCACTCTGAAGTTTAATGTTCTGTTGGAATGGTACTGCTGCAACCTTGCACTGATCCATCCTGAATCTTTCCAATAGACTTCTGACATACTTACCCTGGGACATAAAAGTTTGTCCTAAACCTCTCCAGATCTCAAGACCCAAACAATATCTTAGTTCACCAAGGTCTTTCATTTCGAACATTTGTGACATTTGCTGCTTGATTTCTTTGATTATATCAACAAGATCACCTGTAATAATGAGATCATCTACATACAAATAAATCAACACTATACGCCCATTTTCATCTTTCACAGTATACATATTAGGGTTGTTTTTACTTTTGTTGTAACCGTGTTGCAGAAAAAATGAATCTATATTTTCATACCATGACCTAGGTGTTTGTTTCAGTCCATAACAATTTCCTTACATCTGAAGAAAACAAGCTCTTAACCAAGTAAAAACAATTTTAAAACATACTCAAAACCCTTTAACATAATTATACAAAACAAAAAATAATAATAAACCAGTTAAAAAAACTAATAAAAAATATTAAAAAATTGATAATAGATAAAAACAAATATTCTTTATTTACAACTTTGATGGAGATGAATAAGAACTTTTTGAAAATATTACATAAGGGAAAGCGAATTGATAAGTGATTCATATGACACTTTTTGCATACAATTGAAGGTTGTGAGGGCCCATTATTGAAATTCCAAAGGTTTTGAGGCTCCAGTATTAAATTTCTATAAAATTAAAGTTTGTGGGGGTCCCATGGAGATATATAATCATTTTCCAAGAAGAAAAAATGCGAAGAAAAGACATGGAAAGTTTAGAGGATGATGCAAGTTGGTCATTGATGCCCTTGGATAAGTCTTAAAAGTAAATCAGTGGAGCATGCAATTAATAAATATAATAATAAATATAATGGGACTTGGTAGAAATGATATATAATTATATTATCTTATGCAAATGTACCATGAACGTGAACCTTGGTACATCAGAGTGGATATTTTCTTTTGATACAACTTATGTTTTTATTTCAATTTGTATTCATATGATTTATTGATCTATTTTGAATATAGATTATGTTGTTTTTGAATGATATCACAGTAATAAAGGACAAATAGTCATATGATAAGATGATTTGTGAGATAGTTTTAAGAAAATGTATAAGCATATATCTTATACAAATATACCATAAACCTTGGTACATGAAAGTGATGAAATTTTGTTTTATTATGTTTTTATTTTAATTTGTATTAATATGATTTATTTATTTATTTATTTTTTAAGAAATTTTCCAGTAGCAGTGTTTGAATCATGTTTTTTATGGTGCAAATGGATTCAGCACCATCAAAATCTTATAGGGCACCCAAAATATTGAAGTTTGATAGCTATAACCTGAATTTACAAAAATCACTACCGGATTTTCTTAAAATCTTACCAGAATTTCCATGATTTTCAGGACTAAAAAGCAATCTAGTTAGACTACGCGATTTTGAAAGTATAACATATGCTTTTGAATGAGATTATAGTGATAAAGAACAAAGAGTAAGAAATAAGATTATTTGTGAGATACTTTTAAGAGAATTCATAAAGAGCTATGAAATAGATATTTATAATTAAGACTTACAAAGTGCGTAAAAAATATAAGTATATAATTAATGTATAGTTTTATATAATAAAAAACATATTATTTGTAAATAAATTAAAAATAATAAATTAAATTTAAATTGTTTTAAAGTTATAAAAATTAATTAAAAGAGGATTTAGTTTAAGATAGAAGATATGAAAATAAAATAAAATAAACAAGTTGACTAAGAACTATGTGAAAATGGTGTTTTTTTCAACACATATATTTAATGTTTATTTTATTTTTTATATTATTATTTACAATAAACCTCATTGATGTTTCATAATTGCTTAAGTTTAGGGAAGAGTTATTAGAATGTTTGACTCACATTAAGCTAGATAAAATTTGATTGATTGAGAAGTCCATGGTTACATGTTATTTTGTAGTTCCCATTTGATTGGTGTTCTAAGTGAAATCTTTTATCAAAACCTCGTTATTTTTTAACCTGAGAATTAAAGTATAGAGTGGGACCATGTGAAAATAGGAGTAAAACATGGCATGGTGATTAAATTTTAATGTATATGATTCACAAAGGAATGGATGCTTTGGTAAGTATACTAATAAATTCAATTGGGTGTAGCTTGGGATGTTGAGGGGAGGAGCATTATTCTCCCCATCTATGTTCATTGCCAACAAGTGCTATGTTTAGCTCTTAATGAGTATATTTGGCAAAGCTTTGAGTTTCTACAAAATCTACTTTACACTAGCTAACATCCTCAGAATGAGAGGAAGAGCCTAGTGGGTTTCCTTGGGAAATGCATCACATAAAAAATGATAGAGTATATTGGGTGTAGCATGAGTGGTTGTGAAGAAAAATTGTTACCCTCCCAATTCAACTCCAAATCCCACTTTATGACATTTGTTCTTTGTCATTTAATTATTGATTAGCTATATATGATTTATTCATTGGTTGTTGACCTAGCATTGTGCCTTGAAGAATTTAGAGCTTACCCTACGCACCATCCACAAAAATGAAGGGAAGTGATTAAAAGGTTTCCCCTAAGATATTTTGCACATGGAGTGTGTGTGTGTGTGTGTGTCCTCATCAGGGCATATAATTTCCATAATCAACGATAAGTTATATTGTACTGTAAATAATATGTTTATATTTAACCTTGTTTTCTATCTCTGCAAGATAATGGAGCAAAGATTGAAATTCAAGTGCATAGAACAACCAACATGAAAAATGATGTCCCTAGGGGTGAAAATAGAACTATGAATTAAATAGCTCTAATAATCAAAATCAAGTGAAGATGGAAATGAGATAACTTTTGGGGGATTTTTTTTAAATGTAGACTCCTTTTGTCCACATATATTAATTTCTCCCTTTACTAATATGAAAGTATGATAAATAATGCACCTATCTTGTAAAATTTAAATTGGAATATTTTTGGTCAAGAAGAGGTAAATGGGCTTTCTATTACCCTAATTAAGTGTTCAAGAAATTCCACATGGCCCCAACCACAACGTAAGTATAAGCATTGGCATGGGTAACCAACAAAGGGAACATGTGTCTTTGGGAAGAGTTGAACATGTGTGGGCCATCAACAACACCTTGCTTTCATCAGCTAGGTAAGTCATTATTGACATATTGGGGCATTTTAACATTGGTTAGTGCGTCCTTTATCTTATGTACGAATGTTTGGACCAAAAGCATATATATGTTTCTAAAACTCTATTTTTTACATTTTGGTTATTCCCCCTTTTATGTAATTAGGTCATTAAACACTCTATAATTATTTCAATTGTAGCAATATCTCATTATTTAATCCTTTTGCACTTTCTTACTCTTGATAAATGTTCTATAGTATAGTCTAATTCATGTTCCTTGTATTCATGAACAACATATCGTAATGATTAGAAAATTATTCCAAGGTGGCAGGTTTGAGAGGGGTTCTCATTAACCCTCGTAGAACTACTAATTTTTCCTATGCTTAGAGTCTTAGTCAGGCTCATAACAATCAATTATACGTGTATGGTCTTCTTCAAGGCATCATTTTAGATAGCTCCTTAAGGTTTAAAAAACTAATAATTATTGGTGACTTGAAAAACATAATCAAGCTTCTAAAAATCAAGCATAATCGTAGGCTCTTCTTCGTGCCATCAATTTGGCTAACTCCCTCAGACTTCAAAAACTAATAATTATTGGCGACTTGAAAAACATGATCAAGCTTCCAACAATCAAGCAAAAGTGTATGATCTTGTTCAAGGCGTCAAATTGGCTAACTCCATGAGACTTCAAAAACTAATAATTATTTGGTGACTTGAAAAACGTGATTAGGCACCTTGAACTTTGCACCACGCCTCAAGACTTCAAATTAAGAAAAATATTCCATAGGGTCCAAATGGTCCTAAAATCTATAGTTACTGCAGAGTTTTATCATGTTTTTTGAAGCCTCAATACACAAGTAGGTTATTATGCCACTTAGCTATTCAAGGCAAAGTGGGGGAAATTGTGATCCAATGCATCACCAACAACTAATCACCTAATGTTTAATGTGTGATGAAGATTAAATTAATGGCAGAATAAGTGGTAGGTCACAAAACCCTAGACATCAACTCATTGACATGGCCACCTCCCTCTTGGTTTGATGTGGCAAGCATTGATTTATTATATACGACATTCCCATGAAACATGTAAATTCATGGTGGGATATCTCCCTCGTAGATGTCACACCTAGTATGTTGAATTAATCGTGGTATAATGAGGGAAAAGGTACATTTTGGTAGGTCTGTTTTGAGATAACATAGTTTAAGAATGTCCAGAAATTTGATGCCATCCATGTGGATTATCTATAAGTTTACAATTCCATTGGCCTCAAATTATTTCTCTATTTGTTTATACTTCCACCCTTCAACCATTTTAAGCTCTTATAGGACTGTGTGTGGTTCCCTTCTTTCAATTGTCTTCGTGTCCAATCAAGGATTCTTGGAGATCCACTTAATCCTGGTGTACCATGAGGAGACTATCACAACAAGGTATAATTCAACATTCACATGTTCAAAATTCCACCTTAGCAACATAGTTTGATGCACAAATGGATATCCTTATTCAACAAAGTAGGTTTCCCAAATTTCCCACTTATTCTAGGGCATAATTTATAGTCTCCAATTAGGTCTTCAGACTAAACATAAGAATTCCCTTCCATCTGCACAATCAAGAATGGGGACCTTAGTTCCAACAATGCTTTAACTCCCTTATATGAATGAAAAATATCCTTAGAGAGATTAGACAACAATTGAGTATGATGGAACCCTCACCCCCAAGTTAATCTTGATGTTTTGTAAAAAAAAATTCTCATACTCGACATTTGTTATCAAATCTACTTTGGAAGGGAGAATTATGTAAATCTAAACATATATACGCTAGTATTAGATATACAGAAGTCAAAGCTCTATTTTGAACCAAAATTATCTTAGAATGTGTTCCTCTACTTTGTATTTTGGCTACATTTGCCACAATTTTTATTAATATAATAATTTTAAAAAATTATTAGCAAATTAATTTTTTTTAAACAAAAGCAAGTACTTTTTATATTGAAAAGTGGTTGCAGCCAAATCATCCAACTAATCAAAACAAAGTTTAGAGTTCCAAACTATCTCAATAAGTTCAGCAAAATTTAAGACGTCAACAAAATATCCTCCCATATGGATTATTCTCGTATTTTTAGCTATGGAATCACTTATTACCAATGTTTTTCTTATGCCCATTTTCTTTAAAATCATCATCCCTCAAATTAAAGCCAGTGCCTTAGCTTAATCGTTGGTGGTATCAGACAAGCCATACTCATAAGTTGTTTCTCTTACGGTTAAGAATCCCCCCACTACTTGTTGCCTCTACATCACCACCCCACCACCCTCCCCCACCTTGAGGCATCTATTGTTGGTTGTGAAGTATGATTATCTTCCAGATTCAAAGGTCTCATTTTTAGCCGCATTTTTACCCTAGATCGTGACTGGGGATGTAAGGGGGCTTGGCCCCCTACTATTGTCATCAGGTGGGGGTGACAATTCTTTAGAGCCACCCTAGTGGGGGTTCAAGGGAAGAACTTCTTTTACATGGTTGGTGCAAGCCCAACCTTCACATTTGAGACCCATTAGGAGTCTTCCACTACAATACATGCATTAATACTACTCAAGAAGCTACGAGGCACAATTCTTATGCCCTTTCAACCATAAATTCTCTTTCAAGAGGCTTACTACTACCATATCATTAAAGACATTTATTGGTTAAGATTTTTCTCTAAGCACTATATCTACTTCTCATTAAAATTCAAAATACAACCATGGACATACAAATCCAAATTTTAGTTTAGCGGGTAATAAAATTTTATTTACACATCCAGAAGCATCATTTTTATGACAATCCAAAAATTAGCATTACAATTAAATCACAACAATACTTATTTGATTTAATTTAAAGGTTGCATGTAACTGATCAAGAGCGAGCCTTTTCCCATCCAACCATGGAATCAACTATCTAGTTAGCTCTTTTGAAGCTGGGCACCCCCTAGTTTGACCATGATGCCATCAGGGGAACATTTTCACTTAGAAATAGGGGAATATGAAGGCCACTCTCCTTCATAACCAAAAATTAGCAAAGTGTTTTTCTTTGACGCTTTGATCTATGAGCCCGCACAAAGCCACATATGGTTTCTTAGCTAGCTTACAAAACATAAGGGGGCCCCTTCACTAACCCAACAATCTTTCAATAACATCCCCTTTGAGTTCCTTTGTGCTTGCCCAACGAACACCCAAAAACAAAACTCTCTTTTATAGCTCGGGTTAAGGGCACTTTTTCTTGATTTATTTAGCTCAAAAATGGATCTAAGAATCTTTCACTATTATGCCACAAACTGTAATGTTTTTGGCACATATTTTCCACTCACATTTTTCCTTTAGACACATTCATGTGCATACCTTGCTCTCTACTCGCTGCTTAGATTCTTTTTGTCCCTCTCAACATAAGATTTGTGGGACAAATCACCAATTTTAAGGTATATCATAACTTTTGAGATTAGTACTTTCCCATACCATAAAGTGATGGCCTTTTGTACCATTTTCAACAACCCCTCATAGTTATGGGAGGTTGGTTGTTCAACTATCAACTCCCTTCATTAACTAATTTCTTGGAGACTAGGAAACAATGGATTTTTAATTTTAGCATAGAAAAATAATTTCGGCAAGGGTTACTTCAGCAAGAAACAATTCCCATTGTTCCATTCAATAGCTTTTACTCACAACATCATGATCAATATGAGTGCTTATCCATTCATTCAGTTGTTCAACACCTTTTATTAAAGATAAAGTATGAACATATTGTTTCTAGGTCTAATTAGTCCCCCGTGTACATGCTAATACAAACAAAATTAACATAATTAATTGCATCATCACCAGGGGATCAAAATGGGAGTGTTGCAAGTTGTGAAATCACGGAAGAGATAATCAATATTGTTCTTATTTGATAAGGGATTTACTTCATTATTTCAATCCCTTGAAAAAGATCATGTTTTTTGTTTGTTAAGAATCAAGGTCTTTTAGTTATCGTGATTCTTTTCAATCCGGCTTTTGTTCATGACAAAGTATAAAGTTAGGATTATAGGTCTATGATCAAAGTTAGGTTCGTGGATATTCAAGAGGTCAAAAATTACTATTCGGTTGTATATGAGGATATTAGGTATCACAAAGTCTATGAAACTGCTATCAAGCCTATGAATACAAATCATTTGGTTGTATTTCAACCACTTCATTGAACCACTACAAATTATTACATTTGGGTAATGATAGAGCTTGATTAACTTAGTACCAAAAAAATTCTCATACAAGTCTTTAGTGTTTCTTTCGTATCTACTAGCTAAAATAGGGTGTTCATCTAGCCATAAGATTAGGGGTCACAATCACTGCTTAAAATTATAGCTTGTTTTGGTTGTTGTTCTAACATCAAAGTCCTTTAGCAAGAGGATATTGCCATCATTTCTTAGATCGTAAATACCTTGTTCCAAGTCATTATAGGGACAATTTTTATCCATATTGTTTTTCTTATGAAAAGTGGAGATAATAGGTGCAAAATAAAATAAAAAAATGGTATAAAATTAATCTTAGCATTAATATCTAGGATCTCCATCCATATGCATTGATTGAACAATCCTTTCTTTTGAAGTTTAATGCGAGGAAAAATATGTTTTTTATGCAACAAGTTATGCTTTTGATCTCTCTATAGTAGGATCTCTTGTTCCACACTAACCATAATTCAAATCCTTCTATGTTAGGGACCTTAGATTCTTCATGCTCCTTAGTTTCCACAAATAGTATAATGTCAAATTCACTCCAGATCCAAATTAACATAGGCTCTTTACTTCATAGAAATCACAATAGTTTTAGGCGATCTAACACCCTCCTCCCACATTTACCTAAGTTAACCGACCTACTAGGGTAAACATGTGACGAAGAGTTACTATGATATGATTCAACCTCGTAGACCACCTTAAGGAATTGGAATTGACAAACCAAAACCTTACTAACATCCCTCAGCTGCTACAAGACCCCCAAGGGCTAAACCACCCTTCCAGGTGCCCAAACCATGAGCTAAATTTGTTTTTCACTAACCTGAACTCCTAATTGCATGCACAAGCCTGCATCCATGTGACTTAAAGCCTCCAGTCACATGAATAAACTTGGAAGGGTGTGACTGCAACCTCAATTTCACAGTTTTGTGCTTGCTACCGCAAAATTTGTGCCACCTTTTCAGGGCTAGACTCCGGGTCACTACCCATAACTTGATGAAACTTTCCAAAAATATAAATGACATGAGGACAAACCCTCTAACACAAAACCTAGGCAAGAACTTAACCTAACCAAGCTTAACCATGACAGACATTCCGTCAAACACATCATGAACATGTAATCTACAGGTCATGAATGCATATTTGAACATAAGGGTTTGATACTTATATGTGAATCATCAAGAAGGTTTGATGCCCTCTCACAATAGTTGTATTATCATCTATTACTTCATACATTTATTAACCATTAATTTACTAATAAAAACATGATGAGAGCCATAACTAAATTTTGCCATAAAACTATGCTTATAACAAGCATATAACGAGACTAATACGAATAATAGAACAACCATCAAAGCCACATAATAACAAGTATAAATACTCATGAAATACAATATGAAAAAGAGATATTATTAACATATGAAAAAGACAATCAAGTCAGGGACTTCCATGTACCACCTAACCATAGAATGGGTTGAACCAAATATTTTTTTTTTTTTTCGAGTCAATCAACCCTGTACCATATTCCAGGCATGAATGTGGGAGTCAAAACAAAAACAACCAGGGCTTCCTTAGGCTTTACCGTGTATCCCACCATTACAGGTCAAGGGATTCCTAGGCCTAAAACCCTCATCTATACAACCAGGCTTTACCGTGTATCCCGATTACCACCATTACCGGTCAAGGGATCACTAGGCCCTAAACAAGCATGGATGCCTCCAAATCTCTCCACCTAAACCATGAGGAATTTTCCCATATCCACCCTTAGGCTTTACCGTGTGTCCCGCCATTACTGGTCAAGGGATTCCTAGGAATTTGGGAATTTTCCTGAGACCACCCCACTTAGTTTAGAAACCATCCGACAATCCAACTCAACTAAGTAAAAGAACCCCATCACACCATGGCTATCCAGAAATGGAAAGGCAAGGCTGAAACCACTGTCACACCTGGAAAAACCCATGCCAATGTAAACAAGAGAACCAAATACATGCATGTACCATGCATGCCAAACCTAGCAAGGAAATCATACATGCAACTCAATACCTGCAAGTAATCCCACTGAAGCTGCTTGATCCAACCTCTTCCTTGCTCGATCTTTGTTTTCTTTCCCTTTCTTTCCTTTCCTTGCTCCAATGCTAGAATACTCCAAGATGCTCTATGTGTGCAAGAGTATGAGAGAGAGAGAGAGAATAGACAAAGAGCTCCATAACTGAACTAAAAAAAAAATCTGCAACCGATTCTCTAAAGCCTTTTTATCATCAAGGCCTCTATTTTCTTCATTTTCCTCTATTTTCCTTAATTTTCCTCCTCACATGCAACATGTGACCTTTCACCTTCCTTTTGCTCATATTTTCCATTGTTTTCATAAATAAAATGCCAATTAATGACTCTTTCCTTTTCAAAGCCTTTGTCATTGCCTTTGCCAATTTCCTTAGCCATAATAAACCAATTGAACAACCACTAAGATGTTTTGACCAACATTCAGCTTGGAATACGTGTCCCATGACCTTGGCTTTATATATATATATAGATGGAAATTCAACAAGGGTTGTTATAGGAGAGTATCTGAAGTGTCCCAATTTCTTTTTTATAATTATCCTTTCAGTCTCTATCCACAATAATAATCTTTTATATTCCTAACTATTATTCATTTTCCTTCATTCTTGGCCTTCTTTACATTTTGAACTTCCTTTCTTAATTCAACTTGGTCTTTTGGAATAATATTTTCATTTATAAATATTCGTTGACCCTTTTAAACTTTAAGTTCTATCAAGTCATATTTATGGTCATTAAAGCTCACATTAACATGGATTAACCTATCTTTTTGCTGAATTATTTTTCTTAAACTATTTTCTTATGTCAAACTTGTTATTTTTTATTTATAATGTTTTTGTAGCTTTTCATTTATTATTGCCAATGTGTCCTAATCTTTCTTCTATTTAAACCAAGATTACGAGGCTCAAGGATATTTTGTTATGCTCGTGGTCTAAATTTATAAGCTCGCTCATTTCCTCTCTGATAGGTTTGACATCACTAGCCAAATCTCTCGTTTATGCCTTCCTTGGTGTCCATATCATTTATCACACTTATATTTGGAGATGGAAATCCAAGTTTGTTTCGTAAAGGATCTTTGATAGGTTTCAAGTATGTTTGAGTAGGTTATCATCGCCTTGAGCTCCATCTTGTATGTTATTATGTATTGGTCCAAGGAGCTCTCTTCTTTCTCTTTCTCATACTCCTTTAATCTCACATTTAATTAAGAGCATTGCTTGCATAAGCAATTAATATAACACATGTTCTCCTTTTATGGATTGGTGGGCTAATGCTTTTCACTTCAACTTCCCTATCCCATTGATGAGAGTCACGTATAACCATGATTGCTATACATCACACATTGGTCCTATAAGGCTTCTCTCGTCATTGTTGTTAAAGCTACAAGCTTGCATGAAACATCAAATAGAACTGTCACATAACTCTAACACTTGTTAATGATCATGAGGTATGAGGTTTGTTCATAATGGGTATTGAGTAGTTGATGCTCATAGTAGTAAGATAATAGCTTGCATATAAGAATGAAATGATCACTCATAACTATTATCACTCGATTATTATTTCCTCAAGCAATGCTCAACAATTTACTTATATGGGCAAGGCCACATATATTAAAAAACAGGGGTTCCATCCTTGAAGTAAAAAACAACGTCTTAAAATGTTTAAGATCCACCTGCATTAATTTTTTTCTAAGTAACATATCTCGGTGGAAGCTTCCTAGGAACTTATTTTCATTCTAAAGGTGGTATCTAGGGTAAACCCTAAATTCTCCATTGCTCAAGACCAAGTTAAAAACTCATAATAAAATCATATATAACTCTTTGATAATTAACTCACTGAGAGAAAACATGTCATAAAGTGACAATTGAATTAGAGTGGGGAGGGTAACAACTTTTCTTCATAGCCATTCCAGTTACACCCAATTAGAAAGATCCACTTGAATTATTGTTTAAAAAAGAAGAAGATATTTATTATTATTTTAATACAACAACCCTTTTTATAGTCATAAATGGGGACTTATTTTCCCCAATCCCACTATTGAAATCTATTGGTATCCATTGGGATTGGGTCAGAGTTAACCGAATCTCTACCTAAACATGTCACTTTAAGTATTTTCCCATTTCTATAGAATTGAACATGGGCTACTATAGGAAAACTCCCACTTGTTTATTGCTATATCACAGCTCAACCAACAAGATCTACTTGGATCATATATGTGCAAAGTTCCATTGGTGTATTTGTCTACATACATTGCTAGAAATGCTTATATGTGTGGACATCCATTGTTGTATATGAGTTTATACATTGCAATGAATGTTGAATGCTCTACAATTCGATGCTTATCCTTTGTGTTATGCCACCGAGAAAGTTTTTGTGTATACATTTCTATAGATTTTTTACAATTTTATGTATAATTTATGTGTTACATCGTGAGAGAATCATTTCTTAATAATCAATCGAGATCCATCTTAACCCTAGATCTATTAAGCATTGAGAGGGATCAAATATTTGGAGGTGCAAATCTATTTTTGAGTGAAAAACATGAGGAAAATTTTTCATTGGAGATATTTGAGCTCTTTTGGCACTTAATAGATTTGGGGTTAAAATGGATCTAGGCTCATAGGAATCAGCAAATAGGGTAGGCTCATATATGCATGACATGGGGTCGTTCTGACCTTTACCACTGTGACCTCTAGCTACACCACGCACCCCCAAAGTACAACACATGGGATAAACAAGGTTTGAACCAACAATGTGGCAAGGAGTATCTTAGTAGTACACTCTATCATCAATTTCTCTTGAAAGAAGGACAAGGAGGAGGGCTTTGATTCTCTTATGTGTACATGGGCACCATACCATTTTTAATATAGTCTCTCTAGGTGCAACTACATGTTCGACCACCTCAAGGTGCTCCCATGGCTCCAAAGCTAGGCCTTCATAGGAATTGAACCTTGCCCGATGGTGAAAAACTCATCACTTTCCACCATTGGATCCACCCCTTTTAGGATTTTTGAAAAGGTGGACATGGGTGTGGGCTTTGATCCACTTATGTGTGCATGGGTCACAAGATCATTTAATAAAGTTTTCATATGAGATATTTAAACCATCATGGTGCTTGATGGATTTGGGGTTAAAATGGATCTATGCTGATAGGAATAAATAGCTAAGTTAGGCCCATGTTCACATGACACAGGGTTGATTCTGACTGCTACCACAATAAACTCTAGGTGCACCACACACCCCCCAAGCAAGACAAATGGGATAAGAAAAATTTGAACGAACAATGTGGCAAGGAGTATCTTAAAAGTACACTCTATCACCAATTGGCATACAGACATGGGGGCTCTTGAAAGAAGGAAATAAGGGTGGGATTTGATCCACATATGTGTGCACAGGTCACGATACCATTTTTAATATAGCCTCTCTAGGTGCAACTACATGTTTAACCACTACCTCAAGGTGCCCCCATCACTTCAAAGCTAGGCCTTCACATGGATTGAACCTTGCCTAATGGTGAAAAACTCATCCCTTTCCCCCATTGGATCCACCCCCTCTATTAGGTCCCTATATTACTAGTATAGTCCCTTATTGTTGTTAGTGTAGCCCCCTTATTGTTGTTATTGTACCCCTGTAACTCCAATATTATTATTATTGTGCCCTTACATTATTGTTGTTAGGTTGGCTAGGATTATATTGTGACCCCATGGACTCATATACATAGAAGGAGGTTTTGTCATTTGTACCATCCAATAATTGTTCATTTCTGTAATGTAAAGGAGGTTGCCCCCTCGAAGTGGCTTATTTCTAAGGTGTTGATCTCTCTTTTCTTCTACTTTTGGAGTTGGTTTCATAACATTTAGTATCAGAGCTTTGGATTCTAGGGTTTCACTGCTCCAAATAGGTCATCATGGAATTTTCGCTATAACTTTTTTTCTACGAAGGTTCAGAAGCTGAAATTTTTATCACGCGAAGCCGAAAATCCTGAGGAACTTTGTGTAAAAATTTCAGATATGTGTTCGCAAAATTTGTGGAGATATTATCTATGCAATTTAGGGTTTTTTCAGACTCCCGAATTTCATCTCAAATAGATGACCATGGGAAAATCGTCATAACTCTCTCTCTGAGATCATATTGGGATTCTATAAAAAGTGGACGAAAGTAAACGGATTATAGTTTCTTGTGTATCAATTTCAGAGCCACAGGAGGAAATAATGATACGTGGCACATCGTACAAGCTCGCTCTACTAAACTAGTCCATAATTAGGTCATTGTGGGAGATTGGGAATAACTTTGCCTTTAAGCATCCAAATCAAGTCAGACCTATAGCATTGGAAAGAAGATTCAGAGGGCTACTATAGGACCAAATATCAGATATTGAAGATCCGAAATCACTGAGATAATTCAGTTTCAATATCGAGCTCCTCAAAACCAAGAAAAAGGTGTGTACTTTTTTTCTTTCAAATTGCATAAGTCTTGTTTGAAAAATCAATTTGAAGTGATTTCAAGGGCATATTGAAGCATAGATATCAGCATTGGGTTCTAAAACGCCACCTAAAAAGAATTCAACACCCATTAAGCCTTCAAAAGGCTCTACTATGATTCATGAAGAGGAAGAAGCGCAACATGACATATCAAAATCACAAGAGCAAGTGCACCAAAGTTCGCTCTCGCAAAAAAAAAAACAAAAAGAAGAAGAAGAAGAATAAAATGGAAGTTTTGAAGAAAGGCGTGGAAGCTAAGATGGATGATTTGAAGAAAGTCATGGAAGCTAAGATGGATGATTTGAAGAATGGCATGGAAACTAAGATGGATGACATTGGAAGCTAAGATCGATGAAAAAAAGAAAGAGAACATGGAAGACATGAAGAATGATCTAAAAGAAAACATGGAAGGTTTCATGACAAGGTTGATACAAGAAGTGATTCCTAATGGCCAAAATATAGTAGAGGAAACTCATGATTAGAATAAAATAAATGTTAATCATGATTTCAAAAACTCTAATGTTGGATTGAAGATCCACCATATTCCAAAGATTGACATGAGGAAGTTTGATGGAAAGGATCCCGTAACATGGATACTACAGATGGAGCAATATTTTGATCTCAATAATGTGCAAAACACATAAAAGGTACGCATTGCAACTTTATATTTAGAACAAAATAGATTTGTATGGTATCCATGGTTTTGCTCCCGCAAAAAAAATTGTCACTTGGTCACTTTTTATGGAGGAAATGATAACACATTATGAGGATACAAAGAGCAACACCTTCTTTAGCCAATTGATAAATCTCAAAAAAAAGGGTTCACTGGTGGAGCACATTGAGGACTTCCAAAAATTGAATATAAGGGTATTTGATATTCCAAAGGAACACATGACTGATGTCTTCATAGGGACTTTAAAGGATAACATCCAACATGAGGTTCGAGTTTGGGAACCTGATTCATTGGAGAAGGCATTCAAGCTGGTAAGAAAAATTGAATGTAAAATTATGGCAACAAGAAAGCCTACCACTCACGTATATAAAGATGGAATTGTTGCTACTCCTAGACTTCCACAACCTACAAGGTTGACACCACAACAATTGGAAGAAAAAAGAGCAAAAGGGCTTTGCTACAGTTGTGCGCAAATACACTAAAGGTCATAAGTGTGCTGAGAAGAAATTATTCTACATATATTGTGAAGAGGAGGAAGAAAATGAACAAGAAACTTCAAAAGAAGAGGATATACACAAGGAACCAACACTAGAGAAAGAAGAAATGAGTTTGACCATATCGTGTAATGCATTGGCAGGAATTACCACTCCTCAAACTCTCGAGATAGAAGGACATATCAAGAAGGAAAAGGTAATAGTGTTGATTGATTCGGGTAGTACCCATAATTTTATTCATTGTAAGGTAGTCAAGGAATTGAATTGCTTCCTATACCCAGCACCAGAATGTCAAGTGATGGTTGCAAATGGAGAAATTATAAATTGCTCTGGAAAATGCCATAATATCAAGATAGCCATGGGGGAATATGTATTGAATAGTCCAATTCTTTCCATTCCAATGGGAGGTGCTCATGTTGTACTAGGAGTACAATGGTTACAATCTTTGGGGACGGTAGATTTTAATTTTCAAGAACTTTTCTTGAATTTTTTTTCGGAAGGAAAGGAAGTCGAATTACGGGGTATCACAAGGAATCCGGGAAAGATAATAAGCTCTAATGTCATGACAAAGCTTTTGAAGAAAGAACAACGAGGTGAAATTGCACAATTATGCTCACTATAAGTTCCAACATCAAAATCCTCTATTTCTCCAGATCTCCAAAAATTCTTGGACAATCATTCCAAGGTGTTTGAAACTCCCAAAGGACTCCCTCCTATTCGTGATCATGATCATGTTATCCATTTGATTCCAGGAAATGTTCCTCCAAACATCAGGCCTTACAGATATCCTTATGTCCAAAAGAGCAAAATTGAACGCATGATTGCATAAATGTTAGAGGCTGGTATAATTCAACCTAGTCAAAGTTCTTTCTCTGCTCCAGTAGTATTGGTGCACAAGGAGGATGGATCATGGCACATGTGTCCGGATTATAGGGAGCGCAATAAGCTCACTATTAAAGATAAATTTCCCATTCTTGTGATTGATTAATTATTGGATGAATTACATGGAGCAATTTATTTTACCAAGTTGGATCTTCGTTCAGGATGTCATCAAATTAGAATGAAGACTGAAGATATTCAGAAAACAACATTTCGAACTCATGGTGGTCATTATGAATTTTTGGTCATGCTTTTTGGCCTTACCAATGCACCTTCTACATTTCAAGGGTTGATGAATTCCATTTTCAAACCCTTCCTTAGAAAATTTGTGTTAGTATTTTTTGATGATATACTGATCTACAACATGTCTTGGAAGGATCATTTTCAACATGTTGGCAGGGTGCTCAAACTATTGGAGGAGAAATAATTATATGCAAAAACCTCCAAATGTTTCTTTAGAGTACAAGAGGTGGAATATCTGGGTCATATTGTATTTCAGGAGGGTGTTAAGGTAGACCCTAAAAAAATTAAAGCCAGTAAGGAATGGAAAGTCTCCACAACCATAAAGCAGTTGCGAGGATTTCTCGGGTTAACAAGGTATTATCGGAAGTTTGTTAGGCATTATGGGAGAATATCAACACCTCTAACAACATTATTGAAGAAAGATGCATTTTCATGGACTCCCGAAGCAACTAAGGCCTTTGAACATCTTAAAGAGGTAATGTGCCTAGCAACGGTCTTAGCTAAGCCATACTTCACAAAAACCTTTATTGTGGAATGTGATGCCTCAGGAAATTGAATTGGTGTTGTTTTAATGCAAGAATGAATACCCATTGCTTTTGAAAGTCGTCCAATCAAATGAAAGTATATACAAAAATCTATTTATGAGAAGGAAATGTTGGCAATACTACATGCACTAAAGAAATGGTGGTCTTACCCATTGGGAAGACACTTCAAGGTAAAAACTGATCATGATAGTCTTAAACACTTTTTGGAACAAAGACTATCTTCAGAAGAGCAACAAAATGGGTCACAAAGATGTTGGGTTATGAATTTGAAATCATCTACAAAAAAAGGGAAGCTAAATTTTGTTGCAGATGCACTCTAAAGAAATGATGAAGAGGTGGAAGCATTGATTTGTGCCATTTCTATTATCCAACCAGACTGGATAACTGAAGTAAGGGATGAATGGAAGAAGGACGAAGAAGTGTGGACACTCATTCAAAATTTGCAGCAAGATCCTAGTACATCTGATATATTTAGTTGGAAAAATGATTCCTTATGTTACAAAGATCGCTTATATCTTTGTAAGAATTCCAAACTAAAACAAAATATTCTTTTGGAATTGCACACTTCTCCTTTAGGAGGACACTCAGAATTCTTAAAAAATTACCACAGGGTGAAGAAAGATTTTTTTTGGGATGGCCTTAAATCTGATATTCAAAAGTTTGTTGCAGAATGTTTAGTTTTCCAACAAAATAAAGTTGAGACAATTAAGACCTTCGGTCTTCTACATCCTTTATCCATTCCAAGTCAACATTGGGGGGAGATTTCAATGGATTTGATCACAGGTTTACCTAAGTCCGAAGGAAAGAGTTTCATCATGGTGGTAGTTGATAGACTTACCAAGTATGCACACTTTTGTGCATTATCTCATCCATTTAAAGCAAGTACAGTTGCTACTGCATTTATGGAAACAATTCAAAAGCTAAATGGAAACCCAAAGGTTATTGTAAGCGACAGAGATCTAATTTTTACTAGAAATTTTTGGACAGAATTATTTTCTTGTTTGGGCAACTAGTTCATAGCTCATCTTATCATCCTCAATCTGATGGTCAAACTGAGATAGTGAACAGATGTTTGGAAGGATATCTTCATTGTTTTTATCTGAAAAACAAACGCAATGGGTCAAGTGGTTACATCTGGCTGAAGGGTGGTATAACACTTCCTTCCATACCCCATTTATGGCACTTTATGGATATCATCCACCATCCATCACATCATCTTCAAGATAAAATTCTAAGGTTCAAGCAGTGGAAGATCACATCGAGAATCAAAAAAAAGTTCTCCAGCTCTCAAAGGATAACCTAAATTTTGCACAAAATTGAATGAAACAACAGGCAGATCAACATCGCAACGAGAGAAGTTTTGATGTAGGAGACTGGGTATTTTTATAGCTACAACCATACAAACAAATGTCCCTTAAGCAAGCTAAGAAGGATAGTAAATTATTTCCAAATTACTATGGCCCTTACAAGGTGTTGCAAAAGATTGGTACTATGGCATACAAATTGGAGCTTCCTGCTTCTTCGCGAGTGCATCCAGTTTTCCATGTTTCATGCTTAAAGAAAGTTATAGGTGAAAAAATTCCAGTATAGACAATATTGCCAGAACTTGATGAGGAAGGAAAAATCATATTGGAACCTGAAGCAGTCACGGAAACAAGAACTCGGCAGCTACGAAATCGATCAATTTCATAGTATCTCATCAAGTGGAAGAAATTACCCACTGAAGATTCTACATGGGAGGATGATAATTTTATACAGAAGCATCCAAAGCTACTCAAGCGTTGAGGACAACACTTTTTTTGAAGGAGAGGGGCATGTTAGGTCCCTATATTATCAATATAGTCCCTTATTGTTGTTAGTGTAGCCCCCTTATTGTTGTTGTTGTACCCTTGTAACCCCAATATTATTATTATTGTGCCCTTACATTATTGTTATTAGGTCGGCTAGGATTATATTGTGACCCCATGGACTCCTATATATATAAGGAGGTTTTTTCATTTGTATCATCCAAGAATTTTTCATTTATGTAATGTAAAGGAGGTTGCCCCCTCGAAGTGGATGATTTCTAAGGCGTTGATCTCTTTTTTCTTCTGAGAATTTTATACAGAAGCATCGAGCTACTCAAGCGTTGAGGACAACACTTTTTTTGAAGGACAAGGGCATGTTAGGTCCCTATATTACTAGTATAGTCCCTTATTGTTGTTAGTGTAGCCCCCTTATTGTTGTTGTTGTACCCCTGTAACCCCAATATTATTATTATTGTTCCCTTACGTTATTGTTGTTAGGTCGGCTTCTCTGCGGACAGAGACGATCCCTCTAGAATTATATTGTGATCCCATGGACTCCTATATATAGAAGGAGGTTATGTCATCTGTATCATCCAAGAATTGCTCATTTATGTCCAGGTAAATCCTCTCTGCGGACAGAGACGATCCCTCTAGCCCTAGGGTGGGTCTAGCAACTACGGGAACATACTAACATCTACCTTCCTAGATTGTAAATGAAATTCAGAGCAAGGAAGATGACCTAACTCATTCTAATGCTATCTTGTCGTCTTCCGTCAAAGCTTCTTGATTCGTCGCTCTTCCCAAGCTCGATGCACGCTGCTACCAACGTTCGATTACCTGTACAGACAGTCAAGACACCACGACAAGCGTAAAACCATGAAAATCATAAAAAAAAATTACAACCTATCTAACTGATCAAGGAATGCTATAAATCTCATTATAGATTTAAACAAGAGTGGAAGATAAACATCAGATGCATTTTATTATAATAAAGACAAGGGGAGTTTACAACCAAGCCTTGATGTTGAGGCTCTCCTTTGGCAGGTCTATATCCAAGAACGTTTGCAACACCCTCACACACAAAGGTCCAAGATCTCACTATGTTCCCAATCACACAAAAATAATCACACTCTGCACTATTCTCCCGAAGCTATGATTGCTTCTTCTCTCTATGGTAACTTTTTCAACTATCTATTCAACTAGAATATGTTAATCTATAATTTGTTCAGCTTCAGCTAGCTTTCATAAAGATAGAAGCCTTGTTTATATAGAGGAAAAGGAGGAGGTTGGGATCCCTATAAAGGTGGAAGGGAGGCCTATCCTTTAGGAGTGTTCCTAGGGAGGTGGAAACTACTAACTAAAGGAGGAGGCCCGTGGTTGTTTCAGTTCAACCACTCCCAATGACTCATCCCGGAGGTGGTTGGAATGGAACCTCTACCTTTATTTTTAAAAAACATTCCATAAATAGCTTGGCGGGTGCTTAACTAGGACAGAGCACCAACTGGCACGGGCTCAGTGTTAATTTTCCAGCTCGGCGCAGGGGTGTAACTGGCTACTTGCGCCAAGGAAAAAATAGGTCTTTTTAGTGGTCTGCTCAGAAAATGGTCAACAGAAAGAATGTTTTCCTCATGGCAAGGGATGAAATGATGGTATTTGCAAGGCATGACACTGCTAATTAGTCACAAAAATGACCCTCCAATGTGCGAGGTGGGGATTGCAGGGACAGTGAAAAATTACTATGTAACAGATGCCCCCTAAAGTATGAAGTTCAAACATGAGTGAGGGGTGAAATGCTTTACAAGTACGTGTAAGGAACCAGACGTTGTTGTCGGGAGACCTGCAAATCAAGCATAGATACATAACTGAAATTTATGTTGAAAATACATGAATCCATGGTATAGGTGCAACTATCCATCAAGAAGAGGATCTTGTGCGTGGATCCTCGACATGGACGCAGCTATCCAAATAAAGGTATCATATGAAATAAATCCACGGTATGGGTGCAACCATCCGTATAGAGAGGATCAAAATAAGAGAACCCATGGTATGGTCACAGCCATCCATCTAAAGAATCATGTATATAATCATGAATGACTCATCACTCCTCGCAACCTGGACTTGTGTGATCGAAGCCCAAGGTATTGCGCTCCAACACCACCCGATCAAAGTACAAATTCCAACATGTGAATAGATGTGTTGAAGTTGAACATGCTAGAAAATGACTTGATTACCAAACAATGATGTGAACCGTTAACAAGTGCGAGAGAAACCACCAATAATGACAATGGCTCTCAAGGTACAACTAGTACAATCCACATAATGTGAATAGTGAGCTAAAGTCAAACACCCGTGAAATCACCCGATCGAAGGCCAATGATGTGGACCTGTCGTCGAATGTGAAGAACTTTCCATTAGGGCATGCAAGCTCTAAGGTACCATAAAGGAGTCTCTAGATCAACTTCCCGGATAATGAGTTGAAGTCGACATGAAGCAATCCATCGAAGGAGGGTCATAATGAATCCCACATCATCAACACGAAATAGATAAGGTAATATGAGTGTGAATCAAGACTAAAACAGAGGATCAGGGAGCGTACAAACTGCAGAAGGATTTGCTCTTGAACATATCGGCGACACGACTCTGGAATTTGGCAGCATTTGACTCAAATAGGATCAAAGGTCATGTTGACAAAATTTGTAATTGAATGAGAGGAAAACAGATTTCCAAAACCCATGGAGGCAAAGTGACAGAGTTAAGATGTCCCAACCCGACACGAACTGCAAACAAGTGTCATGTTCAAGAGTGACATACTACGGACACAACTAATGAAAAACTTCCATTTTCCCCCACCATTTTTGGCGACTACCTCTTTATTTTTACACAAGCTTTAAGAGGATAGCATATGCTTGTCATATAAGTTTGTCCTTCGGACAAATCCATCCTAGTACATTTTACGAGCCCTAGGAAGGAGGAACTCGAGTAACGTCATGGTGACGATTTCCAATGTCATCGGGGTTTAACGAGTCTGACAAAGGGAGAACTCAGCGTATTTTCATGTTTAGAGAGTTTGAAAAGAAGGAAGAAAAGAAAACTCCATCATGGCCCTTTTCGTAAATAATCTCTCAGATCCGAAAAGGTAGAAAACAATATCTGAAAGAACCTCTCAGTCGCAATAGGCTAAGGTATTCCTTTTTTCTAAATAATCTATCCCAGCCCGAAAATGGGGTAAATGTATACTGGGTAAATATCGTTTTTCAGCCATTTAACGAGTTCAAAATGACAAGAGTCTCGACAATATTTTCATGTTTTGAGAGAAAGAAAAGAGTTGAAAGTTGACTCCTCCTGGAGGAATGAGTGGTATTAAGGGTAGCAACTGGTTCCGGAACTGGTGGAACTTCTCAGAACAAGTAAAGGTCAAGAGGCTAGCTAACAAGACCACTCATTGCAGCGGTTCCTCGGGAATGGGTAAAAAAACCAAGTGAAGGCATATGATCGCCCAAGCATATATGGACGATAGAATGAGAAACCAAGGTTCATCTGGAAAAACAGGCTGATAAAATGGCAATCACGAGAGGTAAAATAATAATGGTTTCATTTTTACACAAGCTTGAAATCTGGAAACTCTGCTTGAAACCAGTTTCATTTTTACACAAGCTTGAAACGGAAACAAACTATGCTTGAAATTATTTGCATGCCCCCAACATGGTGACTCAATTAGAGGTATATACCCCCCAAGCTTCAGTCCATTCACCAGAGTAGATTGCTAGTCACTGACAGGTGGATGGAATGAAGGTTCAATTATGAGACCAAGAGAAAGACTTGACTAGATTTTACGAGATCTAATCAAAGACTCTAATTGAATGGGAACATGTTTCATTGTTTTAACGAGGTTGACACATTAAAAGAACTATCCTCATGACATCTTGTTTCATTTTTTAGGAAGCTTGACACAAGGAAATGAGCTGTGCTTCGAAGACCTTGTTTCATTTTTTAAGGAGCTTGACATAAGACAATGAACCATGCTCCGACGACCTTGTTTCATTTTTTAACAAGGTTTACATAGAAGACGAACTATCCTCGGAGAAGCTTGTTTCATTTTTTAAGGAGCTTGACACAAGAAAACGAACTGTGCTCCGACAACCTTGTTTCATTTTTAAGGAGCTTGACACAAGAAAATGAATCGTGCTCTGATGACAACTCATCATGTCAAATAAGAAGTCATGGCTTCCAAGAGTTCCGCACCAGATGGGAGAACAACATCTCGGAAATCAGGACCCAATTCCCCCAGCACACGATGCACAACGTCACTATCACTGAATGCGGGCATGGGACAGGTAGCCACATAATTAACCTATGGCGGGGAAGATAAAATCGGTGGATAAAGACCCGGAAGGGACGATGGTGGACCAGATGTCACGTCAGGACCAAAGAATGAAAGCTGATCAATGGTCATGATCCGACCTTTGTGTGGGAAACAAATCACACGAAAGAGGGAAGAGACAAGCACTCCCATGAGATAAGTATAGTCGTGCCCCAGGAGTAAATTAAAATCCAAGGGGCCTGGAATAACCATCACGTCTATATAGATGGTTTTCCCTCCCAAAGTAACAGGCAACTTCGGAAGGATCCCTAACGGTTGATTGGTTCCTTTGTTAAAAGCCAACAGATTTCGCGTAACAGGCACAAGCGGTGGAGAACCAAAAGCTTGCCAAGTAGTGGAAGACAGAATACTAACAGATGCGCCTTCTTCTATAGTGGTGCTGGGTACGACCACATCAAAGGTATGTACCGTGATCTCAAAAGGCACATAAGAAGGAAGGCGGTATCCTGCAAATCGACTCCATTTGAAGGAAGCGACCAAACTACTTGGAGGAGGTACCATCGAACTAATATGGTCTTCCCTTGATGTTACCGGAGCAAGAGGAGCATCCTCTTGGACCTCCATCATGGAAGCAGGAGGAGCAACTTCTTGAATCACAGGGACGGGATGATCTTTCTCCAAGTCTGAGGAATCTAAAGAAACAAGAGGGACATGAGGGGGATGAGATCCAATCTCGACGGAAAAGACCTGATGAACCATAGGCGGGATCAAGTCGATCGATTCCACGTCCAATGGTTGGTCGGGAACAGATTCCTAATTTTGAATTTCCGGGGGAGTGGTATTGACCAAGGATGACTCTTGACCGATCGTGGAATCAACTAGCAGAGGACTCAAAGAAATTTTCTTGTAACTAGCCAGAAGGCAGGGTGTAGAAACAGTAGGGTTTTCCAACACTCTCGTGGCTTCATCCATGTATGGACAAAGGTGAATGGGATGATGCCCTTCACACAACTTACAGGGATTCGTAATCTTACCCTGTTTCTTACCAGTCTTATCAATACTAGTCGAAGATGTGACACCAATATGACTTCCAGAGGCCAAAGGCAACGGCGGACGACCGTCGGACCATGCTTCAAGTACCTTGGGAATGCCAGGGAAATCTCGAAGAAAATGGTCACCTTTGCACAACATGCAAGGGAATTTGAATTTCCGTGCAAGGTTGGATGGTTTATCAAGGGAAGGTTTCTTAGGCGCAATAGCCACAGAGCTAGCCTCTCCTTTATCTGACTTCTTCTTCTTCATCTTCTTCTTCTTCTTCTTAGCCACCTAGTTACTAGAATCCAGACTTTCACCAGGCGAAGTAGAAGAGGAGGACGAAGAAACAGGTGAAGAAAGGGAGAGGTCCACTTTATAATCAACATGATGTTGTTTAGGTAGAGGAGATGGTTGTACAGAGGGCGAAATACTCGAGACCACAGAGGTCGAGAACAACCAGACAGGCAAACCAACAATTAACCCAGGCAGGGACAACGTTGCCATATAAGGAGGACCAACATTTCCAAAAGCAGGAAAAGGATCAAGATTCCCTTCGGAGGGGATTCCTTGGTTGGAAAACTCCAGAAAAGTTGCCATTGGAAACAACCGTAAAACAAAACGCTAAGGAAGATAACTTTAACCAGGAATATTTCGTGGGCAGTTAATATTTTAAAACATTGAAACAAAACTCTATCGTTTCATATTTTAAGAGTCGAGAAACACACAAAAGGTGACTCTATCACTTTCAGTTTGAAACGAGTGTGAAAGGACAAGCGCTCGATGATCTCTTCTCTTTTTAAGGAGTCATAAAAATATCAAAATGACTACTCAGGTACTCTAAGCAAGAGGGTGTACCAAGTTTTCGTGAATTTCCATGTACACCTTGGTGATCAAAATGAAAGAGAAATGACTAAGGACTTAACGTACGTGTAGGTAGTCTCCCCGAATGTTGTGTTCGGTGTATCACGGTTACAAGGCGGCAAACTCAGCTTCCTATGGATAAAAGGATTGCAACCTAGAGGGGTCTCCCTTTATATACTCGACGGTACGGGGAGCACAAGTCCGTACTAGCGTTGTCTGAAGCCAGTTGGCGAACGACAACTACTAGGTTTTCAGACGTCGGAACATGTCTCTAACTTAGACCACTAGAATATTTCGTTAGGTTATAATGTTGCCTTAGGTTAATTGAAATAAATTTTTAAGTTGATATTGAATTATGTCTCGGTTTCAAGGCCCTACCACTGTCATCTGAATCTCCTATATCCAGCTATATGAGAAAATAAATCTTTCAATTCGATGAATGCTATCTAGTTAAGGGAAGAGTCTCAAACAATGATGCAACATAAAGTAATACTACAAATGAAACTTTTTCCAAACTAGATGACTTTCACTATCCAAAAGTAATCTAAAACATTCAACGATGCGAATAATGCAATGTAATCTATGCAAAATCCTCTTTTTTGAAAACTATGCAATTGTAATCAATGCACAATTTCCTTTTTCGTTTGAAAGAATAAGAATGCACTCAATGCATTTTTCGATGAAATGAGAATGTACCTAATGCATGCTTTTAATGAAAGATAAGGCACTCAATGCGATTTTTAACTTTCAATCATTAAACAATGTAATCTAAGTTCAATGATAAATCTCAAAACATACTTTTCAATGCAATGTGATCTAATGCATTTTAACGAAAAGAAAAACTCTGAGAGGAAAACTAAATGAACACAAATTTCTTTAATGGAAGGATGAATGAAAAAGGGATGCAAACCAACACTAAGAATGCAATCATTGTTTTAAACACTTTGTAATGAAATTCCACAAAAGGCTACAAGACATATGAGGTCAAGCACAAAAAGGACTTCCAAAGCATGAGCTTAAAACAAGACATTCATTCCCTTTTACATCAAGCAATCATAGAAAGAAGACTTTTCAGTTGAACAATGAGCAATGTAATCTATGCTCACAAGTGAAAAAGTAAAGGGGAGAACGTGTAAATCATACAGAGAAAAATACTGGAAGGGAAAGACACACTGGTGGAGAAATTAGGGAAAAACCTCAATTTTTTACACACCCTTAAATTGGCACGACTTTTGTGGGTGAAACTAGCGCCAACTGGCGCGACTTGCTCATTGACAACTTGCGCCAATGGCCAATTGGTGCGGGTTGCTAACTGACAACTAGCGCCAATCGACGTTACTGTCAGAAAAATAAAAGCGCCAATGCCTGAACAAGAAAAAACAAATAATTTCTCCCAACCAAGACCAGACTCACCACTTCAAGCAAAAACTAAAATATCGTAATTGATGGAAAACATAGGAACAAACAGGGAAATGGTCGTTCGACTAAATCCGTCGAATGAATAAGACCTAAAAGAATGACAAAATCAAAGGAAACTCCCCAGCGGAGTCGCCAATTTGTTGTCCAGGTAAATCCTCTCTGCAGAGATAGATGATCCCTCTAGCCCTAGGGTGGGTCTAGCAACTACAGGAACATACTAACATCTACCTTCCTAGATTGTAAATGAAATTCAGAGAAACGAAGATGACCTACCTCGTTATGATGCTATCTTGACATCTTTTGTCGAAGCTTCTTGATTCGTCGCTCTTCCCAAGCTCGATGCACATTGCTGCCAACGTTCGATTACCTGTACAGACAATCAGGACACCACGACAAGCGTAAAACCATGAAAATCATACAAATAATTACAACCTATCTAAATGATCAAAGAATTCTAGAAATCTCATTATAGATGTAAACAAGAGTGGAAGATAAACATCAGATGCATTTTATTATAATAAAGACAAGGGAAGTTTACAACCAAGCCTTGATGTTGAGGCTCTCCTTCGGCAGGTCTGTATCCAAGCACGTTTGCAACATCCTCACACACAAAGGTCCAAGATCTCACTATGTTCCCAATCACACAAAATAATCACACTCTGCACTATTCTCCCGAAGCTATGATTGCTTCTTCTCTCTATGGTAAATTTTTCAGCTATCTATTCAACTAGAATATGTTCAACTATAATTTGTTCAACTTAAGCTATCTTTCATAAAGAGAGAAGCCTTGTTTATATAGAGTCAAAGGAGGAGGTTGGGATCCCTACAAAGGTGGAAGGGAGGCCTATCCTTTAGGAGTGTTCCAAGGGAGGTGGAAACTACTAACTAAAGGAGGAGGCTCGTGGTTGTTTCAATTCAACCACTCCCAATGAATCATCCCGAAGGTGGTTGGAATGGAACCTCCGCCTCTATTTAAAAAAAAACAATCCATAAACAGCTTGGCGTGAGTGCTTAATTGGGACAGAGCGCCAATTGGCGCGGGTTCAGTGTTAATTTTCCAGCTCGGCGTGGGGGTGTAACTGGCTACTCGTGCCAAGGCAAAAATAGGTGTTTTTAGTGGTCTGCTCAGGAAATGGTCAACAAAAAGAATGTTGTCCTCATGGAAAGGGATGCAATGATGGTATTTTCAAGGCATGACACTGCTAATTAGTCACAAAAATGACCCTCCAATGTGCGAGATGGGGATTGCAGGGACAGTGACAAATTACTGTGTAACACTCCTATATATAGAAGGAGGTTTTGTCATTTGTATCATCCAAGAATTGTTCATTTATGTCCAGGTAAATCGTCTTTGCAGACAGAGATGATCCCTCTAGAATTATATTATGACCCCATGGATTATTCATTTATGTAATGTAAAGGAGGCTTCGCCCTCGAAGTGGATTATTTCTAAGGCGTTGATCTCTCTTTTCTTCTATTTTTGGAGCTGGTTTCATAACACCCACTGGGCTTTTTGAAAACAAGGACATGGGTGCGGGTTTTGATCCACTTATGTGTGCACAGGTCACAAGGTCATTTAATAATTTTTTCACCTGAGATATTTATTTCCTCTTGGCGCTTAATAAATATGGGCTTAAAATGGATCTAGGCTCTTAATAATTGATAGCTAGGTTAGGCTCATGTTCACATGACACAAGGTTGATTTTGACCGCTACCATAATAACCTCTAGGTGTAACACACACCCCCTAAGCACAACACATGGAATAAGCAAGCTTTGAACCAATATTGTGGCAATAAGTATCTTATCAATACACTCTATCACCAATTGATATACACACCTAGGGGCTTTTGAAAGAAGGACATGGGGGTGGGCTTTGATCTACTTATGTGTGCACAAGCATGAGACCATTTTTAATATAGTCTCTTTGGGTGTAATTACATGTTTGACCACTACCTCAAGGTGCCCCCATGGCTTCAAATCTAGGCTTTCATGGGAATTGAACATTTCCCAATGGTGAAAATCTCCTTGCTCTCCACCTTTGGATCCACCCCCTTTGGGAATTTTTAAAAGGAGGACATGAGTGTGGGCTTTGATCCAATTACGTGTGCACGATTCACAAGATCATATAATATAATCTCTGTATGTGAAACTACATGTTTTGACCAGTATCTCAAGATGCCACCTGTTAGCCACCTATAATATTTGATTATACCAAAAGGTGGCTAAGACTTTTTGAGCCTCCAAGGAACAAATTTTATTACTAAAAATTGTTGGCTCTTGAAGACTCCTTGAAGGCCTCATGCCTTTGTCCAAAAATCTTCATTACTATTTCCTTTTTATACTCAGAAAAATTATGCCGATTCCAAGTGAAAGACTGCTGAAAGACCTTCATTTTCCCCCTTCTCAAACCTTCATTTGCTCCCCTTTTTCTTCATAGAAACTCCCTTGTTTTCATAAATCCTCTTCTTCCATTTATGAAAATCACTTTCCCATAGTTAAAAACCCATTTTTTAACTATCCCGAAACCATCAAATTCCATTGAAAAATATGAAAAATGGGTAGATTAAAAAGACTCGATCGTGCAATCGCGATCGAAGAATTCACAATGGGTTGATCGGAAAGACCAGGCCCGCAGTTCCGATTGCGATTGGCCTTTGATGTACTAAGCCCCGGGCCCTTTGCGTTCCATATATCCGAAGGCCCCGCAGGCGGGCGCCTATCCTTTACATATATTTTATTTCCGCCCCGATCCATTAAACCTTTGTTTATATTAAAAACTTTGGGTTTTGGTATATTATAAGGGTTTCCGCCGGTTCGTTCTAAAAATTAATCTCCACCGTTGATCGTAAGCCGATCAAACGGCCGGCGCCCAATCGCATTGGGGTTTTTCATCGCATACACTTGTTTGCTCCCGCCGATCGGCCATCCCCCGATTCATTCTCCACCGTTGATCTGACCCTCAGATCAACGGTCCGCACTACATCGCATCGCAAATTTTCATCGGGTGCGTTTATTTGTTCCCCCTGATTGCCGATCCCCGATTGGTTATCCGCCATTGATCTCCTCTCCGCCTTCCGTGATCCAACAGTCCTCATTAACTCCGATCACAAGTCTTGCCCCCGCTTCAAAAACCCTCCGATTCACTCTCCGATTCACCCTCTTCCCTCCGCCGTCGATCCGATATGCAGATCGACCGCCAGCACTTAACGCACTTCCGAGTTTTCCATCGATGCATTTATTCTTTCCCCTGATTGTTGTTCCTCCGATTCGCTCCTCGTCGTTGATCTGATCCTCGGATCAAACGACCATCGCTTAATCGCCTCCGCCCTCCTGATCGTGCAATCGCATCGGAGTTTCTCATCGCACCCTTTTCCTCCTCCCGCCGATTGCGATTCCCCGATTAGATCTGGACCGTCCACGTGTCCAGATCCAACGGCTGCGATTTTTTCCTCGCCTTCTAAGCAGTTTAACCCAAAAAACGCAAGATTTCTTAATCGTTTTTGTGTTTTGCAGGTGTTTTAATGGTTTTCCATTGTATAATGAAGGAAAGCCGAGGGTTGGGATAGACGTTTCCTACGCCTTCGAGCTATTAAAAGGAACCATTCACAAGTTTAAAATTCAATGATTTATCAATGTTTCATGAGCATTGATAAAACACGTAAAATGGCATGTGTGGCCCTGCACATCGACAAGACACTGTTTTATTCAAAAGAACAGTTAAAGAGTATAAGTTTGAAGAAATTTGGCGATGTTAGGG